>CM060883.1:102500000-103100000 GCA_030762935.1 Hymenopus coronatus
GAGGCGAATTTGGTGCAACTTTTGGTATATGTATATTTCATGACCAGGGAGCTGAGAATCGGCGAAATATCGACTTAGGCGAAATGAAAAATTTTTGTGATATTCTTGTTCCCCACACTCCAAACTGCTCGTATATAGCTTTTGCAGCGAATTTGGATAAACTTTTGTTCTGAGAATATTTCGTGTCCAGGGAACCGCGAATCGTAGAGATATCGACTTACACTCAGTGATACATTTTTGTGACAATCTTCCTCCCCGCACTCCAAACTATTCGCTTTTAGCTTATGCAGCTAATTTGGAGCAACTTTTGTTCTGAGAACATTTCGTGTCCAGGCAGCTGAGAATCGTCGTAAAATCGACTTACACGTAATGAAACATTTTTATGATATTCTTGTTCCCCACGCCCCAAACTGCTCGTATATAGCATTTGCAGAGAATTTGGACCAACTTTTGTGATATCTATTTTCGTGTCCAGGGAGCCGAGAATCGTCGAAATATCAACTTACACGAAATGAAATATTTTTGTGATATTCTTGTTCCCCACGTTCCAAACTGCTCGTAAATAGCATTTGCAGCAAATTTGGAGCAACTTTTGATATATGTATTTTCGTGTCCAGGGAGCCGAGATTCGTCGAATTTTCGACTTACACGTAAAGAAACATTTTTATGATATTCTTGTTCCCCGCACTCCAAACTGCTCGAAAATAGCATTTGAGGGGAATTTGGAGCAACGTTTGGTATATGTATATTTCATGACCAGAGAGCTGAGAATCGGCGAAATATCGACTTACACGAAATGAAATATTTTTGTGATATTCTTGTTTACCTTACTCCAAACTGCTCTTATATAGCTTTTGCAGCGAATTTGGAGCAACCTTTGTTCCGCATATATTTAGTGTCCAGGGAGCCGAGAATCGTCGAAATATCGACTTACACGAAATGAAAAATTTTTGCGATATTCTTGTTCCCCACACTCCAAACTGCTCGTATATAGCTTTTGCAGCGAATTTGGAGCAATTATTGTTCAGAGTTTATTTAGTGTCCAGGGAGCCGAGAATCGTTGAAATATCGACTTACACGAAATGAAATATTTTTGTGATATTCTTGTTTACCTTACTCCAAACTGCTCTTATATAGCTTTTGCAGCGAATTTGGAGCAACCTTTGTTCAGAGTATATTTAGTGTCCAGGGAGCCGAGAATCGTCGAAATATCGACTTACACGAAATGAAAAATTTTTGCGATATTCTTGTTCCCCACGCTCCAAACTGCTCTTATATAGCTTTTGCAGCGAATTTGGAACAACTTTTGTTATATGTATTTTTCGTGTCCAGGGAGCCGAGAATCATCGAAATATCAACTTACACGAAATGAAATATTTTTGTGATATTCTTGTTCCCCACGCTACAAACTGCTCGAAAATAGCATTTGCAGCGAATTTGGGGCAACTTTTGTTATATGTATTTTTTGTGACCAGAGAGCCGAGAATCGTCGAAATATCGACTTACACGTAATGAAACATTTTTATGATATTCTTGTTCCCCGCGCTCCAAACTGCTCGTATATAGCTTTTGCAGCGAATTTGGAGCAACGTTTGTTAGGATAATATATTTCGTGTCCAGGGAGCTGGGAATCCTCGAAAAATCGACTTACGCGAAATGAAAAATTTTTGTGATATTCTTGTTCGCCACGCTCCAAACTGCTCGTATATAGCATTTGCAGCGAATTTGGAACAACTTTTGTTAAATGTATATTTCGTGATCAGGGAGCCGAGAATCGTCGAAATATCGACTTACACGAAATGAAATATTTTTGTGATATTCTTGTTTACCTTACTCCAAACTGCTCTTATATAGCTTTTGCAGCGAATTTGGAACAACTTTTGTTATGTGTATTTTTCGTGTCCAGGGAGCCGAGAATCGTCGAAATATCAACTTACACGAAATGAAATATTTTTGTGATATTCCTACTCCCCAGGCTCCAAACTGCTCGTAAATAGATTTTGCAGCGAATTTGGAGCAACTTTTGTTATATGTATATTTCGTTACCAGGGAGCCGAGAATCGTCGAAATATCGACTTACACGAAATGAAATATTTTTGTGATATTCTTGTTTACCTTACTCCAAACTGAAATATTTTTTGTGATATTCTTGTTCACCACGCTCCAAACTGCTCGTAAATAGCATTTGCAGCGAATTTGGAGCAACTATTGTTCAGAGTATATTTAGTGTCCAGGGAGCCGAGAATCGTCGAAATATCGACTTACACGTAATGAAACATTTTTATGATATTCTTGTTCCCCGCGCTCCAAACTACTCGAAAATAGCATTTGAGGCGAATTTGGAGCAACGTATGGTATATGTATATTTCGTGACCAGGGAGTTGAGAATCGTCGAAATATCGACTTACACGAAATGAAATATTTTTGTGATATTCTTGTTTACCTTACTACAAACTGCTCTTATATAGCTTTTGCAGCGAATTTGGAGCAAGTTTTGTTCAAAGTATATTTAGTGTCCAGGGAGCTGAGAGTCGTCGAAATATCGACTTACACGAAATGAAACATTTTTGTGATATTCTTCTTCCCCACGCTCCAAACTGCTCTTATATAGCTTTCGCAGCAATTTGGAACAACTTTTGTTATATGTATTTTTCGTGTCCAGGGAGCCGAAAATCGTCGAAATATCGACTTACACGAAATGAAATATTTTTGTGATATTCTTGTTCCCCACACTCCAAACTTCTCGTATATAGCTTTTGCAGCGAATTTGGAGCAACGTTTGTTAGGATAATATATTTCGTGTCCAGGGAGCTGAGAATCCTCTAAAAATCGACTTACACGAAATGAAATATTTTTGTGATATTCTTCTTCCCCACGCTCCAAACTGCTCGTATATAGCATTTGCTGCGAATTTGGAGCAACTTTTGTTACATGTATATTTCGTGACCAGGGAGCCGAGAATCGTCTTAATATCGACTTACACGAAATGTAATATTTTTATGATATTCTTGTTTACCTTACCCCAAACTGCACGTATATAGCATTTGCAGCGAATTTGGAGCATCTTTTGTTATATGTATTTTTCGTGTCCAGGGAGCCGAGATTCGTCGAAATATCAACTTACACGAAACGAAATATTTTTGTGATATTCTTGTTTACTCTACTCCAAACTGCTCTTATATAGCTTTTGCAGCCAATTTGGAGCAACTTTTGATATATGTATTTTCGTGACCAGGGAGCCGAGCATCGTCGAAATATCGACTTACACGTAATGAAACATTTTTATGATATTCTTTCTCCCCACACTCCAAACTGCTCGTATATAGCTTTTGCAGCGAATTTGGAGCAACTATTGTTCAGAGTATATTTAGTGACCAGGGAGCCGAGAATCGTCGAAATATCGACTTACACGAAATGAAAAATTTTTGTGATATTCTTGTTCCCCACACTCCAAACTTGTCGTATATAGCTTTTGCAGCCAATTTGGAGCTACTTTTGTTATATGTACATTTCGTGACCAGGTAGCCGAGAATCGTCGAAATAACGACTTACACGTAATGAAATATTTTTGTGATATTCTTGTTTACCTTACTCCAAACTGCTCTTATATAGGTTTTGCAGCGAATTTGGAGCAACCTTTGTTCAGAGTATATTTAGTGTCCAGGGAGCCGAGAATCGTCGAAATATCGACTTACACGAAATGAAAAATTTTTGCAATATTCTTGTTCCCCACACTCCAAACTGCTCGTATATAGCTTTTGCAGCGAATTTGGAGCAACTATTGTTCAGAGTATATTTAGTGTCCAGGGAGCCGAGAATCGTCGAAATATCGACTTACACGAAATGAAAAATTTTTGCGATATTCTTGTTCCCCACGCTCCAAACTGCTCTTATATAGCTTTTGCAGCGAATTTGGAACAACTTTTGTTATATGTATTTTTCGTGTCCAGGGAGCCGAGAATCATCGAAATATCAACATACACGAAATGAAATATTTTTGTGATATTCTTGTTCCCCACGCTACAAACTGCTCGTAAATAGCATTTGCAGCGAATTTGGAGCAACTTTTGTTATATGTATATTTCGTTACCAGGGAGCCGAGAATCGTCGAAATATCGACTTACACGAAATGAAAAATTTTTGCGATATTCTTGTTCCCCACACTCCAAACTTCTCGTATATAGCTTTTGCAGCGAATTTGGAACAACTTTTGTTATATGTATTTTTCGTGTCCAGAGAGCCGAGAATCGTCGAAATATCGACTTACACGTAATGAAACATTTTTATGATATTCTTGTTCCCCACGCCCCAAACTGCTCGTATATAGCATTTGCAGAGAATTTGGACCAACTTTTGTGATATATATTTTGGTGTCCAGGGAGCCGAGAATCGTCGAAATATCAACTTACACGAAATGAAATATTTTTGTGATATTCTTGTTCCCCACGTTCCAAACTGCTCGTAAATAGCATTTGCAGCAAATTTGGAGCAACTTTTGATATATGTATTTTCGTGTCCAGGGAGCCGAGATTCGTCGAAATATCGACTTACACGTAAAGAAACATTTTTATGATATTCTTGTTCCCCGCACTCCAAACTGCTCGAAAATAGCATTTGAGGCGAATTTGGAGCAACGTTTGGTATATGTATATTTCATGACCAGGGAGCTGAGAATCGGCGAAATATCGACTTACACGAAATGAAATATTTTTGTGATATTCTTGTTTACCTTACTCCAAACTGCTCTTATATAGCTTTTGCAGCGAATTTGGAGCAACCTTTGTTCCGCATATATTTAGTGTCCAGGGAGCCGAGAATCGTCGAAATATCGACTTACACGAAATGAAAAATTTTTGCGATATTCTTGTTCCCCACACTCCAAACTTCTCGTATATAGCTTTTGCAGCGAATTTGGAACAACTTTTGTTATATGTATTTTTCGTGTCCAGGGTGCCGAGAATCTTCGAAATATCGACTTACACGAAATGAAATATTTTTGTGATATTCTTGTTTACCTTACTCCAAACTGCTCTTATATAGCTTTTGCAGCGAATTTGGAGCAACCTTTGTTCAGAGTATATTTAGTGTCCAGGGGGCCGAGAATCGTCGAAATATCGACTTACACGAAATGAAAAATTTTTGCGATATTCTTGTTCCCCACACTCCACACTTCTCCTATATAGCTTTTGCAGCGAATTTGGAGCAACGTTTGTTAGGATAATATATTTCGTGTCCAGGGAGCTGGGAATCCTCGAAAAATCGACTTACGCGAAATGAAAATTTTTCGCGATATTCTTGTTCGCCACGCTCCAAACTGCTCGTATATAGCATTTGCAGCGAATTTGGGGCAACTTTTGTTATATGTATTTTTTTTGACCAGGTAGCCGAGAATCGTCGAAATAACGACTTACACGTAATGAAACATTTTTATGATATTCTTGTTCCCCGCGCTCCAAACTGCTCGAAAATAGCATTTGAGGCGAATTTAGGCCAACGTTTGGTATATGTATATTTCGTGACCAGGGAGCTGAGAATCGTCGAAATATCGACTTACACGAAATGAAATATTTTTGTGATATTCTTGTTTACCTTACTCCAAACTGCTCTTATATAGCTTTTGCAGCGAATTTAGAGCAACCTTTGTCAGAGTATATTTAGTGTCCAGGGAGCCGAGAATCGTCGAAATATCGACTTACACGAAATGAAAAATTTTTGCGATATTCTTGTTCCCCACACTCCAAACTTCTCGTATATAGCTTTTGCAGCGAATTTGGAGCAACGTTTGTTAGGATAATGTATTTCCTGTCCAGGGAGCTGAGAATCCTCGAAAAATCGACTTACGCGAAATGAAAAATTTTTGTGATATTCTTCTTCCCCACGCTCTAAACTGCTCGTATATAGCATTTGCTGCGAATTTGGAGCAACTTTTGTTATATGTATATTTCGTGTCCAGGGAGCCGAGAATCGTCGAAATATCGACTTACACGTAATGAAACATTTTATGATATTCTTGTTCCCCGCGCTCCAAACTGCTCGTAAATAGCATTTGAGGCGAATTTGGTGCAACTTTTGGTATATGTATATTTCATGACCAGGGAGCTGAGAATCGGCGAAATATCGACTTAGGCGAAATGAAAAATTTTTGTGATATTCTTGTTCCCCACACTCCAAACTGCTCGTATATAGCTTTTGCAGCGAATTTGGATAAACTTTTATTCTGAGAATATTTCGTGTCCAGGGAACCGCGAATCGTCGAGATATCGACTTACACTTAGTGATACATTTTTGTGACAATCTTCCTCCCCGCACTCCAAACTATTCGCTTTTAGCTTATGCAGCTAATTTGGAGCAACTTTTGTTCTGAGAATATTTCGTGTCCAGGCAGCTGAGAATCGTAAAATCGACTTACACGTAATGAAACATTTTTATGATATTCTTGTTCCCCACGCCCCAAACTGCTCGTATATAGCATTTGCAGTGAATTTGGAGCAACGTTTGGTATATGTATATTTCGTGACCAGGGAGCTGAGAATCGTCGAAATATCGACTTACACGAAATGAAATATTTTTGTGATATTCTTGTTTACCTTACTCCAAACTGTTCTTATATAGCTTTTGCAGCGAATTTGGAGCAACCTTTGTTCAGAGTATATTTAGTGTCCAGGGAGCCGAGAATCGTCGAAATATCGACTTACACAAAATGAAAAATTTTTGCGATATTCTTGTTCCCCACACTCCACACTTCTCGTATATAGCTTTTGCAGCGAATTTGGAGCAACGTTTGTTAGGATAATATATTTCGTGTCCAGGGAGCTGGGAATCCTCGAAAAATCGACTTACGCGAAATGAAAAATTTTTGTGATATTCTTGTTCGCCACGCTCCAATTTGCAGCGAATTTGGAACAACTTTTGTTAAATGTATATTTCGTGATCAGGGAGCCGAGAATCGCCGAAATATCGACTTACACGTAATGAAATATTTTTGTGATATTCTTGTTTACCTTACTCCAAACTGCTCTTATATAGGTTTTGCAGCGAATTTGGAGCAACCTTTGTTCAGAGTATATTTAGTGTCCAGGGAGCCGAGAATCGTCGAAATATCGACTTACACGATATGAAAAATTTTTGCGATATTCTTGTTCCCCACACTCCAAACTGCTCGTATATAGCTTTTACAGCGAATTTGGAGCAACTATTGTTCAGAGTATATTTAGTGTCCAGGGAGCCGAGAATCGTCTAAATATCGACTTACACGAAATGAAATATTTTTGTGATATTCTTGTTTACCTTACTCCAAACTGCTCTTATATAGCTTTTGCAGCGAATTTGGAGCAACCTTTGTTCAGAGTATATTTAGTGTCCAGGGAGCCGAGAATCGTCGAAATATTGACTTACACGAAATGAAAATTTTTTGCGATATTCTTGTTCCCCACACTCCAAACTTCTCGTATATAGCTTTTGCAGCGAATTTGGAGCAACGTTTGTTAGGATAATATATTTCCTGTCCAGGGAGCTGAGAATCCTCGAAAAATCGACTTACGCGAAATGAAAAATTTTTGCGATATTCTTGTTCCCCACACTCCAAACTTCTCGTATATAGCTTTTGCAGCGAATTTGGAGCAACGTTTGTTAGGATAATGTATTTCCTGTCCAGGGAGTTGAGAATCCTCGAAAAATCGACTTACGCGAAATGAAAAATTTTTGTGATATTCTTCTTCCCCACGCTCCAAACTGCTCGTATATAGCATTTGCTGCGAATTTGGAGCAACTTTTGTTATATGTATATTTCGTGACCAGGGAGCCGAGAATCGTCGAAATATCGACTTACACGTAATGAAACATTTTTGTGATATTCCTGCTCCCCACGCTCCAAACTGCTCGTAAATAGCATTTGCAGCGAATTTGGAGCAACTTTTGTTATATGTATATTTCGTTACCAGGGAGCCAAGAATCGTCGAAATATCGACTTACATGAAATGAAATATTTTTATGATATTCTTGTTTACCTTACTCCAAACTGCACGTATATAGCATTTGCAGCGAATTTGGAGCAACTTTTGTTATATGTATTTTTCGTGTCCAGGGAGCCGAGAATCGTCGAAATATCAACTTACACGAAATGAAATATTTTTGTGATATTCCTACTCCCCAGGCTCCAAACTGCTCGTAAATAGCATTTGCAGCGAATTTGGAGCAACTTTTGTAATATGTATATTTCGTTACCAGGGAGCCGAGAATCGTCGAAATATCGACTTACACGAAATGAAATATTTTTGTGATATTCTTGTTTACCTTACTCCAAACTGAAATATTTTTGTGATATTCTTGTTCCCCACGCTCCAAACTGCTCGTAAATAGCATTTGACACGAATTTGGAGCAACCTTTGTTCAGAGTATATTTAGTGTCCAGGGAGCCGAGAATCGTCGAAAATATCGACTTACACGAAATGAAATATTTTTGTGATATTCTTGTTTACCTTACTCCAAACTGCTCTTATATAGCTTTTGTAGCGAATTTGGAACAACTTTTGTTATATGTATTTTTCGTGTCCAGGGAGCCGAGAATCGTCGAAATATCGACTTACACGAAATGAAATATTTTTGTGATATTCTTGTTTACCTTACTCCAAACTTCCCTTATATAGCTTTTGCAGCGAATTTGGAGCAAGTTTTGTTCAGAGTATATTTAGTGTCCAGGGAGCCGAGAATCGTCGAAATATCCACTTACACGAAATGAAACATTTTTGCGATATTCTTGTTCTCCACACTCCAAACTTCTCGCATATATCTTTTGCAGCGAATTTGGAGCAACGTTTGTTAGGATAATATATTTCGTGTCCAGGGAGCTGAGAATCCTCGAAATATCGACTTACGCGAAATGAAAAATTTTTGTGATATTCTTCTTCCCCCCGCTCCAAACTGCTCGCATATAGCATTTGCTGCGAATTTGGAGCAACTTTTGTTACATGTATATTTCGTGACCAGGGAGCCGAGAATCGCCGAAATATCGACTTACACGTAATGAAACATTTTTATGATATTCTTGTTCCCCGCGCTCCAAACTGCTCGTAAATAGCATTTGAGGCGAATTTGGAGCAACGTTTGGTATATGTATATTTCGTGACAAGGGAGCAGAGAATCATCGAAATATCGACTTACACGAAATGAAATATTTTTATGATATTCTTGTTTACCTTACTCCAAACTGCACGTATATAGCATTTGCAGCCAATTTGGAGCAACTTTTGTTATATGTATTTTTCGTGTCCAGGGAGCCGAGAATCGTCGAAATATCAACTTACACGAAATGAAATATTTTTGTGATTATCCTTCTCCCCACGCTCCAAACTGCTCGGAAATAGCAATTGCAGCGAATTTGGAGCAACTTTTGCTATATGTATATTTTGTGACCAGAGAGCCGAGAATCTTCGAAATATCGACTTACACGTAATGAAACATTTTTATGATATTCTTGTTCCCCGCGCTCCAAACTGCTCGAAAATAGCATTTGAGGCGAATTTGGAGCAACGTATGGTATATGTATATTTCGTGACCAGGGAGCTGAGAATCGTCGAAATATCGACTTACACGAAATGAAATATTTTTGTGATATTCTTGTTTACCTTACTCCATACTGAAATATTTTTGTGATATTCTTGTTCCCCAGGCTCCAAACTGCTCGTAAATAGCATTTGCAGCGAATTTGGAGCAACTTTTGTTATATGTATATTTTGTGACCAGGGAGCCGAGAATCTTCGAAATATCGACTTACACGTAATGAAACATTTTTATGATATTCTTGTTCCCCGCGCTCCAAACTGCTCGAAAATAGCATTTGAGGCGAATTTGGAGCAACGTATGGTATATGTATATTTCGTGACCAGGGAGCTGAAAATCGTCGAAATATCGACTTACACGAAATGAAATATTTTTGTGATATTCTTGTTTAACTTACTCCAAACTGCTCTTATATAGCTTTTGCAGCGAATTTGGAGCAAGTTTTGTTCAGAGTATATTTAGTGTCCAGGGAGCCGAGAGTCGTCGAAATATCGACTTACACGAAATGAAAAATTTTTGCGATATTCTTGTTCCCCACACTCCACACTTCTCGTATATAGCTTTTGCAGCGAATTTGGAGCAACGTTTGTTAGGATAATATATTTCGTGTCCAGGGAGCTGGGAATCTTCGAAAAATCGAGTTACGCGAAATGAAACATTTTTATGATATTCTTGTTCCTCACGCTCCAAACTGCGCGTAAATAGCATTTGCAGCGAATTTGGAACAACTTTTGTTAAATGTATATTTCGTGATCAGGGAGCCGAGAATCGCCGAAATATAGACTTACACGTAATGAAATATTTTTGTGATATTCTTGTTTACCTTACTCCAAACTGCTCTTATATAGCTTTTGCAGCGAATTTGGAGCAACCTTTGTTCAGAGTATATTTAGTGTCCAGGGAGCCGAGAATCGTCGAAATATCGACTTACACGAAATGAAAAATTTTTGCGATATTCTTGTTCCCCACACTCCAAACTGCTCGTATATAGCTTTTGCAGCGAATTTGGAGCAACTATTGTTCAGAGTATATTTAGTGTCCAGGGAGCCGAGAATCGTCGAAATATCGACTTACACGAAATGAAATATTTTTGTGATATTCTTGTTTAACTTACTCCAAACTGCTCTTATATTTATTTTTTGCAGCGAATTTGGAGCAAGTTTTCTTCAGAGTATATTTAGTGTCCAGGGAGCCGAGAGTCGTCGAAATATCGACTTACACGAAATGAAAAATTTTTGTGATATTCTTGTTCCTCACACTCCAAACTTCTTGTATATAGCTTTTGCAGTGAATTTGGAACAACGTTTGTTAGGATAATATATTTCGTGTCCAGGGAGCTGAGAATCCTCGAAAAATCGACTTACGCGAAATGAAAAATTTTTGTGATATTCTTCTTCCCCACGCTCCAAACTGCTCGTATATAGCTTTTGCAGCGAATTTGGAGCAACTTTTGTTCTGAGAATATTTCGTGTCCAAGGAACCGCGAATCGTCGAGATATCGACTTACACTTAGTGATACATTTTTGTGACAATCTTCCTCCCCGCACTCCAAACTATTCGCTTTTAGCTTATGCAGCTAATTTGGAGCAACTTTTGTTCTGAGAATATTTCGTGTCCAGGCAGCTGAGATTCGTCGTAAAATCGACTTACACGTAATGAAACATTTTTATGATATTCTTGTTCCCCACGCCCCAAACTGCTCGTATATAGCATTTGCAGAGAATTTAGACCAACTTTTGTGATATATATTTTCGTGTCCAGGGAGCGGAGAGTCGTCGAAATATCGACTTATACGAAATGAAAAATTTTTGCGATATTCTTGTTCCCCACACTCCACACTTCTCGTATATAGCTTTTGCAGCGAATTTGGAGCAACGTTTGTTAGGATAATATATTTCGTGTCCAGGGAGCTGGGAATCCTCGAAAAATTGACTTACGCGAAATGAAAAATTTTTGTGATATTCTTCTTTCCCACGCTCCAAACTGCTAGTATATAGCATTTGCAGCGAATTTGGAGCAACTCTAGTTATATGTATATTTCGGTACCAGGGAGCCGAGAATCGTCGAAATATCGACTTACACGTAATGAAACATTTTTATGATATTCTTGTTCCCCGCGCTCCAAACTGCTCGTAAATAGCATTTGAGGCGAATTTGGAGCAACTTTTGGTATATGTATATTTCATGACCAGGGAGCTGAGAATCGGCGAAATATCGACTTAGGCGAAATGAAAAATTTTTGTGATATTCTTGTTCCCCACACTCCAAACTGCTCGTATATAGCTTTTGCAGCGAATTTGGAGCAACTTTTGTTCTGAGAATATTTCGTGTCCAGGGAACCGCGAATCGTCGAGATATCGACTTACACTTAGTGATACATTTTTGTGACAATCTTCCTCCCCGCACTCCAAACTATTCGCTTTTAGCTTATGCAGCTAATTTGGAGCAACTTTTGTTCTGAGAATATTTCGTGTCCAGGCAGCTGAGAATCGTCGTAATTTCGACTTACACGTAATGAAACATTTTTATGATATTCTTGTTCCCCACGCCCCAAATTGTTCGTATATAGCATTTGCAGAGAATTCGGACCAACTTTTGTGATATATATTTTCGTGTCCAGGGAGCCGAGAATCGTCGAAATATCAACTTACACGAAATGAAATATTTTTGTGATATTCTTGTTCCCCACGTTCCAAACTGCTCGTAAATAGCATTTGCAGCAAATTTGGAGCAACTTTTGATATATGTATTTTCGTGTCCAGGGAGCCGAGATTCGTCGAAATATCGACTTACACGTAATGAAACATTAATATGATATTCTTGTTCCCCACACTCCAAACTGCTCGTATATAGCTTTTGCAGCGAATTTGGAGCAACTATTACTCAGAGTATATTTAGTGTCCAGGGAGCCGGGAATCGTCGAAATATCGACTTACACGTAATGAAAAATTTTTGTGATATTCTTGTTCCCCACACTCCAAACTTGTCGTATATAGCTTTTGCAGCGAATTTGGAGCAACTTTTGTTATATGTATATTTCGTGACCAGGGAGCCGAGAATCGTCGAAATAACGACTTACACGTAATGAAACATTTTTATGATATTCTTGTTCCCCGCGCTCCAAACTGCTCGAAAATAGCATTTGAGGCGAATTTGGAGCGACGTTTGGTATATGTATATTTCGTGACCAGGGAGCTGAGAATCGTCGAAATATCGACTTACACGAAATGAAAAATTTTTGCTTTATTCTTGTTCCCCACACTCCAAACTTCTCGTACATAGCTTTTGCAGCGAATTTGGAGCAACGTTTGTTAGGATAATATATTTCGTGTCCAGGGAGCTGGGAATCCTCGAAATATCAACTTACACGAAATGAAATATTTTTGTGATATTCCTGCTCCCCACGCTCCAAACTGCTCGTAAATAGCATTTGCAGCGAATTTGGAGCAACTTTTGTTATATGTATATTTCGTTACCAGGGAGCCGAGAATCGTCGAAATATCGACTTATACGAAATGAAATATTTTTGTGATATTCTTGTTTACCTTACTCCAAACTGAAATATTTTTGTGATATTCTTGTTCCCCACGCTCCAAACTGCTCGTAAATAGCATTTGCAGCGAATTTGGAGCAACTTTCGTTATATGTATATTTTGTGACCAGGGAGCCGAGAATCGTCGAAATATCAACTTACACGAAATGAAATATTTTTGTGATATTCTTGTTCCCCACGCTCCAAACTGCTCGTAAATAGCATTTGCAGCGAATTTGGAGCAACTTTTGTTATATGTATATTTCGTTACCAGGGAGCCGAGAATCGTCGAAATATCAACTTACACGAAATGAAATATTTTTGTGATATACTTGTTCCCCACGCTCCAAACTGCTCGTAAATAGCATTTGCAGCGTATTTGGAGCAACTTTTGTTATATGTATATTTAGTGACCAGGGAGCCGAGCATCGTCGAAATATCGACTTACACGTAATGAAACATTTTTATGATATTCTTGTTCCCCACACTCCAAACTGCTCGTATATAGCTTTTGCAGCGAATTTGGAGCAACGTTTGTTAGGATAATATATTTCGTGTCCAGGGAGCTGAGAATCGACGAAATATCGACTTACACGAAATGAAATATTTTTGTGATATTCTTGTTTACCTTACTCCAAACTGCTCTTATATAGCTTTTGCAGCGAATTTAGAACAACTTTTGTTATATGTATTTTTCGTGTCCAGGGAGCCGAGAATCGTCGAAATATCAACTTACACGAAATGAAATATTTTTGTGATATTCTTGTTTACCTTACCCCAAACTGCTCTTATATAGCTTTTGCAGCGAATTTGGCGCAACCTTTGTTCAGAGTATATTACGTGACCAGGGAGCCGAGAATCGTCGAAATAATGACTTACACGTAATGAAACATTTTTATTATATTCTTGTTCCCCGCGCTCCAAACTGCTCGAAAATAGCATTTGAGGCGAATTTGGAGCAACGTTTGTTATATGTATATTTCGTGACCAGGGAGCTGAGAATCGTCGAAATATCGACTTACACGAAATGAAATATTTTTGTGATATTCTTGTTTACCTTACCCCAAACTGCCCTTATATAGCTTTTGCAGCGAATTTGGTGCAACCTTTGTTCAGAGTATATTTAGTGTCCAGGGAGCCGAGAATCGTAGAAATATCGACTTACACGAAATGAAAAATTTTTGCGATATTATTGTTCCCCACACTCCAAACTTCTCGTATATAGCTTTTGCAGCGAATTTGGAGCAACGTTTGTTAGGATAATATATTTCGTGTCCAGGGAGCTGAGAATCCTCGAAAAATCGACTTACGCGAAATGAAACATTTTTATGATATTCTTGTTCCCCGCGCTCCAAACTGCTCGTAAATAGCATTTCAGGCGAATTTGGAGCAACGTTTGGTATATGTATATTTCGTGACCAGGGAGCTGAGAATCATCGAAATATCGACTTACACGAAATGAAATATTTTTATGATATTCTTGTTTACCTTACTCCAAACTGCACGTATATAGCATTTTTAGCGAATTTAGAGCAACTTTTGTTATATGTATTTTTCGTGTCCAGGGAGCCGAGAATCGTCGAAATATCAACTTACACGAAATGAAATATTTTTGTGATTATCCTTCTCCCCACGCTCCAAACTGCTCGGAAATAGCATTTGCAGCGAATTTGGAGCAACTTTTGCTATATGTATATTTTGTGACCAGAGAGCCGAGAATCTTCGAAATATCGACTTACACGTAATGAAACATTTTTATGATATTCTTGTTCCCCGCGCTCCAAACTGCTCGAAAATAGCATTTGAGGCGAATTTGGAGCAACGTATGGTATATGTATATTTCGTGACCAGGGAGCTGAGAATCGTCGAAATATCGACTTACACGAAATGAAATATTTTTGTGATATTCTTGTTTACCTTACTCCATACTGAAATATTTTTGTGATATTCTTGTTCCCCAGGCTCCAAACTGCTCGTAAATAGCATTTGCAGCGAATTTGGAGCAACTTTTGTTATATGTATATTTTGTGACCAGGGAGCCGAGAATCTTCGAAATATCGACTTACACGTAATGAAACATTTTTATGATATTCTTGTTCCCCGCGCTCCAAACTGCTCGAAAATAGCATTTGAGGCGAAGTTGGAGCAACGTATGGTATATGTATATTTCGTGACCAGGGAGCTGAGAATCGTCGAAATATCGACTTACACGAAATGAAATATTTTTGTGATATTCTTGTTTAACTTACTCCAAACTGCTCTTATATAGCTTTTGCAGCGAATTTGGAGCAAGTTTTGTTCAGAGTATATTTAGTGTCCAGGGAGCCGAGAGTCGTCGAAATATCGACTTACACGAAATGAAAAATTTTTGTGATATTCTTGTTCCTCACACTCCAAACTTCTTGTATATAGCTTTTGCAGTGAATTTGGAGCAACATTTGTTAGGATAATATAGTTCGTGTCCAGGAAGCTGAGAATCCTCGAAAAATCGACTTACGCGAAATGAAAAATTTTTTGTGATATTCTTCTTCCGCACGCTCCAAACTGCTAGTATATAGCATTTGCAGCGAATTTGGAGCAACTCTAGTTATATGTATATTTCGTTACCAGGGAGCCGAGAATCGTCGAAATATCGACTTACACGTAATGAAACATTTTTATGATATTCTTGTTCCGCGCGCTCCAAACTGCTCGTAAATAGCATTAGAGGCGAATTTGGAGCAACTTTTGGTATATGTATATTTCATGACCAGGGAGCTGAGATTCGGCGAAATATCGACTTAGGCGAAATGAAAAATTTTTGTGATATTCTTGTTCCCCACACTCCAAACTGCTCGTATATAGCTTTTGCAGCGAATTTGGAGCAACTTTTGTTCTGAGAATATTTCGTGTCCAAGGAACCGCGAATCGTCGAGATATCGACTTACACTTAGTGATACATTTTTGTGACAATCTTCCTCCCCGCACTCCAAACTATTCGCTTTTAGCTTATGCAGCTAATTTGGAGCAACTTTTGTTCTGAGAATATTTCGTGTCCAGGCAGCTGAGAATCGTCGTAAAATCGACTTACACGTAATGAAACATTTTTATGATATTCTTGTTCCCCACGCCCCAAACTGCTCGTATATAGCATTTGCAGAGAATTTGGACCAACTTTTGTGATATATATTTTCGTGTCCAGGGAGCCGAGAGTCGTCGAAATATCGACTTACACGAAATGAAAAATTTTTGCGATATTCTTGTTCCCCACACTCCACACTTTCGTATATAGCTTTTGCAGCGAATTTGGAGCAACGTTTGTTAGGATAATATATTTCGTGTCCAGGGAGCTGGGAATCCTCGAAAAATCGACTTACGCGAAATGAAACATTTTTATGATATTCTTGTTCCTCACGCTCCAAACTGCGCGTAAATAGCATTTGCAGCGAATATGGAACAACTTTTGTTAAATGTATATTTCGTGATCAGGGAGCCGAGAATCGCCGAAATATAGACTTACACGTAATGAAATATTTTTGTGATATTCTTGTTTACCTTACTCCAAACTGCTCTTAAATAGCTTTTGCAGCGAATTTGGAACAACTTTTGTTATATGTATTTTTCGTGTCCAGGGAGCCGAGAATCGTTGAAATATCGACTTACACGAAATGAAATATTTTTGTGATATTCTTGTTTACCTTACTCCAAACTTCCCTTATATAGCTTTTGCAGCGAATTTGGAGCAAGTTTTGTTCAGAGTATATTTAGTGTCCAGGGAGCCGAGAATCGTCGAAATATCGACTTACACGAAATGAAACATTTTTGCGATATTCTTGTTCCCCACACTCCAAACTTCTCGCATATAGCTTTTGCAGCGAATTTGGAGCAACGTTTGTTAGGATAATATATTTCGTGTCCAGGGAGCTGAGAATCCTCGAAAAATCGACTTACGCGAAATGAAAAATTTTTGTGATATTCTTCTTCCCCACGCTCCAAACTGCTCGTATATAGCATTTGCTGCGAATTTGGAGCAACTTTTGTTACATGTATATTTCGTGACCAGGGAGCCGAGAATCGCCGAAATATCGACTTACACGTAATGAAACATTTTTATGATATTCTTGTTCCCCGCGCTCCAAACTGCTCGTAAATAGCATTTGAGGCGAATTTGGAGCAACGTTTGGTATATGTATATTTCGTGACCAGGGAGCTGAGAATCATCGAAATATCGACTTACACGAAATGAAATATTTTTATGATATTCTTGTTAACCTTACTCCAAACTGCACGTATATAGCATTTTTAGCGAATTTGGAGCAACTTTTGTTACATGTATATTTCGTGACCAGGGAGCCGAGAATCGCCGAAATATCGACTTACACGTAATGAAACATTTTTATGATATTCTTGTTCCCCGCGCTCCAAACTGCTCGTAAATAGCATTTGAGGCGAATTTGGAGCAACTTTTGGTATATGTATATTTCATGACCAGGGAGCTGAGAATCGGCGAAATATCGACTTAGGCGAAATGAAAAATTTTTGTGATATTCTTGTTCCCCACACTCCAAACTGCTCGTATATAGCTTTTGCAGCGAATTTGGAGCAACTTTTGTTCTGAAAATATTTCGTGTCCAGGGAACCGCGAATCGTCGAGATATCGACTTAAACTTAGTGATACATTTTTGTGACAATCTTCCTCCCCGCACTCCAAACTATTCGCTTTTAGCTTATGCAGCTAATTTGGAGCAACTTTTGTTCTGAGAATATTTCGTGTCCAGGCAGCTGAGAATCGTCGTAAATTCGACTTACACGTAATGAAACATCTTTATGATATTCTTGTTCCCCACGCCCCAAACTGCTCGTATATAGCATTTGCAGAGAATTCGGACCAACTTTTGTAATATATATTTTCGTGTCCAGGGAGCCGAGAATCGTCGAAATATCAACTTACACGAAATGAAATATTTTTGTGATATTCTTGTTCCCCACGTTCCAAACTGCTCGTAAATAGCATTTGCAGCAAATTTGGAGCAACTTTTGATATATGTATTTTCGTGTCCAGGGAGCCGAGATTCGTCGAAATATCGACTTACACGTAATGAAACATTTTTATGATATTCTTGTTCCCCACACTCCAAACTGCTCGTATATAGCTTTTGCAGCGAATTTGGAGCAACTATTGTTCAGAGTATATTTAGTGTCCAGGGAGCCGGGAATCGTCGAAATATCGACTTACACGTAATGAAAAATTTTTGTGATATTCTTGTTCCCCACACTCCAAACTTGTCGTATATAGCTTTTGCAGCGAATTTGGAGCAACTTTTGTTATATGTACATTTCGTGACCAGGGAGCCGAGAATCGTCGAAATAACGACTTACACGTAATGAAACATTTTTATGATATTCTTGTTCCCCGCGCTCCAAACTGCTCGAAAATAGCTTTTGCAGCGAATTTGGAGCAACGTTTGTTAGGATAATATATTTCGTGTCCAGGGAGCTGGGAATCCTCGAAATATCAACTTACACGAAATGAAATATTTTTGTGATATTCCTGCTCCCCACGCTCCAAACTGCTCGTAAATAGCATTTGCAGCGAATTTGGAGCAACTTTTGTTATATGTATATTTCGTTACCAGGGAGCCGAGAATCGTCGAAATATCGACTTATACGAAATGAAATATTTTTGTGATATTCTTGTTTACCTTACAACAAACTGCTCGTATATAGCTTTTGCAGCGAATTTGGAGCAACGTTTGTTAGGATAATATATTTCGTGTCCAGGGAGCTGAGAATCGTCGAAATATCAACTTACACGAAATGAAATATTTTTGTGATATTCTTGTTCCGCACGCTCCAAACTGCTCGTAAATAGCATTTGCAGCGTATTTGGAGCAACTTTTGTTATATGTATATTTCGTGACCAGGGATCCGAGCATCGTCGAAATATCGACTTACACGAAATGAAATATTTTTGTGATATTCTTGTTTACCTTACTCCAAACTGCTCTTATATAGATTTTGCAGCGAATTTAGAACAACTTTTGTTATATGTATTTTTCGTGTCCAGGGAGCCGAGAATCGTCGAAATATCAACTTACACGAAATGAAATATTTTTGTGATATTCTTGTTTACCTTACCCCAAACTGCTCTTATATAGCTTTTGCAGCGAATTTGGAGCAACCTTTGTTCAGAGTATATTTCGTGACCAGGGAGCCGAGAATCGTCGAAATAATGACTTACACGTAATGAAACATTTTTATTATATTCTTGTTCCCCGCGCTCAAAATGCTCGAAAATAGCATTTGAGGCGAATTTGGAGCAACGTTTGGTATATGTATATTTCGTGACCAGGGAGCTGAGAATCGTCGAAATATCGACTTACACGAAATGTAATATTTTTGTGATATTCTTGTTTACCTTACCCCAAACTGCCCTTATATAGCTTTTGCAGCGAATTTGGAGCAACCTTTGTTCAGAGTATATTTAGTGTCCAGGGAGCCGAGAATCGTAGAAATATCGACTTACACGAAATGAAAAATTTTTGCGATATAATTGTTCCCCACACTCCAAACTGCTCGTAAATAGCATTTGCAGCGTATTTGGAGCAACTTTTGTTATATGTATATTTCGTGACCAGGAAGCCGAGGATCTTCGAAATATCGACTTACACGTAATGAAACATTTTTATGATATTCTTGTTCCACGCACTCCAAACAGCTCGAAAATAGCATTTGAGGCGAATTTGGAGCAACGTATGGTATATGTATATTTCGTGACCAGGGAGCTGAGAATCGTCGAAATATTGACATAGACGAATTGAAATATTTTTGTGATATTCTTGTTTACCTTACTCCAAACTGCTCTGATATAGCTTTTGCAGCGAATTTGGAGCAAGTTTTGTTCAGAGTATATTTAGTGTCCAGGGAGCCGAGAGTCGTCGAAATATCGACTTACACGAAATGAAAAATTTTTGTGATATTCTTGTTCCCCACACTCCAAACTTCTTGTATATAGCTTTTGCAGTGAATTTGGAGCAACGTTTGTTAGGATAATATAGTTCGTGTCCAGGAAGCTGAGAATCCTCGAAATATCGACTTACGCGAAATGAAAAATTTTTGTGATATTCCTCTTCCCCACGCTCCAAACTGCTAGTATATAGCATTCGCAGCGAATTTGGAGCAACTTTTGTTATATGTATATTTCGTGTCCAGGGAGCCGAGAATCGTCGAAATATCAACTTACACGAAATGAAATATTTTTGTGATATTCTTGTTCCCCGCGCTCCAATCTGCTCGTAAATAGCATTTGAGGCGAATTTGGAGCAACTTTTGGTATATGTATATTTCATAACCAGGGAGCTGAGAATCGGCGAAATATCGACTTAGGCGAAATGAAAAATTTTTGTGATATTCTTGTTCCCCACACTCCAAACTGCTCGTATATAGCTTTTGCAGCGAATTTGGAGCAACTTTTGTTCAGAGTATATTTAGTGTCCAGGGAGCCGAGAATCGTCGAAATATCGACTTACACGAAATGCAAAATTTTTGCGATATTCTTGTTCCCCACGCTCCAAACTGCTCTTATATAGCTTTTGCAGCGAATTTGGAACAACTCTTGTTATATGTATTTTTCGTGTCCAGGGAGCTGAGAATCCTCGAAAAATCGACTTACGCAAAATGAAAATTTTTTTTGATATTCTTCTTCCCCACGCTCCAAACTGCTCGTATATAGCATTTGCTGCGAATTTGGAGCAAATTTTGTTACATGTATTTTTCGTGTCCAGGGAGCCGAGAATCGTCGAAATATCAACTTACACGAAATGAAATATTTTTGTGATATTCCTTCTCCCCACGCTCCAAACTGCTCGGAAATAGCATTTGCAGCGAATTTGGAGCAACTTTTGTTATATGTATATTTTGTGACCAGGGAGCCGAGAATCTTCGAAATATCGACTTACACGTAATGAAACATTTTTATGATATTCTTGTTCCCCGCGCTCCAAACTGCTCGAAAATAGCATTGGAGGCGAATTTGGAGCAACGTATGGTATATGTATATTTCGTGACCAGGGAGCTGAGAATCGTCGAAATATCGACTTACACGAAATGAAATATTTTTGTGATATTCTTGTTCCCCACGCTCCAAACTGCTCGTAAATAGCATTTGTAGCGAATTTGGAGCAACTTTTGTTATATGTATATTTCGTTACCAGGGAGCCGAGAATCGTCGAAATATCAACTTACACGAAATGAAATATTTTTGTGATATACTTGTTCCCCACGCTCCAAACTGCTCGTAAATAGCATTTGCAGCGTATTTGGAGCAACTTTTGTTATATGTATATTTAGTGACCAGGGAGCCGAGCATCGTAGAAATATCGACTTACACGTAAGGAAACATTTTTGTGATATTCTTGTTCCCCACACTCCAAACTGCTCGTATATAGCTTTTGCAGCGAATTTGGAGCAACGTTTGTTAGGATAATATATTTCGTGTCCAGGGAGCTGAGAATCGTCGAAATATCCACTTACACGAAATGAAATATTTTTGTGATATTCTTGTTCCCCACGCTCCAAACTGCTCGTAAATAGCATTTGCAGCGTATTTGGAGCAACTTTTGTTATATGTATATTTCGTGACCAGGGAGCCGAGCATCGTCGAAATATCGACTTACACGAAATGAAATATTTTTGTGATATTCTTGTTTACCTTACTCCAAACTGCTCTTATATAGCTTTTGCAGCGAATTTAGAACAACTTTTGTTATATGTATTTTTCGTGTCCAGGGAGCCGAGAATCGTCGAAATATCAACTTACACGAAATGAAATATTTTTGTGATATTCTTGTTTACCTTACCCCAAACTGCTCTTATATAGCTTTTGCAGCGAATTTGGAGCAACCTTTGTTCAGAGTATATTTCGTGACCAGGGAGCCGAGAATCGTCGAAATAATGACTTATATGTAATGAAACATTTTTATTATATTCTTGTTCCCCGCGCTCGAAACTGCTCGAAAATAGCATTGGAGGCGAATTTGGAGCAACGTTTGGTATATGTATATTTCGTGACCAGGGAGCTGAGAATCGTCGAAATATCGACTTACACGAAATGAAATATTTTTGTGATATTCTTGTTTACCTTACTCCAAACTGCTGTTATATAGCTTTTGCCGCGAATTTGGAGCAAGTTTTGTTCAGAGTATATTTAGTGTCCAGGGAGCCGAGAGTCGTCGAAATATCGACTTACACGAAATGAAAAATTTTGTGATATTCTTGTTCCTCACACTCCAAACTTCTTGTATATAGCTTTTGCAGTGAATTTGGAGCAACGTTTGTTAGGATAATATAGTTCGTGTCCAGGAAGCTGAGAATCCTCGAAAAATCGACTTACGCGAAATGAAAAATTTTTATGATATTCTTCTTCCCCACGCTCCAAACTGCTAGTATATAGCATTTGCTGCGAATTTGGAGCAACTTTTGTTACATGTATTTTTCGTGTCCAGGGAGCCGAGAATCGTCGAAATATCAACTTACACGAAATGAAATATTTTTGTGATATTCCTTCTCCCCACGCTCCAAACTGCTCGGAAATAGCATTTGCAGCGAATTTGGAGCAACTTTTGTTATATGTATATTTTGTGACCAGGGAGCCGAGAATCTTCGAAATATCGACTTACACGTAATGAAACATTTTTATGATATTCTTGTTCCCCGCGCTCCAAACTGCTCTAAATAGCATTTGAGGCGAATTTGGAGCAACGTATGGTATATGTATATTTCGTGACCAGGGAGCTGAGAATCGTCGAAATATCGACTTACACGAAATGAAATATTTTTGTGAAATTCTTGTTTACCTTACTCCATACTGAAATATTTTTGTGATTTTCTTGTTCCCCACGCTCCAAACTGCTCGTAAATAGCATTTGCAGCGAATTTGGAGCAACTTTTGTTATATGTATATTTTGTGACCAGGGAGCCGAGAATCTTCGAAATATCGACATACACGTAATGAAACATTTTTATGATATTCTTGTTCCCCGCGCTCCAAACTGCTCGAAAATAGCATTTGAGGCGAATTTGGAGCAACGTATGGTATATGTATATTTCGTGACCAGGGAGCTGAGAATCGTCGAAATATCGACTTACACGAAATGAAATATTTTTGTGATATTCTTGTTTACCTTACTCCATACTGAAATATTTTTGTGATATTCTTGTTCCCCACGCTCCAAACTGCTCGTAAATAGCATTTGCAGCGAATTTGGAGCAACTTTTGTTATATGTATATTTTGTGACCAGGGAGCCGAGAATCTTCGAAATATCGACTTACACGTAATGAAACATTTTTATGATATTCTTGTTCCCCGCGCTCCAAACTGCTCGAAAATAGCATTTGAGGCGAATTCGGAGCAACGTATGGTATATGTATATTTCGTGACCAGGGAGCTGAGAATCGTCGAAATATCGACTTACACGAAATGAAATATTTTTGTGATATTCTTGTTTACCTTACTCCATACTGAAATATTTTTGTGATATTCTTGTTCCCCACACTCCAAACTGCTCGTAAATAGCATTTGCAGCGAATTTGGAGCAACTTTTGTTATATGTATATTTTGTGACCAGGGAGCCGAGAATCGCCGAAATATCGACTTACACGTAATGAAACATTTTTATGATATTCTTGTTCCCCGCGCTCCAAACTGCTCGTAAATAGCATTTGAGGCGAATTTGGAGCAACGTTTGGTATATGTATATTTCGTGACCAGGGAGCTGAGAATCATCGAAATATCGACTTACACGAAATGAAATATTTTTATGATATTCTTGTTTACCTTACTCCAAACTGCACGTATATAGCATTTGCAGCGAATTTGGAGCAACTTTTGTTATATGTATATTTCGTTACCAGGGAGCCGAGAATCGTCGAAATATCGACTTACACGTAATGAAACATTTTTATGATATTCTTGTTCCCCGCGCTCCAATCTGCTCGTAAATAGCATTTGAGGCGAATTTGGAGCAACTTTTGGTATATGTATATTTCATAACCAGGGAGCTGAGAATCGGCGAAATATCGACTTAGGCGAAATGAAAAATTTTTGTGATATTCTTGTTCCCCACACTCCAAACTGCTCGTATATAGCTTTTGCAGCGAATTTGGAGCAACTTTTGTTCAGAGTATATTTAGTGTCCAGGGAGCCGAGAATCGTCGAAATATCGACTTACACGAAATGCAAAATTTTTGCGATATTCTTGTTCCCCACGCTCCAAACTGCTCTTATATAGCTTTTGCAGCGAATTTGGAACAACTTTTGTTATATGTATTTTTCGTGTCCAGGGAGCTGAGAATCCTCGAAAAATCGACTTACGCGAAATGAAAAATTTTTTTGATATTCTTCTTCCCCACGCTCCAAACTGCTCGTATATAGCATTTGCTGCGAATTTGGAGCAACTTTTGTTACATGTATATTTCGTGACCAGGGAGCCGAGAATCGCCGAAATATCGACTTACACGAAATGCAAAATTTTTGCGATATTCTTGTTCCCCACGCTCCAAACTGCTCTTATATAGCTTTTGCAGCGAATTTGGAACAACTCTTGTTATATGTATTTTTCGTGTCCAGGGAGCTGAGAATCCTCGAAAAATCGACTTACGCGAAATGAAAAATTTTTTTGATATTCTTCTTCCCCACGCTCCAAACTGCTCGTATATAGCATTTGCTGCGAATTTGGAGCAAATTTTGTTACATGTATTTTTCGTGTCCAGGGAGCCGAGAATCGTCGAAATATCAACTTACACGAAATGAAATATTTTTGTGATATTCCTTCTCCCCACGCTCCAAACTGCTCGGAAATAGCATTTGCAGCGAATTTGGAGCAACTTTTGTTATATGTATATTTTGTGACCAGGGAGCCGAGAATCTTCGAAATATCGACTTACACGTAATGAAACATTATTATGATATTCTTGTTCCCCGCGCTCCAAACTGCTCGAAAATAGAATTTGAGGCGAATTTGGAGCAACGTATGGTATATGTATATTTCGTGACCAGGGAGCTGAGAATCGTCGAAATATCGACTTACACGAAATGAAATATTTTTGTGATATTCTTGTTTACCTTACTCCATACTGAAATATTTTTGTGATATTCTTGTTCCCCACGCTCCAAACTGCTCGTAAATAGCATTTGCAGCGAATTTGGAGCAACTTTTGTTATATGTATATTTTGTGACCAGGGAGCCGAGAATCTTCGAAATATCGACATACACGTAATGAAACATTTTTATGATATTCTATACCCCGCGCTCCAAACTGCTCGAAAATAGCATTTGAGGCGAATTTGGAGCAACGTATGGTATATGTATATTTCGTGACCAGGGAGCTGAGAATCGTCGAAATATCGACTTACACGAAATGAAATATTTTTGTGATATTCTTGTTTACCTTACTCCAAACTGCTGTTATATAGCTTTTGCAGCGAATTTGGAGCAAGTTTTGTTCAGAGTATATTTAGTGTCCAGGGAGCCGAGAGTCGTCGAAATATCGACTTACACGAAATGAAAAATTTTTGTGATATTCTTGTTCCCCACACTCCAAACTTCTTGTATATAGCTTTTGCAGTGAATTTGGAGCAACGTTTGTTAGGATAATATAGTTCGTGTCCAGGAAGCTGAGAATCCTCGAAAAATCGACTTACGCGAAATGAAAAATTTTTATGATATTCTTCTTCCCCACGCTCCAAACTGCTCGAAAATAGCATTTGAGGCGAATTTGGAGCAACGTATGGTATATGTATATTTCGTGACCAGGGAGCTGAGAATCGTCGAAATATCGACTTACACGAAATGAAATATTTTTGTGATATTCTTGTTCCCCACGCTCCAAACTGCTCGTAAATAGCATTTGTAGCGAATTTGGAGCAACTTTTGTTATATGTATATTTCGTTACCAGGGAGCCGAGAATCGTCGAAATATCGACTTACACGAAATGAAATATTTTTGTGATATTCTTGTTTACCTTACTCCAAACTGCTCTTATATAGCTTTTGCAGCGAATTTAGAACAACTTTTGTTATATGTATTTTTCGTGTCCAGGGAGCCGAGAATCGTCGAAATATCAACTTACACGAAATGAAATATTTTTGTGATATTCTTGTTTACCTTACCCCAAACTGCTCTTATATAGCTTTTGCAGCGAATTTGGAGCAACCTTTGTTCAGAGTATATTTCGTGACCAGGGAGCCGAGAATCGTCGAAATAATGACTTATACGTAATGAAACATTTTTATTATATTCTTGTTCCCCGCGCTCGAAACTGCTCGAAAATAGCATTGGAGGCGAATTTGGAGCAACGTTTGGTATATGTATATTTCGTGACCAGGGAGCTGAGAATCGTCGAAATATCGACTTACACGAAATGAAATATTTTTGTGATATTCTTGTTTACCTTACTCCAAACTGCTGTTATATAGCTTTTGCCGCGAATTTGGAGCAAGTTTTGTTCAGAGTATATTTAGTGTCCAGGGAGCCGAGAGTCGTCGAAATATCGACTTACACGAAATGAAAAATTTTTGTGATATTCTTGTTCCTCACACTCCAAACTTCTTGTATATAGCTTTTGCAGTGAATTTGGAGCAACGTTTGTTAGGATAATATAGTTCGTGTCCAGGAAGCTGAGAATCCTCGAAAAATCGACTTACGCGAAATGAAAAATTTTTGTGATATTCTTCTTCCCCACGCTCCAAACTGCTAGTATATAGCATTTGCTGCGAATTTGGAGCAACTTTTGTTACATGTATTTTTCGTGTCCAGGGAGCCGAGAATCGTCGAAATATCAACTTACACGAAATGAAATATTTTTGTGATATTCCTTCTCCCCACGCTCCAAACTGCTCGGAAATAGCATTTGCAGCGAATTTGGAGCAACTTTTGTTATATGTATATTTTGTGACCAGGGAGCCGAGAATCTTCGAAATATCGACTTACACGTAATGAAACATTTTTATGATATTCTTGTTCCCCGCGCTCCAAACTGCTCGAAAATAGCATTTGAGGCGAATTTGGAGCAACGTATGGTATATGTATATTTCGTGACCAGGGAGCTGAGAATCGTCGAAATATCGACTTACACGAAATGAAATATTTTTGTGAAATTCTTGTTTACCTTACTCCATACTGAAATATTTTTGTGATTTTCTTGTTCCCCACGCTCCAAACTGCTCGTAAATAGCATTTGCAGCGAATTTGGAGCAACTTTTGTTATATGTATATTTTGTGACCAGGGAGCCGAGAATCTTCGAAATATCGACATACACGTAATGAAACATTTTTAATATTCTTGTTCCCCGCGCTCCAAACTGCTCGAAAATAGCATTTGAGGCGAATTTGGAGCAACGTATGGTATATGTATATTTCGTGACCAGGGAGCTGAGAATCGTCGAAATATCGACTTACACGAAATGAAATATTTTTGTGATATTCTTGTTTACCTTACTCCATACTGAAATATTTTTGTGATATACTTGTTCCCCACGCTCCAAACTGCTCGTAAATAGCACTTGCAGCTAATTTGGAGCAACTTTTGTTATATGTATATTTTGTGACCAGGGAGCCGAGAATCTTCGAAATATCGACTTACACGTAATGAAACATTTTTATGATATTCTTGTTCCCCGCGCTCCAAACTGCTCGAAAATAGCATTTGAGGCGAATTCGGAGCAACGTATGGTATATGTATATTTCGTGACCAGGGAGCTGAGAATCGTCGAAATATCGACTTACACGAAATGAAATATTTTTGTGATATTCTTGTTTACCTTACTCCATACTGAAATATTTTTGTGATATTCTTGTTCCCCACGCTCCAAACTGCTCGTAAATAGCATTTGCAGCGAATTTGGAGCAACTTTTGTTATATGTATATTTTGTGACCAGGGAGCCGAGAATCGCCGAAATATCGACTTACACGTAATGAAACATTTTTATGATATTCTTGTTCCCCGCGCTCCAAACTGCTCGTAAATAGCATTTGAGGCGAATTTGGAGCAACGTTTGGTATATGTATATTTCGTGACCAGGGAGCTGAGAATCATCGAAATATCGACTTACACGAAATGAAATATTTTTATGATATTCTTGTTTACCTTACTCCAAACTGCACGTATATAGCATTTGCAGCGAATTTGGAGCAACTTTTGTTATATGTATTTTTCGTGTCCAGGGAGCCGAGAATCGTCGAAATATCGACTTATACGAAATGAAATATTTTTGTGATATTCCTTCTCCCCACGCTCCAAACTGCTCGGAAATAGCATTTGCAGCGAATTTGGAGCAACTTTTGTTATATGTATATTTTGTGACCAGGGAGCCGAGAATCTTCGAAATATCGACTTACACGTAATGAAACATTTTTATGATATTCTTGTTCCCCGCGCTCCAAACTGCTCGAAAATAGCATTTGAGGCGAATTTGGAGCAACGTATGGTATATGTATATTTCGTGACCAGGGAGCTGAGAATCGTCGAAATATCGACTTACACGAAATGAAATATTTTTGTGATATTCCTGTTTACCTTACTCCAAACTGAAATATTTTTGTGATATTCTTGTTCCCCACGCTCCAAACTGCTCGTAAATAGCATTTGTAGCGAATTTGGAGCAACTTTTGTTATATGTATATTTCGTTACCAGGGAGCCGAGAATCGTCGAAATATCGACTTATACGAAATGAAATATTTTTGTGATATTCTTGTTCCCCACGCTCCAAACTGCTCGTAAATAGCATTTGTAGCGAATTTGGAGCAACTTTTGTTATATGTATATTTCGTTACCAGGGAGCCGAGAATCGTCGAAATATCAACTTACACGAAATGAAATATTTTTGTGATATACTTGTTCCCCACGCTCCAAACTGCTCGTAAATAGCATTTGCAGCGTATTTGGAGCAACTTTTGTTATATGTATATTTAGTGACCAGGGAGCCGAGCATCGTCGAAATATCGACTTACACGTAATGAAACATTTTTATGATATTCTTGTTCCCCACACTCCAAACTGCTCGTATATAGCTTTTGCAGCGAATTTGGAGCAACGTTTGTTAGGATAATATATTTCGTGTCCAGGGAGCTGAGAATCGTCGAAATATCCACTTACACGAAATGAAATATTTTTGTGATATTCTTGTTCCCCACGCTCCAAACTGCTCGTAAATAGCATTTGCAGCGTATTTGGAGCAACTTTTGTTATATGTATATTTCGTGACCAGGGAGCCGAGCATCGTCGAAATATCGACTTACACGAAATGAAATATTTTTGTGATATTCTTGTTTACCTTACTCCAAACTGCTCTTATATAGCTTTTGCAGCGAATTTAGAACAACTTTTGTTATATGTATTTTTCGTGTCCAGGGAGCCGAGAATCGTCGAAATATCAACTTACACGAAATGAAATATTTTTGTGATATTCTTGTTTACCTTACCCCAAACTGCTCTTATATAGCTTTTGCAGCGAATTTGGAGCAACCTTTGTTCAGAGTATATTTCGTGACCAGGGAGCCGAGAATCGTCGAAATAATGACTTACACGTAATGAAACATTTTTATTATATTCTTGTTCCCCGCGCTCCAAACTGCTCGAAAATAGCATTTGAGGCGAATTTGGAGCAACGTTTGGTATATGTATATTTCGTGACCAGGGAGCTGAGAATCGTCGAAATATCGACTTACACGAAATGAAATATTTTTGTGATATTCTTGTTTACCTTACTCCAAACTGCTGTTATATAGCTTTTGCAGCGAATTTGGAGCAAGTTTTGTTCAGAGTATATTTAGTGTCCAGGGAGCCGAGAGTCGTCGAAATATCGACTTACACGAAATGAAAAATTTTTGTGATATTCTTGTTCCTCACACTCCAAACTTCTTGTATATAGCTTTTGCAGTGAATTTGGAGCAACGTTTGTTAGGATAATATAGTTCGCGTCCAGGAAGCTGAGAATCCTCGAAAAATCGACTTACGCGAAATGAAAAATTTTTGTGATATTCTTCTTCCCCACGCTCCAAACTGCTAGTATATAGCATTTGCAGCGAATTTGGAGCAACTTTTGTTATATGTATATTTTGTGACCAGGGAGCCGAGAATCTTCGAAATATCGACTTACACGTAATGAAACATTTTTATGATATTCTTGTTCCCCGCGCTCCAAACTGCTCGAAAATAGCATTTGAGGCGAATTTGGAGCAACGTATGGTATATGTATATTTCGTGACCAGGGAGCTGAGAATCGTCGAAATATCGACTTACACGAAATGAAATATTTTTGTGATTTTCCTGTTTACCTTACTCCAAACTGAAATATTTTTGTGATATTCTTGTTCCCCACGCTCCAAACTGCTCGTAAATAGCATTTGTAGCGAATTTGGAGCAACTTTTGTTATATGTATATTTCGTTACCAGGGAGCCGAGAATCGTCGAAATATCGACTTACACGTAATGAAACATTTTTATGATATTCTTGTTCCCCGCGCTCCAAACTGCTCGTAAATAACATTAGAGGCGAATTTGGAGCAACTTTTGTTATATGTATATTTCGTTACCAGGGAGCCGAGAATCGTCGAAATATCGACTTATACGAAATGAAATATTTTTGTGATATTCTTGTTTACCTTACTCCAAACTGAAATATTTTTGTGATATTCTTGTTCCCCACGCTCCAAACTGCTCGTAAATAGCATTTGTAGCGAATTTGGAGCAACTTTTGTTATATGTATATTTCGTTACCAGGGAGCCGAGAATCGTCGAAATATCAACTTACACGAAATGAAATATTTTTGTGATATACTTGTTCCCCACGCTCCAAACTGCTCGTAAATAGCATTTGCAGAGTATTTGGAGCAACTTTTGTTATATGTATATTTAGTGACCAGGGAGCTGAGCATCGTCGAAATATCGACTTACACGTAATGAAACATTTTTATGATATTCTTGTTCCCCACACTCCAAACTGCTCGTATATAGCTTTTGCAGCGAATTTGGAGCAACGTTTGTTAGGATAATATATTTCGTGTCCAGGGAGCTGAGAATCGTCGAAATATCCACTTACACGAAATGAAATATTTTTGTGATATTCTTGTTCCCCACGCTCCAAACTGCTCGTAAATAGCATTTGCAGCGTATTTGGAGCAACTTTTGTTATATGTATATTTCGTGACCAGGGAGCCGAGCATCGTCGAAATATCGACTTACACGAAATGAAATATTTTTGTGATATTCTTGTTTACCTTACTCCAAACTGCTCTTATATAGCTTTTGCAGCGAATTTAGAACAACTTTTGTTATATGTATTTTTCGTGTCCAGGGAGCCGAGAATCGTCGAAATATCAACTTACACGAAATGAAATATTTTTGTGATATTCTTGTTTACCTTACCCCAAACTGCTCTTATATAGCTTTTGCAGCGAATTTGGAGCAACCTTTGTTCAGAGTATATTTCGTGACCAGGGAGCCGAGAATCGTCGAAATAATGACTTACACGTAATGAAACATTTTTATTATATTCTTGTTCCCCGCGCTCCAATCTGCTCGAAAATAGCATTTGAGGCGAATTTGGAGCAACGTTTGGTATATGTATATTTCGTGACCAGGGAGCTGAGAATCGTCGAAATATCGACTTACACGAAATGAAATATTTTTGTGATATTCTTGTTTACCTTACTCCAAACTGTTGTTATATAGCTTTTGCAGCGAATTTGGAGCAAGTTTTGTTCAGAGTATATTTAGTGTCCAGGGAGCCGAGAGTCGTCGAAATATCGACTTACACGAAATGAAAAATTTTTGTGATATTCTTGTTCCTCACACTCCAAACTTCTTGTATATAGCTTTTGCAGTGAATTTGGAGCAACGTTTGTTAGGATAATATAGTTCGTGTCCAGGAAGCTGAGAATCCTCGAAAAATCGACTTACGCGAAATGAAAAATTTTTGTGATATTCTTCTTCCCCACGCTCCAAACTGCTAGTATATAGCATTTGCAGCGAATTAGCAGCAACTTTTGTTATATGTATATTTTGTGACCAGGGAGCCGAGAATCTTCGAAATATCGACTTACACGTAATGAAACATTTTTATGATATTCTTGTTCCCCGCGCTCCAAACTGCTCGAAAATAACATTAGAGGCGAATTTGGAGCAACTTTTGTTATATGTATATTTCGTTACCAGGGAGCTGAGAATCGTCGAAATATCGACTTACACGAAATGAAATATTTTTGTGATATTCTTGTTTACCTTACTCCAAACTGAAATATTTTTGTAATATTCTTGTTCCCCACGCTCCAAACTGCTCGTAAATAGCATTTGTAGCGAATTTGGAGCAACTTTTGTTATATGTATATTTCGTTACCAGGGAGCCGAGAATCGTCGAAATATCAACTTACACGAAATGAAATATTTTTGTGATATACTTGTTCCCCACGCTCCAAACTGCTCGTAAATAGCATTTGCAGCGTATTTGGAGCAACTTTTGTTATATGTATATTTAGTGACCAGGGAGCCGTGCATCGTAGAAATATCGACTTACACGTAATGAAACATTTTTATGATATTCTTGTTCCCCACACTCCAAACTGCTCGTATATAGCTTTTGCAGCGAATTTGGAGCAACGTTTGTTAGGATAATATATTTCGTGTCCAGGGAGCTGAGAATCGTCGAAATATCCACTTACACGAAATGAAATATTTTTGTGATATTCTTGTTCCCCACGCTCCAAACTGCTCGTAAATAGCATTTGCAGCGTATTTGGAGCAACTTTTGTTATATGTATATTTCGTGACCAGGGAGCCGAGCATCGTCGAAATATCGACTTACACGAAATGAAATATTTTTGTGATATTCTTGTTTACCTTACTCCAAACTGCTCTTATATAGCTTTTGCAGCGAATTTAGAACAACTTTTGTTATATGTATTTTTCGTGTCCAGGGAGCCGAGAATCGTCGAAATATCAACTTACACGAAATGAAATATTTTTGTGATATTCTTGTTTACCTTACCCCAAACTGCTCTTATATAGCTTTTGCAGCGAATTTGGAGCAACCTTTGTTCAGAGTATATTTCGTGACCAGGGAGCCGAGAATCGTCGAAATAATGACTTACACGTAATGAAACATTTTTATTATATTCTTGTTCCCCGCGCTCCAAACTGCTCGAAAATAGTATTTGAGGCGAATTTGGAGCAACGTTTGGTATATGTATATTTCGTGACCAGGGAGCTGAGAATCGTCGAAATATCGACTTACACGAAATGAAATATTTTTGTGATATTCTTGTTTACCTTACTCCAAACTGCTGTTATATAGCTTTTGCAGCGAATTTGGAGCTAGTTTTGTTCAGTGTATATTTAGTGTCCAGGGAGCCGAATATCGTAGAAATATCGACTTACACGAAATGAAAAATTTTTGCGATATTATTGTTCCCCACACTCCAAACTTCTCGTATATAGCTTTTGCAGCGAATTTGGAGCAACGTTTGTTAGGATAATATATTTCGTGTCCAGGGAGCTGAGAATCCTCGAAAAATCGACTTACACGAAATGAAATATTTTTGTGATATTCTTGTTCCCCACGCTCCAAACTGCTTGTAAATAGCATTTGCAGCGAATTTGGAGCAACTTTTGTTATTTGTATATTTCGTTACCAGGGAGCCGAGAATCGTCGAAATATCGACTTACACGTAATGAAACATTTTTATGATATTCTTGTTCCCCGCGCTCCAATCTGCTCGTAAATAGCATTTGAGGCGAATTTGGAGCAACTTTTGGTATATGTATATTTCATAACCAGGGAGCTGAGAATCGGCGAAATATCGACTTAGGCGAAATGAAAAATTTTTGTGATATTCTTGTTCCCCACACTCCAAACTGCTCGTATATAGCTTTTGCAGCGAATTTGGAGCAACTTTTGTTCAGAGTATATTTAGTGTCCAGGGAGCCGAGAATCGTCGAAATATCGACTTACACGAAATGCAAAATTTTTGCGATATTCTTGTTCCCCACGCTCCAAACTGCTCTTATATAGCTTTTGCAGCGAATTTGGAACAACTCTTGTTATATGTATTTTTCGTGTCCAGGGAGCTGAGAATCCTCGAAAAATCGACTTACGCAAAATGAAAATTTTTTTTGATATTCTTCTTCCCCACGCTCCAAACTGCTCGGAAATAGCATTTGCAGCGAATTTGGAGCAACTTTTGTTATATGTATATTTTGTGACCAGGGAGCCGAGAATCTTCGAAATATCGACTTACACGTAATGAAACATTTTTATGATATTCTTGTTCCCCGCGCTCCAAACTGCTCGAAAATAGCATTGGAGGCGAATTTGGAGCAACGTATGGTATATGTATATTTCGTGACCAGGGAGCTGAGAATCGTCGAAATATCGACTTACACGAAATGAAATATTTTTGTGATATTCTTGTTCCCCACGCTCCAAACTGCTCGTAAATAGCATTTGTAGCGAATTTGGAGCAACTTTTGTTATATGTATATTTCGTTACCAGGGAGCCGAGAATCGTCGAAATATCAACTTACACGAAATGAAATATTTTTGTGATATACTTGTTCCCCACGCTCCAAACTGCTCGTAAATAGCATTTGCAGCGTATTTGGAGCAACTTTTGTTATATGTATATTTAGTGACCAGGGAGCCGAGCATCGTAGAAATATCGACTTACACGTAAGGAAACATTTTTGTGATATTCTTGTTCCCCACACTCCAAACTGCTCGTATATAGCTTTTGCAGCGAATTTGGAGCAACGTTTGTTAGGATAATATATTTCGTGTCCAGGGAGCTGAGAATCGTCGAAATATCCACTTACACGAAATGAAATATTTTTGTGATATTCTTGTTCCCCACGCTCCAAACTGCTCGTAAATAGCATTTGCAGCGTATTTGGAGCAACTTTTGTTATATGTATATTTCGTGACCAGGGAGCCGAGCATCGTCGAAATATCGACTTACACGAAATGAAATATTTTTGTGATATTCTTGTTTACCTTACTCCAAACTGCTCTTATATAGCTTTTGCAGCGAATTTGGAGCAACCTTTGTTCAGAGTATATTTCGTGACCAGGGAGCCGAGAATCGTCGAAATAATGACTTATATGTAATGAAACATTTTTATTATATTCTTGTTCCCCGCGCTCGAAACTGCTCGAAAATAGCATTGGAGGCGAATTTGGAGCAACGTTTGGTATATGTATATTTCGTGACCAGGGAGCTGAGAATCGTCGAAATATCGACTTACACGAAATGAAATATTTTTGTGATATTCTTGTTTACCTTACTCCAAACTGCTGTTATATAGCTTTTGCCGCGAATTTGGAGCAAGTTTTGTTCAGAGTATATTTAGTGTCCAGGGAGCCGAGAGTCGTCGAAATATCGACTTACACGAAATGAAAAATTTTGTGATATTCTTGTTCCTCACACTCCAAACTTCTTGTATATAGCTTTTGCAGTGAATTTGGAGCAACGTTTGTTAGGATAATATAGTTCGTGTCCAGGAAGCTGAGAATCCTCGAAAAATCGACTTACGCGAAATGAAAAATTTTTATGATATTCTTCTTCCCCACGCTCCTAACTGCTAGTATATAGCATTTGCTGCGAATTTGGAGCAACTTTTGTTACATGTATTTTTCGTGTCCAGGGAGCCGAGAATCGTCGAAATATCAACTTACACGAAATGAAATATTTTTGTGATATTCCTTCTCCCCACGCTCCAAACTGCTCGGAAATAGCATTTGCAGCGAATTTGGAGCAACTTTTGTTATATGTATATTTTGTGACCAGGGAGCCGAGAATCTTCGAAATATCGACTTACACGTAATGAAACATTTTTATGATATTCTTGTTCCCCGCGCTCCAAACTGCTCTAAATAGCATTTGAGGCGAATTTGGAGCAACGTATGGTATATGTATATTTCGTGACCAGGGAGCTGAGAATCGTCGAAATATCGACTTACACGAAATGAAATATTTTTGTGAAATTCTTGTTTACCTTACTCCATACTGAAATATTTTTGTGATTTTCTTGTTCCCCACGCTCCAAACTGCTCGTAAATAGCATTTGCAGCGAATTTGGAGCAACTTTTGTTATATGTATATTTTGTGACCAGGGAGCCGAGAATCTTCGAAATATCGACATACACGTAATGAAACATTTTTATGATATTCTTGTTCCCCGCGCTCCAAACTGCTCGAAAATAGCATTTGAGGCGAATTTGGAGCAACGTATGGTATATGTATATTTCGTGACCAGGGAGCTGAGAATCGTCGAAATATCGACTTACACGAAATGAAATATTTTTGTGATATTCTTGTTTACCTTACTCCATACTGAAATATTTTTGTGATATTCTTGTTCCCCACGCTCCAAACTGCTCGTAAATAGCATTTGCAGCGAATTTGGAGCAACTTTTGTTATATGTATATTTTGTGACCAGGGAGCCGAGAATCTTCGAAATATCGACTTACACGTAATGAAACATTTTTATGATATTCTTGTTCCCCGCGCTCCAAACTGCTCGAAAATAGCATTTGAGGCGAATTCGGAGCAACGTATGGTATATGTATATTTCGTGACCAGGGAGCTGAGAATCGTCGAAATATCGACTTACACGAAATGAAATATTTTTGTGATATTCTTGTTTACCTTACTCCATACTGAAATATTTTTGTGATATTCTTGTTCCCCACACTCCAAACTGCTCGTAAATAGCATTTGCAGCGAATTTGGAGCAACTTTTGTTATATGTATATTTTGTGACCAGGGAGCCGAGAATCGCCGAAATATCGACTTACACGTAATGAAACATTTTTATGATATTCTTGTTCCCCGCGCTCCAAACTGCTCGTAAATAGCATTTGAGGCGAATTTGGAGCAACGTTTGGTATATGTATATTTCGTGACCAGGGAGCTGAGAATCATCGAAATATCGACTTACACGAAATGAAATATTTTTATGATATTCTTGTTTACCTTACTCCAAACTGCACGTATATAGCATTTGCAGCGAATTTGGAGCAACTTTTGTTATATGTATATTTCGTTACCAGGGAGCCGAGAATCGTCGAAATATCGACTTACACGTAATGAAACATTTTTATGATATTCTTGTTCCCCGCGCTCCAATCTGCTCGTAAATAGCATTTGAGGCGAATTTGGAGCAACTTTTGGTATATGTATATTTCATAACCAGGGAGCTGAGAATCGGCGAAATATCGACTTAGGCGAAATGAAAAATTTTTGTGATATTCTTGTTCCCCACACTCCAAACTGCTCGTATATAGCTTTTGCAGCGAATTTGGAGCAACTTTTGTTCAGAGTATATTTAGTGTCCAGGGAGCCGAGAATCGTCGAAATATCGACTTACACGAAATGCAAAATTTTTGCGATATTCTTGTTCCCCACGCTCCAAACTGCTCTTATATAGCTTTTGCAGCGAATTTGGAACAACTTTTGTTATATGTATTTTTCGTGTCCAGGGAGCTGAGAATCCTCGAAAAATCGACTTACGCGAAATGAAAAATTTTTTTGATATTCTTCTTCCCCACGCTCCAAACTGCTCGTATATAGCATTTGCTGCGAATTTGGAGCAACTTTTGTTACATGTATATTTCGTGACCAGGGAGCCGAGAATCGCCGAAATATCGACTTACACGAAATGCAAAATTTTTGCGATATTCTTGTTCCCCACGCTCCAAACTGCTCTTATATAGCTTTTGCAGCGAATTTGGAACAACTCTTGTTATATGTATTTTTGGTGTCCAGGGAGCTGAGAATCCTCGAAAAATCGACTTACGCGAAATGAAAAATTTTTTTGATATTCTTCTTCCCCACGCTCCAAACTGCTCGTATATAGCATTTGCTGCGAATTTGGAGCAAATTTTGTTACATGTATTTTTCGTGTCCAGGGAGCCGAGAATCGTCGAAATATCAACTTACACGAAATGAAATATTTTTGTGATATTCCTTCTCCCCACGCTCCAAACTGCTCGGAAATAGCATTTGCAGCGAATTTGGAGCAACTTTTGTTATATGTATATTTTGTGACCAGGGAGCCGAGAATCTTCGAAATATCGACTTACACGTAATGAAACATTTTTATGATATTCTTGTTCCCCGCGCTCCAAACTGCTCGAAAATAGCATTTGAGGCGAATTTGGAGCAACGTATGGTATATGTATATTTCGTGACCAGGGAGCTGAGAATCGTCGAAATATCGACTTACACGAAATGAAATATTTTTGTGATATTCTTGTTTACCTTACTCCAAACTGCTGTTATATAGCTTTTGCAGCGAATTTGGAGCAAGTTTTGTTCAGAGTATATTTAGTGTCCAGGGAGCCGAGAGTCGTCGAAATATCGACTTACACGAAATGAAAAATTTTTGTGATATTCTTGTTCCCCACACTCCAAACTTCTTGTATATAGCTTTTGCAGTGAATTTGGAGCAACGTTTGTTAGGATAATATAGTTCGTGTCCAGGAAGCTGAGAATCCTCGAAAAATCGACTTACGCGAAATGAAAAATTTTTATGATATTCTTCTTCCCCACGCTCCAAACTGCTCGAAAATAGCATTTGAGGCGAATTTGGAGCAACGTATGGTATATGTATATTTCGTGACCAGGGAGCTGAGAATCGTCGAAATATCGACTTACACGAAATGAAATATTTTTGTGATATTCTTGTTCCCCACGCTCCAAACTGCTCGTAAATAGCATTTGTAGCGAATTTGGAGCAACTTTTGTTATATGTATATTTCGTTACCAGGGAGCCGAGAATCGTCGAAATATCGACTTACACGAAATGAAATATTTTTGTGATATTCTTGTTTACCTTACTCCAAACTGCTCTTATATAGCTTTTGCAGCGAATTTAGAACAACTTTTGTTATATGTATTTTTCGTGTCCAGGGAGCCGAGAATCGTCGAAATATCAACTTACACGAAATGAAATATTTTTGTGATATTCTTGTTTACCTTACCCCAAACTGCTCTTATATAGCTTTTGCAGCGAATTTGGAGCAACCTTTGTTCAGAGTATATTTCGTGACCAGGGAGCCGAGAATCGTCGAAATAATGACTTATACGTAATGAAACATTTTTATTATATTCTTGTTCCCCGCGCTCGAAACTGCTCGAAAATAGCATTGGAGGCGAATTTGGAGCAACGTTTGGTATATGTATATTTCGTGACCAGGGAGCTGAGAATCGTCGAAATATCGACTTACACGAAATGAAATATTTTTGTGATATTCTTGTTTACCTTACTCCAAACTGCTGTTATATAGCTTTTGCCGCGAATTTGGAGCAAGTTTTGTTCAGAGTATATTTAGTGTCCAGGGAGCCGAGAGTCGTCGAAATATCGACTTACACGAAATGAAAAATTTTTGTGATATTCTTGTTCCTCACACTCCAAACTTCTTGTATATAGCTTTTGCAGTGAATTTGGAGCAACGTTTGTTAGGATAATATAGTTCGTGTCCAGGAAGCTGAGAATCCTCGAAAAATCGACTTACGCGAAATGAAAAATTTTTGTGATATTCTTCTTCCCCACGCTCCAAACTGCTAGTATATAGCATTTGCTGCGAATTTGGAGCAACTTTTGTTACATGTATTTTTCGTGTCCAGGGAGCCGAGAATCGTCGAAATATCAACTTACACGAAATGAAATATTTTTGTGATATTCCTTCTCCCCACGCTCCAAACTGCTCGGAAATAGCATTTGCAGCGAATTTGGAGCAACTTTTGTTATATGTATATTTTGTGACCAGGGAGCCGAGAATCTTCGAAATATCGACTTACACGTAATGAAACATTTTTATGATATTCTTGTTCCCCGCGCTCCAAACTGCTCGAAAATAGCATTTGAGGCGAATTTGGAGCAACGTATGGTATATGTATATTTCGTGACCAGGGAGCTGAGAATCGTCGAAATATCGACTTACACGAAATGAAATATTTTTGTGAAATTCTTGTTTACCTTACTCCATACTGAAATATTTTTGTGATTTTCTTGTTCCCCACGCTCCAAACTGCTCGTAAATAGCATTTGCAGCGAATTTGGAGCAACTTTTGTTATATGTATATTTTGTGACCAGGGAGCCGAGAATCTTCGAAATATCGACATACACGTAATGAAACATTTTTAATATTCTTGTTCCCCGCGCTCCAAACTGCTCGAAAATAGCATTTGAGGCGAATTTGGAGCAACGTATGGTATATGTATATTTCGTGACCAGGGAGCTGAGAATCGTCGAAATATCGACTTACACGAAATGAAATATTTTTGTGATATTCTTGTTTACCTTACTCCATACTGAAATATTTTTGTGATATTCTTGTTCCCCACGCTCCAAACTGCTCGTAAATAGCACTTGCAGCTAATTTGGAGCAACTTTTGTTATATGTATATTTTGTGACCAGGGAGCCGAGAATCTTCGAAATATCGACTTACACGTAATGAAACATTTTTATGATATTCTTGTTCCCCGCGCTCCAAACTGCTCGAAAATAGCATTTGAGGCGAATTCGGAGCAACGTATGGTATATGTATATTTCGTGACCAGGGAGCTGAGAATCGTCGAAATATCGACTTACACGAAATGAAATATTTTTGTGATATTCTTGTTTACCTTACTCCATACTGAAATATTTTTGTGATATTCTTGTTCCCCACGCTCCAAACTGCTCGTAAATAGCATTTGCAGCGAATTTGGAGCAACTTTTGTTATATGTATATTTTGTGACCAGGGAGCCGAGAATCGCCGAAATATCGACTTACACGTAATGAAACATTTTTATGATATTCTTGTTCCCCGCGCTCCAAACTGCTCGTAAATAGCATTTGAGGCGAATTTGGAGCAACGTTTGGTATATGTATATTTCGTGACCAGGGAGTTGAGAATCATCGAAATATCGACTTACACGAAATGAAATATTTTTATGATATTCTTGTTTACCTTACTCCAAACTGCACGTATATAGCATTTGCAGCGAATTTGGAGCAACTTTTGTTATATGTATTTTTCGTGTCCAGGGAGCCGAGAATCGTCGAAATATCGACTTATACGAAATGAAATATTTTTGTGATATTCCTTCTCCCCACGCTCCAAACTGCTCGGAAATAGCATTTGCAGCGAATTTGGAGCAACTTTTGTTATATGTATATTTTGTGACCAGGGAGCCGAGAATCTTCGAAATATCGACTTACACGTAATGAAACATTTTTATGATATTCTTGTTCCCCGCGCTCCAAACTGCTCGAAAATAGCATTTGAGGCGAATTTGGAGCAACGTATGGTATATGTATATTTCGTGACCAGGGAGCTGAGAATCGTCGAAATATCGACTTACACGAAATGAAATATTTTTGTGATATTCCTGTTTACCTTACTCCAAACTGAAATATTTTTGTGATATTCTTGTTCCCCACGCTCCAAACTGCTCGTAAATAGCATTTGTAGCGAATTTGGAGCAACTTTTGTTATATGTATATTTCGTTACCAGGGAGCCGAGAATCGTCGAAATATCGACTTACACGTAATGAAACATTTTTATGATATTCTTGTTCCCCGCGCTCCAAACTGCTCGTAAATAACATTAGAGGCGAATTTGGAGCAACTTTTGTTATATGTATATTTCGTTACCAGGGAGCCGAGAATCGTCGAAATATCGACTTATACGAAATGAAATATTTTTGATATTCTTGTTCCCCACGCTCCAAACTGCTCGTAAATAGCATTTGTAGCGAATTTGGAGCAACTTTTGTTATATGTATATTTCGTTACCAGGGAGCCGAGAATCGTCGAAATATCAACTTACACGAAATGAAATATTTTTGTGATATACTTGTTCCCCACGCTCCAAACTGCTCGTAAATAGCATTTGCAGCGTATTTGGAGCAACTTTTGTTATATGTATATTTAGTGACCAGGGAGCCGAGCATCGTCGAAATATCGACTTATACGAAATGAAATATTTTTGTGATATTCTTGTTTACCTTACTCCAAACTGAAATATTTTTGTGATATTCTTGTTCCCCACGCTCCAAACTGCTCGTAAATAGCATTTGTAGCGAATTTGGAGCAACTTTTGTTATATGTATATTTCGTTACCAGGGAGCCGAGAATCGTCGAAATATCAACTTACACGAAATGAAACATTTTTATGATATTCTTGTTCCCCACACTCCAAACTGCTCGTATATAGCTTTTGCAGCGAATTTGGAGCAACGTTTGTTAGGATAATATATTTCGTGTCCAGGGAGCTGAGAATCGTCGAAATATCCACTTACACGAAATGAAATATTTTTGTGATATTCTTGTTCCCCACGCTCCAAACTGCTCGTAAATAGCATTTGCAGCGTATTTGGAGCAACTTTTGTTATATGTATATTTCGTGACCAGGGAGCCGAGCATCGTCGAAATATCGACTTACACGAAATGAAATATTTTTGTGATATTCTTGTTTACCTTACTCCAAACTGCTCTTATATAGCTTTTGCAGCGAATTTAGAACAACTTTTGTTATATGTATTTTTCGTGTCCAGGGAGCCGAGAATCGTCGAAATATCAACTTACACGAAATGAAATATTTTTGTGATATTCTTGTTTACCTTACCCCAAACTGCTCTTATATAGCTTTTGCAGCGAATTTGGAGCAACCTTTGTTCAGAGTATATTTCGTGACCAGGGAGCCGAGAATCGTCGAAATAATGACTTACACGTAATGAAACATTTTTATTATATTCTTGTTCCCCGCGTTCCAAACTGCTCGAAAATAGCATTTGAGGCGAATTTGGAGCAACGTTTGGTATATGTATATTTCGTGACCAGGGAGCTGAGAATCGTCGAAATATCGACTTACACGAAATGAAATATTTTTGTGATATTCTTGTTTACCTTACTCCAAACTGTTGTTATATAGCTTTTGCAGCGAATTTGGAGCAAGTTTTGTTCAGAGTATATTTAGTGTCCAGGGAGCCGAGAGTCGTCGAAATATCGACTTACACGAAATGAAAAATTTTTGTGATATTCTTGTTCCTCACACTCCAAACTTCTTGTATATAGCTTTTGCAGTGAATTTGGAGCAACGTTTGTTAGGATAATATAGTTCGTGTCCAGGAAGCTGAGAATCCTCGAAAAATCGACTTACGCGAAATGAAAAATTTTTGTGATATTCTTCTTCCCCACGCTCCAAACTGCTAGTATATAGCATTTGCAGCGAATTAGGAGCAACTTTTGTTATATGTATATTTTGTGACCAGGGAGCCGAGAATCTTCGAAATATCGACTTACACGTAATGAAACATTTTTATGATATTCTTGTTCCCCGCGCTCCAAACTGCTCGAAAATAGCATTTGAGGCGAATTTGGAGCAACGTATGGTATATGTATATTTCGTGACCAGGGAGCTGAGAATCGTCGAAATATCGACTTACACGAAATGAAATATTTTTGTGATATTCTTGTTTACCTTACTCCAAACTGAAATATTTTTGTAATATTCTTGTTCCCCACGCTCCAAACTGCTCGTAAATAGCATTTGTAGCGAATTTGGAGCAACTTTTGTTATATGTATATTTCGTTACCAGGGAGCCGAGAATCGTCGAAATATCAACTTACACGAAATGAAATATTTTTGTGATATACTTGTTCCCCACGCTCCAAACTGCTCGTAAATAGCATTTGCAGCGTATTTGGAGCAACTTTTGTTATATGTATATTTAGTGACCAGGGAGCCGTGCATCGTAGAAATATCGACTTACACGTAATGAAACATTTTTATGATATTCTTGTTCCCCACACTCCAAACTGCTCGTATATAGCTTTTGCAGCGAATTTGGAGCAACGTTTGTTAGGATAATATATTTCGTGTCCAGGGAGCTGAGAATCGTCGAAATATCCACTTACACGAAATGAAATATTTTTGTGATATTCTTGTTCCCCACGCTCCAAACTGCTCGTAAATAGCATTTGCAGCGTATTTGGAGCAACTTTTGTTATATGTATATTTCGTGACCAGGGAGCCGAGCATCGTCGAAATATCGACTTACACGAAATGAAATATTTTTGTGATATTCTTGTTTACCTTACTCCAAACTGCTCTTATATAGCTTTTGCAGCGAATTTAGAACAACTTTTGTTATATGTATTTTTCGTGTCCAGGGAGCCGAGAATCGTCGAAATATCAACTTACACGAAATGAAATATTTTTGTGATATTCTTGTTTACCTTACCCCAAACTGCTCTTATATAGCTTTTGCAGCGAATTTGGAGCAACCTTTGTTCAGAGTATATTTCGTGACCAGGGAGCCGAGAATCGTCGAAATAATGACTTACACGTAATGAAACATTTTTATTATATTCTTGTTCCCCGCGCTCCAAACTGCTCGAAAATAGTATTTGAGGCGAATTTGGAGCAACGTTTGGTATATGTATATTTCGTGACCAGGGAGCTGAGAATCGTCGAAATATCGACTTACACGAAATGAAATATTTTTGTGATATTCTTGTTTACCTTACTCCAAACTGCTGTTATATAGCTTTTGCAGCGAATTTGGAGCTAGTTTTGTTCAGTGTATATTTAGTGTCCAGGGAGCCGAATATCGTAGAAATATCGACTTACACGAAATGAAAAATTTTTGCGATATTATTGTTCCCCACACTCCAAACTTCTCGTATATAGCTTTTGCAGCGAATTTGGAGCAACGTTTGTTAGGATATTATATTTCGTGTCCAGGGAGCTGAGAATCCTCGAAAAATCGACTTACACGAAATGAAATATTTTTGTGATATTCTTGTTCCCCACGCTCCAAACTGCTCGTAAATAGCATTTGCAGCGTATTTGGAGCAACTTTTGTTATATGTATATTTCGTGACCAGGGAGCCGAGCATCGTCGAAATATCGACTTACACGAAATGAAACATTTTTATTATATTCTTGTTCCCCGCGCTCCAAACTGCTCGAAAATAGCATTTGATGCGAATTTGGAGCAACGTTTGGTATATGTATATTTCGTGACCAGGGAGCTGAGAATCGTCGAAATATTGACTTACACGAAATGAAATATTTTTGTGATATTCTTGTTTACCTTACTCCAAACTGCTGTTATATAGCTTTTGCAGCGAATTTGGAGCAAGTTTTGTTCAGAGTATATTTAGTGTCCAGGGAGCCGAGAGTCGTCGAAATATCGACTTACACGAAATGAAAAATTTTTGTGATATTCTTGTTCCTCACACTCCAAACTTCTTGTATATAGCTTTTGCAGTGAATTTGGAGCAACGTTTGTTAGGATAATATAGTTCGTGTCCAGGAAGCTGAGAATCCTCGAAAAATCGACTTACGCGAAATGAAAAATTTTTGTGATATTCTTCTTCCCCACGCTCCAAACTGCTAGTATATAGCATTTGCAGCGAATTAGGAGCAACTTTTGTTATATGTATATTTTGTGACCAGGGAGCCGAGAATCTTCGAAATATCGACTTACACGTAATGAAACATTTTTATGATATTCTTGTTCCCCGCGCTCCAAACTGCTCGAAAATAGCATTTGAGGCGAATTTGGAGCAACGTATGGTATATGTATATTTCGTGACCAGGGAGCTGAGAATCGTCGAAATATCGACTTACACGAAATGAAATATTTTTGTGATATTCTTGTTTACCTTACTCCATACTGAAATATTTTTGTGATATTCTTGTTCCCCACGCTCCAAACTGCTCGTAAATAGCATTTGCAGCGAATTTGGAGCAACTTTTGTTATATGTATATTTTGTGACCAGGGAGCCAGGAATCTTCGAAATATCGACTTACACGTAATGAAACATTTTTATGATATTCTTGTTCCCCGCGCTCCAAACTGCTCGAAAATAGCATTTGCAGCGTATTTGGAGCAACTTTTGGTACATGTATATTTCATAACCAGGGAGCTGAGAATCGGCGAAATATCGTCTTAGGCGAAATGAAAAATTTTTGTGATATTCTTGTTCCCCACACTCCAAACTGCTCGTATATAGCTTTTGCAGCGAATTTGGAGCAACTTTTGTTCAGAGTATATTTAGTGTCCAGGGAGCCGAGAATCGTCGAAATATCGACTTTTACGAAATGCAAAATTTTTGCGATATTCTTGTTCCCCACGCTCCAAACTGCTCTTATATAGCTTTTGCAGCGAATTTGGAGCAACTTTTGTTATATGTATATTTCGTGACCAGGGAGCCGAGCATCGTCGAAATATCGACTTACACGAAATGAAATATTTTTGTGATATTCATGTTTACCTTACTCCAAACTGCTCTTATATAGCTTTTGCAGCGAATTTAGAACAACTTTTGTTATATGTATTTTTCGTGTCCAGGGAGCCGAGAATCGTCGAAATATCAACTTACACGAAATGAAATATTTTTGTGATATTCTTGTTTACCTTACCCCAAACTGCTCTTATATAGCTTTTGCAGCGAATTTGGAGCAACCTTTGTTCAGAGTATATTTAGTGTCCAGGGAGCCGAATATCGTAGAAATATCGACTTACACGAAATGAAAAATTTTTGCGATATTATTGTTCCCCACACTCCAAACTTCTCGTATATAGCTTTTGCAGCGAATTTGGAGCAACGTTTGTTAGGATAATATATTTCGTGTCCAGGGAGCTGAGAATCCTCGAAAAATCGACTTACGCGAAATGAAAAATTTTTGTGATATTCTTGTTCGCCACGCTCCAAACTGCTCGTATATAGCATTTGCAGCAAATTTGGAGTAACTTTTTTTATATGTATATTTCCTTACCAGGGAGCCGAGAATCGTCGAAATATCGACTTACACGAAATGAAATATTTTTGTGATATTCTTGTTTACCTTACTCCAAACTGCTCGTAAATAGCATTTGCAGCGTATTTGGAGCAACTTTTGTTATATGTATATTTCGTGACCAGGAAGCCGAGGATCTTCGAAATATCGACTTACACGTAATGAAACATTTTTATGATATTCTTGTTCCCCGCACTCCAAACAGCTCGAAAATAGCATTTGAGGCGAATTTGGAGCAATGTATGGTATATGTATATTTCGTGACCAGGGAGCTGAGAATCGTCGAAATATCGACATAGACGAATGGAAAAATTTTTGTGATATTCTTGTTTACCTTACTCCAAACTGCTCTGATATAGCTTTTGCAGCGAATTTGGAGCAAGTTTTGTTCAGAGTATATTTAGTGTCCAGGGAGCCGAGAGTCGTCGAAATATCGACTTACACGAAATGAAAAACTTTTGTGATATTCTTGTTCCCCACACTCCAAACTTCTTGTATATAGCTTTTGCAGTGAATTTGGAGCAACGTTTGTTAGGATAATATAGTTCGTGTCCAGGAAGCTGAGAATCCTCGAAATATCGACTTACGCGAAATGAAAAATTTTTGTGATATTCCTCTTCCCCACGCTCCAAACTGCTAGTATATAGCATTTGCAGCGAATTTGGAGCAACTTTTGTTATATGTATATTTCGTGTCCAGGGAGCCGAGAATCGTCGAAATATCAACTTACACGAAATGAAATATTTTTGTGATATTCTTGTTCCCCACGCTCCAAACTGCTTGTAAATAGCATTTGCAGCTAATTTGGAGCAACTTTTGTTATATGTATATTTCGTTACCAGGGAGCCGAGAATCGTCGAAATATCGACTTACACGTAATGAAACATTTTTATGATATTCTTGTTCCCCGCGCTCCAATCTGCTCGTAAATAGCATTTGAGGCGAATTTGGAGCAACTTTTGGTATATGTATATTTCATAACCAGGGAGCTGCGAATCGGCGAAATATCGACTTAGGCGAAATGAAAAATTTTTGTGATATTCTTGTTCCCCACACTCCAAACTGCTCGTATATAGCTTTTGCAGCGAATTTGGAGCAACTTTTGTTCAGAGTATATTTAGTGTCCAGGGAGCCGAGAATCGTCGAAATATCGACTTTTACGAAATGCAAAATTTTTGCGATATTGTTGTTCCCCACGCTCCAAACTGCTCTTATATAGCTTTTGCAGCGAATTTGGAACAACTTTTGTTATATGTATTTTTCGTGTCCAGGGAGCTAAGAATCCTCGAAAAATCGACTTACGCGAAATGAAAATTTTTTTTGATATTCTTCTTCCCCACGCTCCAAACTGCTCGTATATAGCATTTGCTGCGAATTTGGAGCAACTTTTGTTACATGTATTTTTCGTGTCCAGGGAGCCGAGAATCGTCGAAATATCAACTTACACGAAATGAAATATTTTTGTGATATTCCTTCTCCCCACGCTCCAAACTGCTCGGAAATAGCATTTGCAGCGAATTTGGAGCAACTTTTGTTATATGTATATTTTGTGACCAGGGAGCCGAGAATCTTCGAAATATCGACTTACACGTAATGAAACATTTTTATGATATTCTTGTTCCCCGCGCTCCAAACTGCTCGAAAATAGCATTTGCAGCGTATTTGGAGCAACTTTTGTTATATGTATATTTCGTGACCAGGGAGCTGAGAATCGTCGAAATATCGACTTACACGAAATGAAATATTTTTGTGATATTCTTGTTTACCTTACTCCATACTGAAATATTTTTGTGATATTCTTGTTCCCCACGCTCCAAACTGCTCGTAAATAGCATTTGCAGCGAATTTGGAGCAACTTTTGTTATATGTATATTTTGTGACCAGGGAGCCGAGAATCTTCGAAATATCGACATACACGTAATGAAACATTTTTATGATATTCTTGTTCCCCGCGCTCCAAACTGCTCGAAAATAGCATTTGAGGCGAATTTGGAGCAACGTATGGTATATGTATATTTCGTGACCAGGGAGCTGAGAATCGTCGAAATATCGACTTACACGAAATGAAATATTTTTGTGATATTCTTGTTTACCTTACTCCATACTGAAATATTTTTGTGATATTCTTGTTCCCCACGCTCCAAACTGCTCGTAAATAGCATTTGCAGCGAATTTGGAGCAACTTTTGTTATATGTATATTTTGTGACCAGGGAGCCGAGAATCTTCGAAATATCGACTTACACGTAATGAAACATTTTTATGATATTCTTGTTCCCCGCGCTCCAAACTGCTCGAAAATAGCATTTGAGGCGAATTCGGAGCAACGTATGGTATATGTATATTTCGTGACCAGGGAGCTGAGAATCGTCGAAATATCGACTTACACGAAATGAAATATTTTTGTGATATTCTTGTTTACCTTACTCCAAACTGCTGTTATATAGCTTTTGCAGCGAATTTGGAGCAAGTTTTGTTCAGAGTATATTTAGTGTCCAGGGAGACGAGAGTCGTCGAAATATCGACTTACACGAAATGAAAAATTTTTGTGATATTCTTGTTCCCCACACTCCAAACTTCTTGTATATAGCTTTTGCAGTGAATTTGGAGCAACGTTTGTTAGGATAATATAGTTCGTGTCCAGGAAGCTGAGAATCCTCGAAAAATCGACTTATGCGAAATGAAAAATTTTTGCGATATTCTTCTTCCCCACGCTCCAAACGGCTAGTATATAGCATTTGCAGCGAATTTGGAGCAACTTTTGTTATATGTATATTTCGTTACCAGGGAGCCGAGAATCGTCGAAATATCGACTTACACGTAATGAAACATTTTTATGATATTCTTGTTCCCCGCGCTCCAAACTGCTCGTAAATAGCATTAGAGGCGAATTTGGAGCAACTTTTGTTATATGTATATTTCGTTACCAGGGAGCCGAGAATCGTCGAAATATCGACTTATACGAAATGAAATATTTTTGTGATATTCTTGCTTACCTTACTCCAAACTGAAATATTTTTGTGATATTCTTGTTCCCCACGCTCCAAACTGCTCGTAAATAGCATTTGTAGCGAATTTGGAGCAACTTTTGTTATATGTATATTTCGTTACCAGGGAGCCGAGAATCGTCTAAATATCAACTTACACGAAATGAAATATTTTTGTGATATACTTGTTCCCCACGCTCCAAACTGCTCGTAAATAGCATTTGCAGCGTATTTGGAGCAACTTTTGTTATATGTATATTTAGTGACCAGGGAGCCGAGCATCGTCGAAATATCGACTTACACGTAATGAAACATTTTTATGATATTCTTGTTCCCCACACTCCAAACTGCTCGTATATAGCTTTTGCAGCGAATTTGGAGCAACGTTTGTTAGGATAATATATTTCGGTTCCAGGGAGCTGAGAATCGTCGAAATATCCACTTACACGAAATGAAATATTTTTGTGATATTCTTGTTCTCCACGCTCCAAACTGCTCGTAAATAGCATTTGCAGCGTATTTGGAGCAACTTTTGTTATATGTATATTTCGTGACCAGGGAGCCGAGCATCGTCGAAATATCGACTTACACGAAATGAAATATTTTTGTGATATTCTTGTTTACCTTACTCCAAACTGCTCTTATATAGCTTTTGCAGCGAATTTAGAACAACTTTTGTTATATGTATTTTTCGTGTCCAGGGAGCCGAGAATCGTCGAAATATCAACTTACACGAAATGAAATATTTTTGTGATATTCTTGTTTACCATACCCCAAACTGCTCTTATATAGCTTTTGCAGCGAATTTGGAGCAACTTTTGTTCAGAGTATATTTAGTGTCCAGGGAGCCGAGAATCGTCGAAATATCGACTTTTACGAAATGCAAAATTTTTGCGATATTCTTGTTCCCCACGCTCCAAACTGCTCTTATATAGCTTTTGCAGCGAATTTGGAACAACTTTTGTTATATGTATTTTTCGTGTCCAGGGAGCTAAGAATCCTCGAAAAATCGACTTACGCGAAATGAAAAATTTTTTTGATATTCTTCTTCCCCACGCTCCAAACTGCTCGTATATAGTATTTGCTGCGAATTTGGAGCAACTTTTGTTACATGTATATTTCGTGACCAGGGAGCCGAGAATCGCCGAAATATCGACTTACACGTAATGAAACATTTTTATGATATTCTTGTTCCCCGCGCTCCAAACTGCTCGTAAATAGCATTGAGGCGAATTTGGAGCAACGTTTGGTATATGTATATTTCGTGACCAGGGAGCTGAGAATCATCGAAATATCGACTTACACGAAATGAAATATTTTTATGATATTCTTGTTTACCTTACTCCAAACTGCACGTATATAGCATTTGCAGCGAATTTGGAGCAACTTTTGTTATATGTATTTTTCGTGTCCAGGGAGCCGAGAATCGTCGAAATATCAACTTACACGAAATGAAATATTTTTGTGATATTCCTTCTCCCCACGCTCCAAACTGCTCGGAAATAGCATTTGCAGCGAATTTGGAGCAACTTTTGTTTTATGTATATTTTGTGACCAGGGAGCCGAGAATCTTCGAAATATCGACTTACACGTAATGAAACATTTTTATGATATTCTTGTTCCCCGCGCTCCAAACTGCTCGAAAATAGCATTTGAGGCGAATTTGGAGCAACGTATGGTATATGTATATTTCGTGACCTGGGAGCTGAGAATCGTCGAAATATCTACTTACACGAAATGAAATATTTTTGTGATATTCTTGTTTACCTTACTCCATACTGAAATATTTTTGTGATATTCTTGTTCCCCACGCTCCAAACTGCTCGTAAATAGCATTTGCAGCGAATTTGGAGCAACTTTTGTTATATGTATATTTTGTGACCAGGGAGCCGAGAATCTTCGAAATATCGACATACACGTAATGAAACATTTTTATGATATTCTTGTTCCCCGCGCTCCAAACTGCTCTAAAATAGCATTTGAGGCGAATTTGGAGCAACGTATGGTATATGTATATTTCGTGACCAGGGAGCTGAGAATCGTCGAAATATCGACTTACACGAAATGAAATATTTTTATGATATTCTTGTTTACCTAACTCCAAACTGCTCTTATATAGCTTTTGCAGCGAATTTGGAGCAAGATTTGTTCAGAGTATATTTAGTGTCCAGGGAGCCGAGAGTCGTCGAAATATCGACTTACACGAAATGAAAAATTTTTGTGATATTCTTGTTCCCCACACTCCAAACTTCTTGTATATAGCTTTTGCAGTGAATTTGGAGCAAGGTTTGTTAGGATAATATAGTTCGTGTCCAGGAAGCTGAGAATCCTCGAAAAATCGACTTACGCGAAATGAAAAATTTTTGTGATATTCTTCTTCCCCACGCTCCAAACTTCTAGTATATAGCATTTGCAGCGAATTTGGAGCTACTTTTGTTATATGTATTTTTCGTGTCCAGGGAGCCGAGAATCGTCGAAATATCAACTTACACGAAATGAAATATTTTTGTGATATTCTTGTTCCCCACGCTCCAAACTGCTCGTAAATAACATTTGCAGCCAATTTGGAGCAACTTTTGTTATATGTATATTTCGATACCAGGGAGCCGAGAATCGTCGAATTATGGACTTACACGTAATGAAACATTTTTATGATATTCATGTTCCCCTCGCTACAAACTGCTCGTAAATTGCATTTGAAGCGAATTTGGAGCAACTTTTGGTATATGTATATTTCATGACCAGGGAGCTGAGAATCGGCGAAATATCGACTTAGGCGAAATGAATAATGTTTGTGATATTCTTGTTCCCCACACTCCAAACTGCTCGTATATAGCTTTTGCAGCGAATTTGGAGCAACTTTTGTGATATATATTTTCGTGTCCAGCGAGCCGAGAATATACGTAAAATCAACTTACACGTAATGAAACTTTTTTATGATATTCTTGTTCCCCACGCTCCAAACTGCTCGTATATAGCATTTGCAGCGAATTTGGAGCAACTTTTGTGATATATATATATTCTCGTGTCCAGGGAGCCGAGAATCGTCGAAATATCAACTTACATATTCCTGTTCCCCACACTCCAAAATTCTCGTATATAGCTTTTGCAGCAAATTTGGAGCAACGTTTGTAGGATAATATATTTCGTTTCCATGGAGCTGAGAATCCTCGAAAAATCGACTTACGCGATATGAAAAATTTTTGTGATATTCTTGTTCTCCACGCTCCAAACTGCTCGTATATAGCATTTGCAGCGAATTTGGACAACTTTTGTTGTATGTATTTTTCGTGTCCAGGGAGCCGAGAATCGTCGAAATATCAACTTACACGAAATGAAACATTTTTGTGATATTCTTGTTCGCCACACTCCAAACTTGTCGTATATAGCTTTTGCAGTGAATTTGCAGCAACTTTTTATTAGGATAATATATTTCGTGTCCAGGGAGCTGAGAATCCTCGAAAAATCGAATTACGCGAAATGAAAAATTTTTGTGATATTCCTGTTCCCCACGCTCCAAACTGCTCGAATATAGCATTCGCAGCGAATTTGGAGCAACTTTTGTTATATGTATATTTCGTGACCAGGGAGACGAGAATCGTCGAAATATCGACTTACACGTAATGAAACATTTTTATGATATTCTTGTTCCCCGCGCTCCAAACTGCTCGTAAATAGCATTTGAGGCGAATTTGGAGCAACGTTTGTTAGGATAATATATTTCGTTTCCATGGAGCTGAGAATCCTCGAAAAATCGACTTACGCGATATGAAAAATTTTTGTGATATTCTTGTTCCCCACGCTCCAAACTGCTCGTATATAGCATTTGCAGCGAATTTGGAGCAACTTTTGTTATACGTATATTTCGTGACCAGGGAGCCGAGAATCGTCGAAATATCGACTTAAACGTAATGAAATATTTTTATGATATTCTTGTTCCCCGCGCTCCAAACTGCGCGTAAATAGCATTTGAGGCGAATTTGGAGCAACTTTTGGTATATGTATATTTCGCGACCAGGGAGCTGAGAATCGGCGAAATATCAACTTAGGCGAAATGAAAAATTGTTGTGATATTCTTGTTCCCCACTCTCCAAACTGCTCTTATATAGCTTTTGCAGCGAATTTGGAGCAACTATTGTTCTGAGAATATTTCGTGTCCAGGGAGCCGCGAATCGTCGAGAAATCGACTTACACTTAGTGATACATTTTTGTGAGAATCTTCTTCCCCGCACTCCTAACTATTCGCTTTTAGCTTATGCAGCGAATTTGGAGCAACTTTTGTTCTGAGAATATTTCGTGTCCAGGCAGCTGAGAATCGTCGTAAAATCTACTTACATGTAATGAAATATTTTTATGATATTCTTGTTCCCCACGCTCCAAACTGCTCGTATATAGCTTTTGCAGCGAATTTGGAGCAACGTTTGTTAAGATAATATATTTTGTGTCCAGGGAGCTGAGAATCCTCGAAAAATCGACTTACTCGAAATGAAAAATTGTTGTGATATTCTTGTTCCCCACGCTCCAAAATGCTCGTAAATAGCATTTGCAGCGAATTTGGAGCAACTGTTGTGATATATATTTTCGTGTCCAGGAAGCCGAGAATCGTCGAAATATCAACTTACACGAAATGAAATATTTTTGTGACGTTCTTGTTTACCTTACTCCAAACTGCTCGTAAATAGCATTTGAGGCGAATTTGGAGCAACGTTTGTTAGGATAATATATTTCGTTTCCATGGAGCTGAGAATCCTCGAAAAATCGACTTACGCGATATGAAAAATTTTTATGATATTCTTCTTCCCCACGCTCCAAACTGCTCGTATATAGCATTTGCAGCGAATTTGGAGCAGCTTTTGTTGTATGTATTTTTCGTGTCCAGGGAGCCGAGAATCGTCGAAATATCAACTTACACCAAATGAAACATTTTTTGATATTCTTGTTCGCCACACTCCAAACTGCTCGTATATAGCTTTTGCAGTTAATTTGGAGCAACTTTTGTGATATATATTATCGTGTCCAGGGAGCCGAGAATCGTCGAAATATCAACTTACACGAAATGAAATATTTTTGTGATATTCTTGTTCCCCACGCTACAAACTGCTCGTAAATAGCATTTGCAGCGAATTTGGAGTACTTTTGTTATATGTATTTTAGTGTCCAGGGAGCCGAGAATCGCCGAAATATCAACTCACACGAAATGAAATATTTTTGTGAAATTCTTGTTTACCTTACTCCAAACTGCTCTTATATAGCTTTTGCAGCGTATATGGAGCAACTTTTGTTCAGAGTATATTTAGTGTCCAGGGAGCCGAGAATCTTCGAAATATCGACTTACACGAAATGAAATATTTTTGTGATATTCTTGTTTACCTTACTCCAAACTGCTCTTATATAGCTTTTGCAGCGTATATGGAGCAACTTTTGTTCAGAGTATATTTAGTGTCCAAGGAGCCGAGAATCGTCGAAATATCGACTTACACGATATGAAAAATTTTTCTGATATTCTTGTTCCCCACACTCCAAACTTCTCGTATATAGCTTTTGCAGTGAATTTGCAGCAACTTTTGTTAGGATAATATATTTCGTTTCCATGGAGCTGAGAATCCTCGAAAAATCGACTTACGCGATATGAAAAATTTTTGTGATATTCTTGTTCCCCACGCTCCAAACTGCTCGTATATAGCATTTGAAGCGAATTTGGAGCTACTTTTGTTATTTGTATATTTCGTGACCAGGGAGCCGAGAATCGTCGAAATATCGACTTAAACGTAATGAAACATTTTTATGATATTCTTGTTCCCCGCGCTCCAAACTGCGCGTAAATAGCATTTGAGGCGAATTTGGAGCAACTTTTGGTATATGTATATTTCGCGACCAGGGAGCTGAGAATCGGCGAAATATCGACTTAGGCGAAATGAAAAATTTTTGTGATATTCTTGTTCCCCACACTCCAAACTGCTCTTATATAGCTTTTGCAGCGAATTTGGAGCAACATTTGTTAGGATAATATATTTCGTGTCCAGGAAGCTGAGAATCCTCGAAAAATCGCCTTCTCGAAATGAAAAATTTTTGTGATATTTTTGTTCCACACGCTCCAGACTGCTCGTATATAGATAGCATTTGCAGCGAATTTGGTGCAACTTTTGTTATATTTATTTTTCGTGTCCAGGGAGCCGAGAATCGTCGAAATATCAACTTACACGAAATGAAATATTTTTGTGATATACTTGTTCCCCACGCACCAAACTGCTCGTAAATAACATTTGCAGCGAATCTGGAGCAACTTTTGTTATATGTATATTTCGTGACCAGGGAGCTGAGAATCGGCGAAATATCAACTTACACGAAATGAAATATTTTTGTGATATTCTTGTTCCCCACACTCCAAACTGCTCGTATATAGCTTTTGCAGCGAATTTGGAGCAACTTTTGTTCTGCGAATATTTCGTGTCCAGGGAGCCGCGAATCGTCGAGAAATCGACTTACACTTAGTGATACGTTTTTGTGATAATCTTCTTCCCCGCACTCCAAACTATTCGCTTTTAGCTTATGCAGCGAATTTGGGGCAACTTTAGTTCTGAGAATATTTCTTGTCCAAGCAGCTGAGAATCGTCGTAAAATCGACTTACACGTAATGAAACTTTTTTATGATATTCTTGTTCCCCACGCTCCAAACTGCTCTTATATAGCATTTGCAGCGAATTTGGAGCAACTTTTGTAATATGTATTTTCGTGTCCAGGGAGCCGAGAATCGTCGAAATATCAACTTACACGAAATGAAATATTTTTGTGATATTCTTGTTCCCCACACTCCAAACTGCTCGTATATAGCATTTGCAGCGAATTTGGAGCAACTTTTGTTATATGTATTTTTCGTGTCCAGGGAGCCGAGAATCGTCGAAATATCAACTTACACGAAATGAAATATTTTTGTGATATTCTTGTTCCCCACGCTCCAAACTGCTCGTAAATAGCATTTGAGGCGAATTTGTAGCAACTTTTGGTATATGTATATTTCGTGACCAGGGAGCTGAGAATCGGCGAAATATCGACTTAGGCGAAATGAAAAATTTTTGTGATATTCTTGTTCCCCACACTCCAAACTGCTCGTATATAGCTTTTGCAGCGAATTTGGAGCAACTTTTGTTATATGTATTTTCGTGTCCAGGGAGCCGAGAATCGTTGAAATATCAACTTACACGAAATGAAATATTTATGTGATATTCTTGTTTACCTTACTCCAAACTGCTCTTATATAGCTTTTGCAGCCAATTTGGAGCAACTTTTGTTCAGAGTATATTTAGTGTCCAGGGAACCGAGAATCGTCGAAATATCGACTTACACGAAATGAAACATTTTTGTGATATTCTTGTTCCCCACACTCCAAACTTCTCGTATATAGCTTTTGCAGCGAATTTGGAGCAACGTTTGTTAGGATAATATATTTCGTGTCCAGGGAGCTGAGAATCCTCGAAAAATCGACTTACGCGAAATGAAAAATTTTTGTGATATTCTTGTTCCCCACGCTCCAAACTGCTCGTAAATAGAATTTGCAGCGAATTTGGAGCAACTATTGTTATATGTATTTTCGTGTCCAGGGAGCCGAGAATCGTCGAAATATTAACTTACACGAAATGAAATATTTTTGTGATATTCATGTTCCCCGCGCTCCAAACTTCTCGTATATAGTTTTGCAGCGAATTTGGAGCAACGTTTGTTAGGATAATATATTTCGTGTCCAGGGAGCTGAGAATCCTCGAAAAATCGACTTACGCGAAATGAAAAATTTTTGTGATATTCTTGTTCCCCACACTCCAAACTGCTCGTATATAGCTTTTGCAGCGAATTTGGAGCAACTTTTGTTATATTTATTTTCGTGTCCAGGAAGCCGAGAATCGTTGAAATATCAACTTACACGAAATGAAATATTTTTGTGATATTCTTGTTTACCTTACTCCAAACTGCTGGTATATAGCTTTTGCAGCGAATTTGGAGCAACTTTTGTTCAGAGCATATTTAGTGTCCAGGGAGCCGAGAATCGTCGAAATATCGACTAACACGAAATGAATAATTTTTGTGATATTCTTGTTCCCCACACTCCAAACTTCTCGTATATAGCTTTTCCAGCGAGTTTGGAGCAACGTTTGTTAGGATAATATATTTCGTGTCCAGGGAGCTGAGAATCCTCGAAAAATCGACTTACGCTAAATGAAAAATTTTTGTGAGAATCTTCTTCCCCGCACTCTAAACTATTCGCTTTTAGCTTATGCAGCGAATTTGGAGCAACTTTTGTTCTGAGAATATTTCGTGTCCAGGCAGCTGAGAATCGTCGTTAAATCGACTTACACGTAATGAAACATTTTTATGATATTCTTGTTCCCCACGCTCCAAACTGCTCCTATATAGCATTTGCAGCGAATTTGGAGCAACTGTTGTGATATATATTTTCGTGTTCAGGGAGCCGAGAATCGTCGAAATATCAACTTACACGAAATGAAATATTTTTGTGATGTTCTTGTTCCCCACGCTCCAAACTGCTCGTAAATAGCATTTGCAGCGAATTTGGAGCAACTTTTGTTATATGTATTTTCGTGTCCAGGGAGCCGAAAATCGTCGAAATATTAACTTACACGACATGAAATATTTTTGTGATATTCTTGTTCCCCATACTCCAAACTGCTCTTATATAGCTTTTGCAGCGAATTTGGAGTAACTTTTGTTCAGAGTATATTTAGTGTCAAGGGTGCCGAGAATCGTCGAAATATCGACTTACACAAAATGAAATATTTTTGTGATATTCTTGTTCCCCACACTGCAAACTTCTCGTATATAGCTTTGCAGCGAATTTGGAGCAACTTTTGTTCAGAGTATATTTAGTGTCAAGGGAGCAGAGAATCGTCGAAATATCGACTTACACGAAATGAAATATTTTTGTGATATTCTTGTTTACCTTACTCCAAACTTCTCTTATATAGCTTTGGCAGCGAATTTGGAGCAACTTTTGTTCAGAGTATATTTAGTGTCCAGGGAGCCGAGAATCGTCGAAATATCGACTAACAAGAAATGAAAAATTTTTGTGATATTCTTGTTCCCCACACTGCAAACTTCTCGTATATAGCTTTTGCAGCGAATTTGGAGCAACGTTTGTTAGGATAATATATTTCGTGTCCAGGGAGCGGAGAATCGTCGAAATATCGACTAACAAGAAATGAAAAATTTTTGTGATATTCTTGTTCCCCACACTGCAAACTTCTCGTATATAGCTTTTGCAGCGAATTTGGAGCAACTTCGTTTCAACTGTGTTAGCTCTTTTATTTGTGTTTACTTTTTTGTTTGGTATTTTCTTACTGGCTATTGCCAAGTTTTAATCATAAGGGCGCTTATGACCTCGGCAGTTGAGCGCCCTTAAACACCATCATCATCATCATCATCATCATTTGGAGCAACTTTTGTTCAGAGTATATTTAGTGTCAAGGGAGCAGAGAATCGTCGAAATATCGACTTACACGAAATGAAATATTTTTGTGATATTCTTGTTTACCTTACTCCAAACTTCTCTTATATAGCTTTGGCAGCGAATTTGGAGCAACTTTTGTTCAGAGTATATTTAGTGTCCAGGGAGCCGAGAATCGTCGAAATATCGACTAACAAGAAATGAAAAATTTTTGTGATATTCTTGTTCCCCACACTGCAAACTTCTCGTATATAGCTTTTGCAGCGAATTTGGAGCAACGTTTGTTAGGATAATATATTTCGTGTCCAGGGAGCGGAGAATCGTCGAAATATCGACTAACAAGAAATGAAAAATTTTTGTGATATTCTTGTTCCCCACACTGCAAACTTCTCGTATATAGCTTTTGCAGCGAATTTGGAGCAACTTTTGTTCAGAGTATATTTAGTGTCAAGGGAGCCGAGAATCGTCGAAATATCGACTTACACGAAATTAAATATTTTTGTGATATTCTTGTTTACCTTACTCCAAACTTCTCTTATATAGCTTTGCCAGCGAATTTGGAGCAACTTTTGTTCAGAGTATATTTAGTGTCCAGGGAGCCGAGAATCGTCGAAATATCGACTAACACGAAATGAAAAATTTTTGTGATATTCTTGTTCCCCACACTGCAAACTTCTCGTATATAGCTTTTGCAGCGAATTTGGAGCAACGTTTGTTAGGATAATATATTTCGTGTCCAGGGAGCTGAGAATCCTCGAAAAATCGACTTATGCGAAATGAAAAATTTTTGTGATATTCTTGTTCCCCACGCTCCAGACTGCTCGTATATAGTATTTGCAGCGAATCTGGAGCAACTTTTGTTATATTTATTTTTCGTGTCCAGGGAGCCGAGAATCGTCGAAATATCAACTTACACGAAATAAAATATTTTTGTGATATTCTTGTTCCCCACGCTCCAAACTGCTCGTAAATAGCATTTGCAGCGAATTTGGAGCAACTTTTGTTATATGTATTTTCGTGTCCAGGGAGCTGAGAATCCTCGAAAAATCGACTTACGCGAAATGAAAAATTTTTGTGATATTCTTGTTCCCCACGCTCCAAACTGCTCGTAAATAGAATTTGCAGCGAATTTGGAGCAACTATTGTTATATGTATTTTCGTGTCCAGGGAGCCGAGAATCGTCGAAATATTAACTTACACGAAATGAAATATTTTTGTGATATTCATGTTCCCCGCGCTCCAAACTTCTCGTATATAGTTTTGCAGCGAATTTGGAGCAACGTTTGTTAGGATAATATATTTCGTGTCCAGGGAGCTGAGAATCCTCGAAAAATCGACTTACGCGAAATGAAAAATTTTTGTGATATTCTTGTTCCCCACACTCCAAACTGCTCGTATATAGCTTTTGCAGCGAATTTGGAGCAACTTTTGTTATATTTATTTTCGTGTCCAGGAAGCCGAGAATCGTTGAAATATCAACTTACACGAAATGAAATATTTTTGTGATATTCTTGTTTACCTTACTCCAAACTGCTGGTATATAGCTTTTGCAGCGAATTTGGAGCAACTTTTGTTCAGAGCATATTTAGTGTCCAGGGAGCCGAGAATCGTCGAAATATCGACTAACACGAAATGAATAATTTTTGTGATATTCTTGTTCCCCACACTCCAAACTTCTCGTATATAGCTTTTGCAGTGAATTTGGAGCAAGGTTTGTTAGGATAATATAGTTCGTGTCCAGGAAGCTGAGAATCCTCGAAAAATCGACTTACGCGAAATGAAAAATTTTTGTGATATTCTTCTTCCCCACGCTCCAAACTTCTAGTATATAGCATTTGCAGCGAATTTGGAGCTACTTTTGTTATATGTATTTTTCGTGTCCAGGGAGCCGAGAATCGTCGAAATATCAACTTACACGAAATGAAATATTTTTGTGATATTCTTGTTCCCCACGCTCCAAACTGCTCGTAAATAACATTTGCAGCCAATTTGGAGCAACTTTTGTTATATGTATATTTCGATACCAGGGAGCCGAGAATCGTCGAATTATGGACTTACACGTAATGAAACATTTTTATGATATTCATGTTCCCCTCGCTACAAACTGCTCGTAAATTGCATTTGAAGCGAATTTGGAGCAACTTTTGGTATATGTATATTTCATGACCAGGGAGCTGAGAATCGGCGAAATATCGACTTAGGCGAAATGAATAATGTTTGTGATATTCTTGTTCCCCACACTCCAAACTGCTCGTATATAGCTTTTGCAGCGAATTTGGAGCAACTTTTGTGATATATATTTTCGTGTCCAGCGAGCCGAGAATATACGTAAAATCAACTTACACGTAATGAAACTTTTTTATGATATTCTTGTTCCCCACGCTCCAAACTGCTCGTATATAGCATTTGCAGCGAATTTGGAGCAACTTTTGTGATATATATATATTCTCGTGTCCAGGGAGCCGAGAATCGTCGAAATATCAACTTACATATTCCTGTTCCCCACACTCCAAAATTCTCGTATATAGCTTTTGCAGCAAATTTGGAGCAACGTTTGTAGGATAATATATTTCGTTTCCATGGAGCTGAGAATCCTCGAAAAATCGACTTACGCGATATGAAAAATTTTTGTGATATTCTTGTTCTCCACGCTCCAAACTGCTCGTATATAGCATTTGCAGCGAATTTGGACAACTTTTGTTGTATGTATTTTTCGTGTCCAGGGAGCCGAGAATCGTCGAAATATCAACTTACACGAAATGAAACATTTTTGTGATATTCTTGTTCGCCACACTCCAAACTTGTCGTATATAGCTTTTGCAGTGAATTTGCAGCAACTTTTTATTAGGATAATATATATCGTGTCCAGGGAGCTGAGAATCCTCGAAAAATCGAATTACGCGAAATGAAAAATTTTTGTGATATTCCTGTTCCCCACGCTCCAAACTGCTCGAATATAGCATTCGCAGCGAATTTGGAGCAACTTTTGTTATATGTATATTTCGTGACCAGGGAGACGAGAATCGTCGAAATATCGACTTACACGTAATGAAACATTTTTATGATATTCTTGTTCCCCGCGCTCCAAACTGCTCGTAAATAGCATTTGAGGCGAATTTGGAGCAACGTTTGTTAGGATAATATATTTCGTTTCCATGGAGCTGAGAATCCTCGAAAAATCGACTTACGCGATATGAAAAATTTTTGTGATATTCTTGTTCCCCACGCTCCAAACTGCTCGTATATAGCATTTGCAGCGAATTTGGAGCAACTTTTGTTATACGTATATTTCGTGACCAGGGAGCCGAGAATCGTCGAAATATCGACTTAAACGTAATGAAATATTTTTATGATATTCTTGTTCCCCGCGCTCCAAACTGCGCGTAAATAGCATTTGAGGCGAATTTGGAGCAACTTTTGGTATATGTATATTTCGCGACCAGGGAGCTGAGAATCGGCGAAATATCAACTTAGGCGAAATGAAAAATTGTTGTGATATTCTTGTTCCCCACTCTCCAAACTGCTCTTATATAGCTTTTGCAGCGAATTTGGAGCAACTATTGTTCTGAGAATATTTCGTGTCCAGGGAGCCGCGAATCGTCGAGAAATCGACTTACACTTAGTGATACATTTTTGTGAGAATCTTCTTCCCCGCACTCCTAACTATTCGCTTTTAGCTTATGCAGCGAATTTGGAGCAACTTTTGTTCTGAGAATATTTCGTGTCCAGGCAGCTGAGAATCGTCGTAAAATCTACTTACATGTAATGAAATATTTTTATGATATTCTTGTTCCCCACGCTCCAAACTGCTCGTATATAGCTTTTGCAGCGAATTTGGAGCAACGTTTGTTAAGATAATATATTTTGTGTCCAGGGAGCTGAGAATCCTCGAAAAATCGACTTACTCGAAATGAAAAATTGTTGTGATATTCTTGTTCCCCACGCTCCAAAATGCTCGTAAATAGCATTTGCAGCGAATTTGGAGCAACTGTTGTGATATATATTTTCGTGTCCAGGAAGCCGAGAATCGTCGAAATATCAACTTACACGAAATGAAATATTTTTGTGACGTTCTTGTTTACCTTACTCCAAACTGCTCGTAAATAGCATTTGAGGCGAATTTGGAGCAACGTTTGTTAGGATAATATATTTCGTTTCCATGGAGCTGAGAATCCTCGAAAAATCGACTTACGCGATATGAAAAATTTTTATGATATTCTTCTTCCCCACGCTCCAAACTGCTCGTATATAGCATTTGCAGCGAATTTGGAGCAGCTTTTGTTGTATGTATTTTTCGTGTCCAGGGAGCCGAGAATCGTCGAAATATCAACTTACACGAAATGAAACATTTTTTGATATTCTTGTTCGCCACACTCCAAACTGCTCGTATATAGCTTTTGCAGTTAATTTGGAGCAACTTTTGTGATATATATTATCGTGTCCAGGGAGCCGAGAATCGTCGAAATATCAACTTACACGAAATGAAATATTTTTGTGATATTCTTGTTCCCCACGCTACAAACTGCTCGTAAATAGCATTTGCAGCGAATTTGGAGTACTTTTGTTATATGTATTTTAGTGTCCAGGGAGCCGAGAATCGCCGAAATATCAACTCACACGAAATGAAATATTTTTGTGAAATTCTTGTTTACCTTACTCCAAACTGCTCTTATATAGCTTTTGCAGCGTATATGGAGCAACTTTTGTTCAGAGTATATTTAGTGTCCAGGGAGCCGAGAATCTTCGAAATATCGACTTACACGAAATGAAATATTTTTGTGATATTCTTGTTTACCTTACTCCAAACTGCTCTTATATAGCTTTTGCAGCGTATATGGAGCAACTTTTGTTCAGAGTATATTTAGTGTCCAAGGAGCCGAGAATCGTCGAAATATCGACTTACACGATATGAAAAATTTTTCTGATATTCTTGTTCCCCACACTCCAAACTTCTCGTATATAGCTTTTGCAGTGAATTTGCAGCAACTTTTGTTAGGATAATATATTTCGTTTCCATGGAGCTGAGAATCCTCGAAAAATCGACTTACGCGATATGAAAAATTTTTGTGATATTCTTGTTCCCCACGCTCCAAACTGCTCGTATATAGCATTTGAAGCGAATTTGGAGCTACTTTTGTTATTTGTATATTTCGTGACCAGGGAGCCGAGAATCGTCGAAATATCGACTTAAACGTAATGAAACATTTTTATGATATTCTTGTTCCCCGCGCTCCAAACTGCGCGTAAATAGCATTTGAGGCGAATTTGGAGCAACTTTTGGTATATGTATATTTCGCGACCAGGGAGCTGAGAATCGGCGAAATATCGACTTAGGCGAAATGAAAAATTTTTGTGATATTCTTGTTCCCCACACTCCAAACTGCTCTTATATAGCTTTTGCAGCGAATTTGGAGCAACATTTGTTAGGATAATATATTTCGTGTCCAGGAAGCTGAGAATCCTCGAAAAATCGCCTTCTCGAAATGAAAAATTTTTGTGATATTTTTGTTCCACACGCTCCAGACTGCTCGTATATAGATAGCATTTGCAGCGAATTTGGTGCAACTTTTGTTATATTTATTTTTCGTGTCCAGGGAGCCGAGAATCGTCGAAATATCAACTTACACGAAATGAAATATTTTTGTGATATACTTGTTCCCCACGCACCAAACTGCTCGTAAATAACATTTGCAGCGAATCTGGAGCAACTTTTGTTATATGTATATTTCGTGACCAGGGAGCTGAGAATCGGCGAAATATCAACTTACACGAAATGAAATATTTTTGTGATATTCTTGTTCCCCACACTCCAAACTGCTCGTATATAGCTTTTGCAGCGAATTTGGAGCAACTTTTGTTCTGCGAATATTTCGTGTCCAGGGAGCCGCGAATCGTCGAGAAATCGACTTACACTTAGTGATACGTTTTTGTGATAATCTTCTTCCCCGCACTCCAAACTATTCGCTTTTAGCTTATGCAGCGAATTTGGGGCAACTTTAGTTCTGAGAATATTTCTTGTCCAAGCAGCTGAGAATCGTCGTAAAATCGACTTACACGTAATGAAACTTTTTTATGATATTCTTGTTCCCCACGCTCCAAACTGCTCTTATATAGCATTTGCAGCGAATTTGGAGCAACTTTTGTAATATGTATTTTCGTGTCCAGGGAGCCGAGAATCGTCGAAATATCAACTTACACGAAATGAAATATTTTTGTGATATTCTTGTTCCCCACACTCCAAACTGCTCGTATATAGCATTTGCAGCGAATTTGGAGCAACTTTTGTAATATGTATTTTTCGTGTCCAGGGAGCCGAGAATCGTCGAAATATCAACTTACACGAAATGAAATATTTTTGTGATATTCTTGTTCCCCACGCTCCAAACTGCTCGTAAATAGCATTTGAGGCGAATTTGTAGCAACTTTTGGTATATGTATATTTCGTGACCAGGGAGCTGAGAATCGGCGAAATATCGACTTAGGCGAAATGAAAAATTTTTGTGATATTCTTGTTCCCCACACTCCAAACTGCTCGTATATAGCTTTTGCAGCGAATTTGGAGCAACTTTTGTTATATGTATTTTCGTGTCCAGGGAGCCGAGAATCGTTGAAATATCAACTTACACGAAATGAAATATTTATGTGATATTCTTGTTTACCTTACTCCAAACTGCTCTTATATAGCTTTTGCAGCCAATTTGGAGCAACTTTTGTTCAGAGTATATTTAGTGTCCAGGGAACCGAGAATCGTCGAAATATCGACTTACACGAAATGAAACATTTTTGTGATATTCTTGTTCCCCACACTCCAAACTTCTCGTATATAGCTTTTGCAGCGAATTTGGAGCAACGTTTGTTAGGATAATATATTTCGTGTCCAGGGAGCTGAGAATCCTCGAAAAATCGACTTACGCGAAATGAAAAATTTTTGTGATATTCTTGTTCCCCACGCTCCAAACTGCTCGTAAATAGAATTTGCAGCGAATTTGGAGCAACTATTGTTATATGTATTTTCGTGTCCAGGGAGCCGAGAATCGTCGAAATATTAACTTACACGAAATGAAATATTTTTGTGATATTCATGTTCCCCGCGCTCCAAACTTCTCGTATATAGTTTTGCAGCGAATTTGGAGCAACGTTTGTTAGGATAATATATTTCGTGTCCAGGGAGCTGAGAATCCTCGAAAAATCGACTTACGCGAAATGAAAAATTTTTGTGATATTCTTGTTCCCCACACTCCAAACTGCTCGTATATAGCTTTTGCAGCGAATTTGGAGCAACTTTTGTTATATTTATTTTCGTGTCCAGGAAGCCGAGAATCGTTGAAATATCAACTTACACGAAATGAAATATTTTTGTGATATTCTTGTTTACCTTACTCCAAACTGCTGGTATATAGCTTTTGCAGCGAATTTGGAGCAACTTTTGTTCAGAGCATATTTAGTGTCCAGGGAGCCGAGAATCGTCGAAATATCGACTAACACGAAATGAATAATTTTTGTGATATTCTTGTTCCCCACACTCCAAACTTCTCGTATATAGCTTTTCCAGCGAGTTTGGAGCAACGTTTGTTAGGATAATATATTTCGTGTCCAGGGAGCTGAGAATCCTCGAAAAATCGACTTACGCTAAATGAAAAATTTTTGTGAGAATCTTCTTCCCCGCACTCTAAACTATTCGCTTTTAGCTTATGCAGCGAATTTGGAGCAACTTTTGTTCTGAGAATATTTCGTGTCCAGGCAGCTGAGAATCGTCGTTAAATCGACTTACACGTAATGAAACATTTTTATGATATTCTTGTTCCCCACGCTCCAAACTGCTCCTATATAGCATTTGCAGCGAATTTGGAGCAACTGTTGTGATATATATTTTCGTGTTCAGGGAGCCGAGAATCGTCGAAATATCAACTTACACGAAATGAAATATTTTTGTGATGTTCTTGTTCCCCACGCTCCAAACTGCTCGTAAATAGCATTTGCAGCGAATTTGGAGCAACTTTTGTTATATGTATTTTCGTGTCCAGGGAGCCGAAAATCGTCGAAATATTAACTTACACGACATGAAATATTTTTGTGATATTCTTGTTCCCCATACTCCAAACTGCTCTTATATAGCTTTTGCAGCGAATTTGGAGTAACTTTTGTTCAGAGTATATTTAGTGTCAAGGGTGCCGAGAATCGTCGAAATATCGACTTACACAAAATGAAATATTTTTGTGATATTCTTGTTCCCCACACTGCAAACTTCTCGTATATAGCTTTGCAGCGAATTTGGAGCAACTTTTGTTCAGAGTATATTTAGTGTCAAGGGAGCAGAGAATCGTCGAAATATCGACTTACACGAAATGAAATATTTTTGTGATATTCTTGTTTACCTTACTCCAAACTTCTCTTATATAGCTTTGGCAGCGAATTTGGAGCAACTTTTGTTCAGAGTATATTTAGTGTCCAGGGAGCCGAGAATCGTCGAAATATCGACTAACAAGAAATGAAAAATTTTTGTGATATTCTTGTTCCCCACACTGCAAACTTCTCGTATATAGCTTTTGCAGCGAATTTGGAGCAACGTTTGTTAGGATAATATATTTCGTGTCCAGGGAGCGGAGAATCGTCGAAATATCGACTAACAAGAAATGAAAAATTTTTGTGATATTCTTGTTCCCCACACTGCAAACTTCTCGTATATAGCTTTTGCAGCGAATTTGGAGCAACTTTTGTTCAGAGTATATTTAGTGTCAAGGGAGCAGAGAATCGTCGAAATATCGACTTACACGAAATGAAATATTTTTGTGATATTCTTGTTTACCTTACTCCAAACTTCTCTTATATAGCTTTGGCAGCGAATTTGGAGCAACTTTTGTTCAGAGTATATTTAGTGTCCAGGGAGCCGAGAATCGTCGAAATATCGACTAACAAGAAATGAAAAATTTTTGTGATATTCTTGTTCCCCACACTGCAAACTTCTCGTATATAGCTTTTGCAGCGAATTTGGAGCAACGTTTGTTAGGATAATATATTTCGTGTCCAGGGAGCGGAGAATCGTCGAAATATCGACTAACAAGAAATGAAAAATTTTTGTGATATTCTTGTTCCCCACACTGCAAACTTCTCGTATATAGCTTTTGCAGCGAATTTGGAGCAACTTTTGTTCAGAGTATATTTAGTGTCAAGGGAGCCGAGAATCGTCGAAATATCGACTTACACGAAATTAAATATTTTTGTGATATTCTTGTTTACCTTACTCCAAACTTCTCTTATATAGCTTTGCCAGCGAATTTGGAGCAACTTTTGTTCAGAGTATATTTAGTGTCCAGGGAGCCGAGAATCGTCGAAATATCGACTAACACGAAATGAAAAATTTTTGTGATATTCTTGTTCCCCACACTGCAAACTTCTCGTATATAGCTTTTGCAGCGAATTTGGAGCAACGTTTGTTAGGATAATATATTTCGTGTCCAGGGAGCTGAGAATCCTCGAAAAATCGACTTATGCGAAATGAAAAATTTTTGTGATATTCTTGTTCCCCACGCTCCAGACTGCTCGTATATAGTATTTGCAGCGAATCTGGAGCAACTTTTGTTATATTTATTTTTCGTGTCCAGGGAGCCGAGAATCGTCGAAATATCAACTTACACGAAATAAAATATTTTTGTGATATTCTTGTTCCCCACGCTCCAAACTGCTCGTAAATAGCATTTGCAGCGAATTTGGAGCAACTTTTGTTATATGTATTTTCGTGTCCAGGGAGCTGAGAATCCTCGAAAAATCGACTTACGCGAAATGAAAAATTTTTGTGATATTCTTGTTCCCCACGCTCCAAACTGCTCGTAAATAGAATTTGCAGCGAATTTGGAGCAACTATTGTTATATGTATTTTCGTGTCCAGGGAGCCGAGAATCGTCGAAATATTAACTTACACGAAATGAAATATTTTTGTGATATTCATGTTCCCCGCGCTCCAAACTTCTCGTATATAGTTTTGCAGCGAATTTGGAGCAACGTTTGTTAGGATAATATATTTCGTGTCCAGGGAGCTGAGAATCCTCGAAAAATCGACTTACGCGAAATGAAAAATTTTTGTGATATTCTTGTTCCCCACACTCCAAACTGCTCGTATATAGCTTTTGCAGCGAATTTGGAGCAACTTTTGTTATATTTATTTTCGTGTCCAGGAAGCCGAGAATCGTTGAAATATCAACTTACACGAAATGAAATATTTTTGTGATATTCTTGTTTACCTTACTCCAAACTGCTGGTATATAGCTTTTGCAGCGAATTTGGAGCAACTTTTGTTCAGAGCATATTTAGTGTCCAGGGAGCCGAGAATCGTCGAAATATCGACTAACACGAAATGAATAATTTTTGTGATATTCTTGTTCCCCACACTCCATACTTCTCGTATATAGCTTTTCCAGCGAGTTTGGAGCAACGTTTGTTAGGATAATATATTTCGTGTCCAGGGAGCTGAGAATCCTCGAAAAATCGACTTACGCTAAATGAAAAATTTTTGTGAGAATCTTCTTCCCCGCACTCTAAACTATTCGCTTTTAGCTTATGCAGCGAATTTGGAGAAACTTTTGTTCTGAGAATATTTCGTGTCCAGGCAGCTGAGAATCGTCGTTAAATCGACTTACACGTAATGAAACATTTTTATGATATTCTTGTTCCCCACGCTCCAAACTGCTCCTATATAGCATTTGCAGCGAATTTGGAGCAACTGTTGTGATATATATTTTCGTGTTCAGGGAGCCGAGAATCGTCGAAATATCAACTTACACGAAATGAAATATTTTTGTGATGTTCTTGTTCCCCACGCTCCAAACTGCTCGTAAATAGCATTTGCAGCGAATTTGGAGCAACTTTTGTTATATGTATTTTCGTGTCCAGGGAGCCGAAAATCGTCGAAATATTAACTTACACGACATGAAATATTTTTGTGATATTCTTGTTCCCCATACTCCAAACTGCTCTTATATAGCTTTTGCAGCGAATTTGGAGTAACTTTTGTTCAGAGTATATTTAGTGTCAAGGGTGCCGAGAATCGTCGAAATATCGACTTACACAAAATGAAATATTTTTGTGATATTCTTGTTCCCCACACTGCAAACTTCTCGTATATAGCTTTGCAGCGAATTTGGAGCAACTTTTGTTCAGAGTATATTTAGTGTCAAGGGAGCAGAGAATCGTCGAAATATCGACTTACACGAAATGAAATATTTTTGTGATATTCTTGTTTACCTTACTCCAAACTTCTCTTATATAGCTTTGGCAGCGAATTTGGAGCAACTTTTGTTCAGAGTATATTTAGTGTCCAGGGAGCCGAGAATCGTCGAAATATCGACTAACAAGAAATGAAAAATTTTTGTGATATTCTTGTTCCCCACACTGCAAACTTCTCGTATATAGCTTTTGCAGCGAATTTGGAGCAACGTTTGTTAGGATAATATATTTCGTGTCCAGGGAGCGGAGAATCGTCGAAATATCGACTAACAAGAAATGAAAAATTTTTGTGATATTCTTGTTCCCCACACTGCAAACTTCTCGTATATAGCTTTTGCAGCGAATTTGGAGCAACTTTTGTTCAGAGTATATTTAGTGTCAAGGGAGCAGAGAATCGTCGAAATATCGACTTACACGAAATGAAATATTTTTGTGATATTCTTGTTTACCTTACTCCAAACTTCTCTTATATAGCTTTGGCAGCGAATTTGGAGCAACTTTTGTTCAGAGTATATTTAGTGTCCAGGGAGCCGAGAATCGTCGAAATATCGACTAACAAGAAATGAAAAATTTTTGTGATATTCTTGTTCCCCACACTGCAAACTTCTCGTATATAGCTTTTGCAGCGAATTTGGAGCAACGTTTGTTAGGATAATATATTTCGTGTCCAGGGAGCGGAGAATCGTCGAAATATCGACTAACAAGAAATGAAAAATTTTTGTGATATTCTTGTTCCCCACACTGCAAACTTCTCGTATATAGCTTTTGCAGCGAATTTGGAGCAACTTTTGTTCAGAGTATATTTAGTGTCAAGGGAGCCGAGAATCGTCGAAATATCGACTTACACGAAATTAAATATTTTTGTGATATTCTTGTTTACCTTACTCCAAACTTCTCTTATATAGCTTTGGCAGCGAATTTGGAGCAACTTTTGTTCAGAGTATATTTAGTGTCCAGGGAGCCGAGAATCGTCGAAATATCGACTAACACGAAATGAAAAATTTTTGTGATATTCTTGTTCCCCACACTGCAAACTTCTCGTATATAGCTTTTGCAGCGAATTTGGAGCAACGTTTGTTAGGATAATATATTTCGTGTCCAGGGAGCTGAGAATCCTCGAAAAATCGACTTATGCGAAATGAAAAATTTTTGTGATATTCTTGTTCCCCACGCTCCAGACTGCTCGTATATAGTATTTGCAGCGAATCTGGAGCAACTTTTGTTATATTTATTTTTCGTGTCCAGGGAGCCGAGAATCGTCGAAATATCAACTTACACGAAATAAAATATTTTTGTGATATTCTTGTTCCCCACGCTCCAAACTGCTCGTAAATAGCATTTGCAGCGAATTTGGAGCAACTTTTGTTATATGTATTTTCGTGTCCAGGAAGCTGAGAATCGTTGAAATATCAACTTACACGAAATGAAATATTTTTGTGATATTCTTGTTTACCTTACTCCAAACTGCTGGTATATAGCTTTTGCAGCGAAATTGGAGAAACATTTGTTCTCAGAACATTTCGTGTCCAGGCAGCCGAGAAACGGCGAAGAATCGACTTACGCGAAATGAAATATTTTTGTGATATTCTTGTTTACCTTACTCCAAACTGCTCTTATATAGCTTTTGCAGCCAATTTGGAGCAACTTTTGTTCAGAGTATATTTAGTGTCCAGGGAGCCGAGAATCGTCGAAATATCGACTTACACGAAATGAAACATTTTTGTGATATTCTTGTTCCCCACACTCCAAACTGCTCGTAAATAGCATTTGAGGCGAATTTGTAGCAACTTTTGGTATATGTATATTTCGTGACCAGGTAGCTGAGAATCGGCGAAATATCGACTTATCGAAATGAAATTTTTTTTTGATATTCTTCTTCCCCACACTCCAAACTGCTCGTATATAGCTTTTGCAGCGAATTTGGAGCAACTTTTATTCTGAGAATATTTCGTGTCCAGGGAGCCGCGAATCGTCGAGAAATCGACTTACACTTAGTGATACATTTTTGTGACAATCTTCTTCCCCGCACTCCTAACTATTCGCTTTTAGCTTATGCAGCGAATTTGGAGCAACTTTTGTTCTGAGAATATTTCGTGTCCAGGCAGCTGAGAATCGTCGTAAAATCGACTTACACGTAAAGAAACATTTTTATGATATTCTTGTTCCCCACGCTCCAATCTGCTCGTATATAGCATTTGCAGCGAATTTGGACCAACTTTTGTGATATATATTTTCGTGTCCAAGGAACCGAGAATCGTGGAAATATCAACTTACACGAAATGAAATATTTTTGTGATATTCTTGTTCCCCACGTTCCAAACTGCTCGTATATAGCATTTGCAGCGAATTTGGAGCAACTTCTGTTATATGTATTTTCGTGTCCAGGGAGCCAGGAATCGTCGAAATATCGACTAACAAGAAATGAAAAATTTTTGTGATATTCTTGTTCCCCACACTGCAAACTTCTCGTATATAGCTTTTGCAGCGAATTTGGAGCAACTTTTGTTCAGAGTATATTTAGTGTCAAGGGAGCAGAGAATCGTCGAAATATCGACTTACACGAAATGAAATATTTTTGTGATATTCTTGTTTACCTTACTCCAAACTTCTCTTATATAGCTTTGGCAGCGAATTTGGAGCAACTTTTGTTCAGAGTATATTTAGTGTCCAGGGAGCCGAGAATCGTCGAAATATCGACTAACAAGAAATGAAAAATTTTTGTGATATTCTTGTTCCCCACACTGCAAACTTCTCGTATATAGCTTTTGCAGCGAATTTGGAGCAACGTTTGTTAGGATAATATATTTCGTGTCCAGGGAGCGGAGAATCGTCGAAATATCGACTAACAAGAAATGAAAAATTTTTGTGATATTCTTGTTCCCCACACTGCAAACTTCTCGTATATAGCTTTTGCAGCGAATTTGGAGCAACTTTTGTTCAGAGTATATTTAGTGTCAAGGGAGCCGAGAATCGTCGAAATATCGACTTACACGAAATTAAATATTTTTGTGATATTCTTGTTTACCTTACTCCAAACTTCTCTTATATAGCTTTGGCAGCGAATTTGGAGCAACTTTTGTTCAGAGTATATTTAGTGTCCAGGGAGCCGAGAATCGTCGAAATATCGACTAACACGAAATGAAAAATTTTTGTGATATTCTTGTTCCCCACACTGCAAACTTCTCGTATATAGCTTTTGCAGCGAATTTGGAGCAACGTTTGTTAGGATAATATATTTCGTGTCCAGGGAGCTGAGAATCCTCGAAAAATCGACTTATGCGAAATGAAAAATTTTTGTGATATTCTTGTTCCCCACGCTCCAGACTGCTCGTATATAGTATTTGCAGCGAATCTGGAGCAACTTTTGTTATATTTATTTTTCGTGTCCAGGGAGCCGAGAATCGTCGAAATATCAACTTACACGAAATAAAATATTTTTGTGATATTCTTGTTCCCCACGCTCCAAACTGCTCGTAAATAGCATTTGCAGCGAATTTGGAGCAACTTTTGTTATATGTATTTTCGTGTCCAGGAAGCTGAGAATCGTTGAAATATCAACTTGCACGAAATGAAATATTTTTGTGATATTCTTGTTTACCTTACTCCAAACTGCTGGTATATAGCTTTTGCAGCGAAATTGGAGAAACATTTGTTCTCAGAACATTTCGTGTCCAGGCAGCCGAGAAACGGCGAAGAATCGACTTACGCGAAATGAAATATTTTTGTGATATTCTTGTTTACCTTACTCCAAACTGCTCTTATATAGCTTTTGCAGCCAATTTGGAGCAACTTTTGTTCAGAGTATATTTAGTGTCCAGGGAGCCGAGAATCGTCGAAATATCGACTTACACGAAATGAAACATTTTTGTGATATTCTTGTTCCCCACACTCCAAACTGCTCGTAAATAGCATTTGAGGCGAATTTGTAGCAACTTTTGGTATATGTATATTTCGTGACCAGGGAGCTGAGAATCGGCGAAATATCGACTTATCGAAATGAAATTTTTTTTTGATATTCTTCTTCCCCACACTCCAAACTGCTCGTATATAGCTTTTGCAGCGAATTTGGAGCAACTTTTATTCTGAGAATATTTCGTGTCCAGGGAGCCGCGAATCGTCGAGAAATCGACTTACACTTAGTGATACATTTTTGTGACAATCTTCTTCCCCGCACTCCTAACTATTCGCTTTTAGCTTATGCAGCGAATTTGGAGCAACTTTTGTTCTGAGAATATTTCGTGTCCAGGCAGCTGAGAATCGTCGTAAAATCGACTTACACGTAAAGAAACATTTTTATGATATTCTTGTTCCCCACGCTCCAATCTGCTCGTATATAGCATTTGCAGCGAATTTGGACCAACTTTTGTGATATATATTTTCGTGTCCAAGGAACCGAGAATCGTGGAAATATCAACTTACACGAAATGAAATATTTTTGTGATATTCTTGTTCCCCACGTTCCAAACTGCTCGTATATAGCATTTGCAGCGAATTTGGAGCAACTTCTGTTATATGTATTTTCGTGTCCAGGGAGCCAGGAATCGTCGAAATATCGACTAACAAGAAATGAAAAATTTTTGTGATATTCTTGTTCCCCACACTGCAAACTTCTCGTATATAGCTTTTGCAGCGAATTTGGAGCAACTTTTGTTTAGAGTATATTTAGTGTCAAGGGAGCAGAGAATCGTCGAAATATCGACTTACACGAAATGAAATATTTTTGTGATATTCTTGTTTACCTTACTCCAAACTTCTCTTATATAGCTTTGGCAGCGAATTTGGAGCAACTTTTGTTCAGAGTATATTTAGTGTCCAGGGAGCCGAGAATCGTCGAAATATCGACTAACAAGAAATGAAAAATTTTTGTGATATTCTTGTTCCCCACACTGCAAACTTCTCGTATATAGCTTTTGCAGCGAATTTGGAGCAACGTTTGTTAGGATAATATATTTCGTGTCCAGGGAGCGGAGAATCGTCGAAATATCGACTAACAAGAAATGAAAAATTTTTGTGATATTCTTGTTCCCCACACTGCAAACTTCTCGTATATAGCTTTTGCAGCGAATTTGGAGCAACTTTTGTTCAGAGTATATTTAGTGTCAAGGGAGCCGAGAATCGTCGAAATATCGACTTACACGAAATTAAATATTTTTGTGATATTCTTGTTTACCTTAATCCAAACTTCTCTTATATAGCTTTGGCAGCGAATTTGGAGCAACTTTTGTTCAGAGTATATTTAGTGTCCAGGGAGCCGAGAATCGTCGAAATATCGACTAACACGAAATGAAAAATTTTTGTGATATTCTTGTTCCCCACACTGCAAACTTCTCGTATATAGCTTTTGCAGCGAATTTGGAGCAACGTTTGTTAGGATAATATATTTCGTGTCCAGGGAGCTGAGAATCCTCGAAAAATCGACTTATGCGAAATGAAAAATTTTTGTGATATTCTTGTTCCCCACGCTCCAGACTGCTCGTATATAGTATTTGCAGCGAATCTGGAGCAACTTTTGTTATATTTATTTTTCGTGTCCAGGGAGCCGAGAATCGTCGAAATATCAACTTACACGAAATAAATTTATTTTTGTGATATTCTTGTTCCCCACGCTCCAAACTGCTCGTAAATAGCATTTGCAGCGAATTTGGAGCAACTTTTGTTATATGTATTTTCGTGTCCAGGAAGCTGAGAATCGTTGAAATATCAACTTGCACGAAATGAAATATTTTTGTGATATTCTTGTTTACCTTACTCCAAACTGCTGGTATATAGCTTTTGCAGCGAAATTGGAGAAACATTTGTTCTCAGAACATTTCGTGTCCAGGCAGCCGAGAAACGGCGAAGAATCGACTTACGCGAAATGAAATATTTTTGTGATATTCTTGTTTACCTTACTCCAAACTGCTCTTATATTGCTTTTGCAGCCAATTTGGAGCAACTTTTGTTCAGAGTATATTTAGTGTCCAGGGAGCCGAGAATCGTCGAAATATCGACTTACACGAAATGAAACATTTTTGTGATATTCTTGTTCCCCACACTCCAAACTGCTCGTAAATAGCATTTGAGGCGAATTTGTAGCAACTTTTGGTATATGTATATTTCGTGACCAGGGAGCTGAGAATCGGCGAAATATCGACTTATCGAAATGAAATTTTTTTTTGATATTCTTCTTCCCCACACTCCAAACTGCTCGTATATAGCTTTTGCAGCGAATTTGGAGCAACTTTTATTCTGAGAATATTTCGTGTCCAGGGAGCCGCGAATCGTCGAGAAATCGACTTACACTTAGTGATACATTTTTGTGACAATCTTCTTCCCCGCACTCCTAACTATTCGCTTTTAGCTTATGCAGCGAATTTGGAGCAACTTTTGTTCTGAGAATATTTCGTGTCCAGGCTGCTGAGAATCGTCGTAAAATCGACTTACACGTAAAGAAACATTTTTATGATATTCTTGTTCCCCACGCTCCAATCTGCTCGTATATAGCATTTGCAGCGAATTTGGACCAACTTTTGTGATATATATTTTCGTGTCCATGGAACCGAGAATCGTGGAAATATCAACTTACACGAAATGAAATATTTTTGTGATATTCTTGTTCCCCACGTTCCAAACTGCTCGTATATAGCATTTGCAGCGAATTTGGAGCAACTTCTGTTATATGTATTTTCGTGTCCAGGGAGCCAGGAATCGTCGAAATATCAACTTACACGAAATGAAATATTTTTGTGATATTCTTGTTCCCCACGCTCCAAACTGCTCGTAAATAGCATTTGAGGCGAATTTGTAGCAACTTTTGGTATATGTATATTTCGTGACCAGGGAGCTGAGAATCGGCGAAATATCGACTTAGGCGAAATGAAAAATTTTTGTGATATTCTTGTTCCCCACACTCCAAACTGCTCGTATATAGCTTTTGCAGCGAATTTGGAGCAACTTTTGTTATATGTATTTTCGTGTCCAGGGAGCTGAGAATCGGCGAAATATCAACTTACACGAAATGAAATATTTTTGTGATATTCTTGTTTACCTTACTCCAAACTGCTGGTATATAGCTTTTGCAGCGAAATTGGAGAAACATTTGTTCTCAGAATATTTCGTGTCCAGGCAGCCGAGAATTTGCGAAATATCGACTTACACGAAATGAAATATTTTTGTGATATTCTTGTTTACCTTACTCCAAACTGCTCTTATATAGCTTTTGCAGCCAATTTGGAGCAACTTTTGTTCAGAGTATATTTAGTGTCCAGGGAGCCGACAATCGTCGAAATATCGACTTACACGAAATGAAACATTTTTGTGATATTCTTGTTCCCCACACTCCAAACTTCTCGTATATAGCTTTTGCAGCGAATTTGGAGCAACGTTTGTTAGGATAATATATTTCGTGTCCAGGGAGCTGAGAATCCTCGAAAAATCGACTTACGCGAAATGAAAAATTTTTATGATATTCTTGTTCCCCACGCTCCAAACTGCTCGTAAATAGCATTTGCAGCGAATTTGGAGCAACTATTGTTATATGTATTTTCGTGTCCAGGGAGCCGAGAATCGTCGAAATATTAACTTACACGAAATGAAATATTTTTGTGATATTCATGTTCCCCGCGCTCCAAACTTCTCGTATATAGCTTTTGCAGCGAATTTGGAGCAACGTTTGTTAGGATAATATATTTCGTGTCCAGGGAGCTGAGAATCCTCGAAAAATCGACTTACGCGAAATGAAAAATGTTTGTGATATTCTTGTTCCCCACACTCCAAACTGCTCGTATATAGCTTTTGCAGCGAATTTGGAGCAACTTTTGTTATATGTATTTTCGTGTCCAGGGAGCCGAGAATCGTTGAAATATCAACTTACACGAAATGAAATATTTTTGTGATATTCTTGTTTACCTTACTCCAAACTGCTGGTATATAGCTTTTGCAGCGAAATTGGAGAAACATTTGTTCTCAGAATATTTCGTGTCCAGGCAGCCGAGAATTTGCGAAATATCGACTTACACGAAATGAAATATTTTTGTGATATTCTTGTTTACCTTACTCCAAACTGCTCTTATATAGCTTTTGCAGCCAATTTGGAGCAACTTTTGTTCAGAGTATATTTAGTGTCCAGGGAGCCGAGATTCGTCGAAATATCGACTAACACGAAATGAAAAATTTTTGTGATATTCTTGTTCCCCACACTCCAAACTTCTCGTATATACTTTTTGCAGCGAATTTGGAGCAAGGTTTGTTAGGATAATATATTTCGTGTCCAGGGAGCTGAGAATCCTCGAAAAATCGACTTACGCTAAATGAAAAATTTTTGTGAGAATCTTGTTCCCCGCACTCTAAACTATTCGCTTTTAGCTTATGCAGCGAATTTGGAGCAACTTTTGTTCTGAGAATATTTCGTTTCCATGCAGCTGAGAATCGTCGTTAAATCGACTTACACGTAATGAAACATTTTTATGATATTCTTGTTCCCCACGCTCCAAACTGCTCGTAAATAGCATTTGCAGCGAATTTGGAGCAACTTTTGTTATATGTATTTTCGTGTCCAGGGAGCCGAAAATCGTCGAAATATTAACTTACACGAAATGAAATATTTTTGTGATATTCTTGTTTACCTTACTCCAAACTGCTCTTATATAGCTTTTGCAGCGAATTTGGAGCAACTTTTGTTATATGTATATTTCGTGACCAGGGAGCCGAGAATCGTCGAAATATCGAATAACACGAAATGAAAAATTTTTGTTATATTCTTGTTCCTCACACTGCAAACTTCTCGTATATAGCTTTTGCAGCGAATTTGGAGCAACGTTTGTTAGGATAATATATTTCATGTCCAGGGAGCTGAGAATCCTCGAAAAATCGACTTACGCGAAATGAAAAATTTTTGTGATATTCTTGTTCCCCACGCTCCAGACTGCTCGTATATAGCATTTGCAGCGAATTTGGAGCAACTTTTGTTACATGAATATTTCGTGACCAGGGAGCCGAGAATCGTCGAAATATCGACTTACACGTAATGAAACATTTTTATGATATTCTTTATCCCCGCGCTCCAAACTGCTCGTAAATAGCATTTGAGGCGAATTTGGAGCAACGTTTGGTATATGTATATTTCGTGACCAGGGACCTGAGAATCGTCGAAATATCGACTTACACGAAATGAAATATTTTTGTGATATTCTTGTTTACCTTACTCCAAACTGCACGTATATAGCATTTGCAGCGAATTTGGAGCAACTTTTGTTATATGTATATTTCGTGACCAGGGAGCTGAGAATCGGTGAAATATCGACTTAGACGAAATGAAAAATTTTTGTGATATTCTTGTTCCCCACACTCCAAACTGCTCGTATATAGCTTTTGCAGCGAATTTGGAGCAACTTTTGCTCTGAGAATATTTCGTGTTCAGGGAACCGCGAATCGTCGAGAAATCGACTTACACTTAGTGATACATTTTTGTGAGAATCTTCTTCCCCGCACTCCAAACTATTCGCTTTTAGCTTATGCAGCGAATTTGGAGCAACTTTTGTTCTGAGAATATTTCGTGTCCAGGCAGCTGAGAATCGTCGTAAAATCGACTTACACGTAATGAAACATTTTTATGATATTCAACAACCCCACGCTCCAAACTGCTCGTATATAGCATTTGCAGCGAATTTGGACCAACTTTTGTGATATATATTTTCGGGTCCAGGGAGCCGAGAATCGTCGAAATATGAACTTACACGAAATGAAATATTTTTGTGATATTCTTGTTTACCTTACTCTAAACTGCTCTTATATAGCTTTTGCAGCGAATTTGGAGCAACTTTTGTTCAGAGTATATTTAGTGTCCAGGGAGCCGAGAATCGTCGAAATATCGACTTACACGAAATGAAATATTTTTGTGATATTCTTGTTTACCTTACTCTAAACTTCCCTTATATAGCTTTTGCAGCGAATTTGGAGCAACTTTTGTTCAGAGTATATTTAGTGTCCAGGGAGCCGTGAATCGTCAAAATATCGACTTACACGAAAGGAAAAATTTTTGCGATATTCTTGTTCCCCACACTCCAAACTTCTCGTATATAGCTTTTGCAGCGACTTTGGAGCAACGTTTGTTAGGATAATATATTTCGTGTCCAGGGAGCTGAGAATCCTCGAAAAATCGACTTACACTTAGTGATACATTTTTGTGAGAATCTTCTTCCCCGCACTCCAAATTATTCGCTTTTAGCTTATGCAGCGAAATTGGAGCAACTTTTGTCCTGAGAATATTTCGTGTCCAGGCAGCTGAAAATCTTCGTAAAATCGACTTACACGTAATGAAACACTTTTATGATATTCTTGTTCCCCACGCTCCAAACTGCTCGTATATAGCTTTTGCAGCGATTTTGGAGCAACTATTGTTCAGAGTATATTTAGTGTCCAGGGAGCCGAGAATCGTCGAAATATCGACTTACACGAAATGAAAAATTTTTGTGATATTCTTGTTCCCCACACTCCAAACTTGTCGTATATAGCTTTTGCAGCGAATTTGGAGCAGCTTTTGTTATATGTATATTTCGTGACCAGGGAGCCGAGAATCGTCGAAATATCGACTTACACGAAATGAAATATTTTTGTGATATTCTAGTTTACCTTACTCTAAACTGCTCTTATATAGCTTTTGCAGCGAATTTGGAGCAACTTTTGTTCAGAGTATATTTAGTGTCCAGGGAGCCGAGAATCGTCGAAATATCGACTTACACGAAATGAAATATTTTTGTGATATTCTTGTTCTCCACGCTCCAAACTGTTCGTAAATAGCATTTGCAGCGAATTTGGACCAACTTTTGTGATATATATTTTCGTGTCCAGGGAGCCGAGAATCGTCGAAATATCGACTTACACGAAATGAAATATTTTTGTGATATTCTTGTTTACCTTACTCTAAACTGCTCTTATATAGCTTTTGCAGCGAATTTGGAGCAACTTTTGTTCAGAGTATATTTAGTGTCCAGGGAGCCGAGAATCGTCGAAATATCGACTTACACGAAATGAAATATTTTTGTGATATTCTTGTTTACCTTACTCCAAACTTCCCTTATATAGCTTTTGCAGCAAATTTGGAGCAACTTTTGTTCAGAGTATATTTAGTGTCCAGGGAGCCGAGAATCGTCGAAATATCGACTTACACGAAAGGAAAAATTTTTGCGATATTCTTGTTCCCCACACTCCAAACTTCTCGTATATAGCTTTTGCAGCCAATTTGGAGCAACGTTTGTTAGGATAATATATTTCGTGTCCAGGGAGCTGAGAATCCTCGAAAAATCGACTTACGCGAAATGAAAAATTCTTGTGATATTCTTGTTCCCCACGCTCCAAACTGCTCGTAAATAGCATTTGCAGCGAATTTGGAGCAACTTTTGTTTTATGTATTTTTTGTGACCAGGGAGCCAAGAATCGTCGAAATATCGACTTACACGTAATGAAACATTTTTGTGATATTCTTGTTCCCCGCGCTCCAAACTGCTTGAAAATAGCATTTGAGGCGAATTTGGAGCAACGTTTGGTATATGTATATTTCGTGACCAGGGAGCTGAGAATCGTCGAAATATCGACTTACACGAAATGAAATATTTTTGTGATATTCTTGTTTACCTTACTCCAAACTGGTATTATATAGCTTTTGCAGCGAATTTGGAGCAAGTTTTGTTCAGAGTATATTTAGTGTCCAGGGAGCCGAGAATCGTCGAAATATCGACTTACACGAAATAAAAAATTTTTGTGATATTCTTGTTCCCCACACTCCAAACTTCTTGTGTATAGCTTTTGCAGTGAATTTGGAGCAACGTTTGTTAGGATAATATATTACGTGTCCAGGGAGCTGAGAATCCTCGAAATATCAACTTACACGAAATGAAATATTTTTGTGATATTCTTGTTCCCCACACTCCAAACTTTTCGTATTTAGCTTTTGCAGTGAATTTGGAGCAACGTTTGTTAGGATAATATAGTTCGTGTCCAGGGAGCTGAGAATCCTCTAAATATCGACTTACGCGAAATGAAATATTTTTGTGATATTCTTGTTCCCCACGCTCCAAACTGCTCGTAAATAGCATTTGCAGCGTATTTTGAGCAACTTTTGTTATATGTATATTTCGTGTCCAGGGAGCTGAGAATCTTCGAAAAATCAAATTACGCGAAATGAAAAATTTTTGATATTCTTGTTCCTCACGCTCCAAACTGCTCGCATAGAGCCTTTGCAGCGAATTTGGAGCAACTATTGTTCAGAGTATATTTAGTGTCCAGGGAGCCGCGAATTGTCGAAATATCGACTTACACGAAATGAAAAATTTTTGTGATATTCTTGTTCCCCACACTCCAAAATTGTCGTATATAGCTTTTGCAGCGAATTTGGAGCAACGTTTGTTAGGATAATATATTTCGTGTGAGGGAGCTGAGAATCTTCGAAAAATCAAATTACGCGAAATGAAAAATCTTTGTGATATTCTTGTTACTCACGCTCCAAACTGCGCGTAAATAGCATTTGCAGCGAATTTGGAACAACTTTTGTTATATGTATATTTCGTGACCAGGGAGCTGAGAATCGTCGAAATATCGACTTACACAAAATGAAATATTTTTGTGATATTCTTGTTCCCCACGCTCCAAACTGCTCGTAAATAGCATTTGCAGCGAATTTGTAGCAACTTTTGTTATATGTATATTTCGTGACCAGGGAGCCGAGAATCGTCGAAATATCGACTTACACGTAATGAAACATTTTTATGATATTCTTGTTCCCCGCGCTCCAAACTGCTCGAAAATAGCATTTGAGGCGAATTTGGAGCAACGTTTGGTATATGTATATTTCGTGACCAGGGAGCTGAGAATCGTCGAAATATCGACTTACACGAAATGAAATATTTTTGTGATATTCTTGTTTACCTTACTCCAAACTGCTCTTATATAGCTCTTGCAGCGAATTTGGAGCAACCTTTGTTCAGAGTATATTTAGTGTCCAGGGAGCCGAGAATCGTCGAAATATCAACTTACACGAAATGAAATATTTTTGTGATATACTTGTTCCCCACGCTCCAAACTGCTCGTAAATAGCAATTGCAGCGTATTTGGAGCAACTTTTGGTATATGTATATTTCATGACCAGGGAGCCGAGCATCGTCGAAATATCGACTTACACCTAATGAAACATTTTTATGATATTCTTGTTCCCCACACTCCAAACTGCTCGTATATAGCTTTTGCAGCGTATTTTGAGCAACTTTTGTTATATGTATATTTCGTGTCCAGGGAGCTGAGAATCTTCGAAAAATCAAATTACGCGAAATGAAAAATTTTTGATATTCTTGTTCCTCACGCTCCAAACTGCGCGTAAATAGCATTTGCAGCGAATTTGGAACAACTTTTGTTATATGTATATTTCGTGATCAGGGAGCCGAGAATCGTCGAAATATCAACTTACACGAAATGAAATATTTTTGTGATATTCTTGTTCCCCACGCTCCAAACTGCTTGAAAATAACATTTGGGGCGAATTTGGAGCAACGTTTGGTATATGTATATTTCGTGACCAGGGAGCTGAGAATCGTCGAAATTTCGACTTACACGAAATGAAAAAATTTTGTGATATTCTTGTTTACCTTACTCCAAACTGCTCTTATATAGCTTTTACAGCGAATTTGGAGCAACCTTTGTTCAGAGTATATTTAGTGTCCAGGGAGCCGAGAATCGTCGAAATATCGACTTACACGAAATGAAAAATTTTTGCGATATTCTTGTTCCCCACACTCCAAACTTCTCGTATATAGCTTTTGCAGCGAATTTGGAGCAACGTTTGTTAGGATAATATATTTCGTGTCCAGGGAGCATAGAATCCTCGAAAAATCGACTTCCGCGAAATGAAAATTTTTTGTGATATTGTTGTTCCCCACGCTCCACACTGCTCGTATATAGCATTTGCTGCAAATTTGGAGCAACTTTTGTTACATGTATATTTCGTGACCAGGGAGCCGAGAATCGTCGAAATATCGACTTACACGTAATGAAACATTTTTATGATATTCTTGTTTACCTTACTCCAAACTGCTCTTATATAGCTTTTGCAGCGAATTTGGAACAACTTTTGTTATATGTATTTTTCGTGTCCAGGGAGCCGAGAATCGTCGAAATATCAACTTACACGAAATGAAATATTTTTGTGATATACTTGTTCCCCACGCTCCAAACTACTCGTAAATAGCATTTGCAGCGTATTTGGAGCAACTTTTGTTATATGTGTATTTCGTGACCAGGGAGCGGAGCATCGTCGAAATATCGACTTACACGTAATGAAACATTTTTATGATATTCTTGTTCCCCACACTCCAAACTGCTCGTATAGAGCCTTTGCAGCGAATTTGGAGCAACTATTGTTCAGAGTATATTTAGTGTCCAGGGAGCCGCGAATCGTCGAAATATCGACTTACACGAATTGAAAAATTTTTGTGATATTCTTGTTCCCCACACTCCAAAATTGTCGTATATAGCTTTTGCAGCGAATTTGGAGCAACGTTTGTTAGGATAATATATTTCGTGTCCAGGGAGCTGAGAATCTTCGAAAAATCAAATTACGCGAAATGAAAAAGTTTTGTGATATTCTTGTTCCTCACGCTCCAAACTGCGCGTAAATAGCATTTGCAGCGAATTTGGAACAACTTTTGTTATATGTATATTTCGTGACCAGGGAGCTGAGAATCGTCGAAATATGGACTTACACGTAATGAAACATTTTTATGATCTTTTTGTTCCCCGCGCTCCAAACTGCTCGAAAATAGCATTTGAGGCGAATTTGGAGCAACGTTTGGTATATGTATATTTCGTGACCAGGGAGCTGAGAATCGTCGAAATATCGACTTACACGAAATGAAATATTTTTGTGATATTCTTGTTTACCTTACTCCAAACTGCTCTTATATAGCTCTTGCAGCGAATTTGGAGCAACCTTTGTTCAGAGTATATTTAGTGTCCAGGGAGCCGAGAATCGTCGAAATATCGACTTACACGAAATGAAAAATTTTTGCGATATTCTTGTTCCCCACACTCCGAACTTCTCGTATATAGCTTTTGCAGCGAATTTGGAGCAACGTTTGTTAGGATAATATATTTCGTGTTCAGGGAGCATAGAATCCTCGAAAAATCGACTTACGCGAAATCAAAAATTTTTGAGATATTCTTGTTCCCCACGCTCCAAACTGCTCGTATATAGCTTTTGCAGTGAATTTGGAGCAACTTTTGTGTTGAGCATATTTCGTGTCCAGGGGGCCGAGAATCGTCGAAAAATCGACTTACACGAAATGAAATATTTTTGTGATATTCTTGTTTACCTTACTCCAAACTGCTCTTATATAGCTTTTGCAGCGAATTTGGAACAACTTTTGTTATATGTATTTTTTGTGACCAGGGAGCCAAGAATCGTCGAAATATCGACTTACACGTAATGAAACATTTTTATGATATTCTTGTTCCCCGCGCTCCAAACTGCTTGAAAATAGCATTTGAGGCGAATTTGGAGCAACGTTTGGTATGTGTATATTTCGTGACCAGGGAGCTGAGAATCGTCGAAATATCGACTTACACGAAATGAAATATTTTTGTGATATTCTTGTTTACCTTACTCCAAACTGCTCTTATATAGCTTTTGCAGCGAATTTGGAGCAAGTTTTGTTCAGAGTATATTTAGTGTCCAGGGAGCCGCGAATCGTCGAAATATCGACTTACACGAAATGAAAAATTTTTGTGATATTCTTGTTCCCCACACTCCAAACTTGTCGTATATAGCTTTTGCAGCGAATTTGGAGCAGCTTTTGTTATATGTATATTTCGTGACCAGGGAGCCGAGAATCGTCGAAATATGAACTTACACGAAATGAAATATTTTTGTGATATTCTTGTTCTCCACGCTCCAAACTGTTCGTAAATAGCATTTACAGCGAATTTGGAGCAACTTTTGTTATATGTATATTTCGTGACCAGGGAGCCGAGAATCGTCGAAATATCGACTTACACGTAATGAAACATTTTTATGATATTCTTGTTCCCCGCGCTCCAAACTGCTCGTATATAGCATTTGCAGCGAATTTGGACCAACTTTTGTGATATATATTTTCGTGTCCAGGGAGCCGAGAATCGTCGAAATATCGACTTACACGAAATGAAATATTTTTGTGATATTCTAGTTTACCTTACTCTAAACTGCTCTTATATAGCTTTTGCAGCGAATTTGGAGCAACTTTTGTTCAGAGTATATTTAGTGTCCAGGGAGCCGAGAATCGTCGAAATATCGACTTACACGAAATGAAATATTTTTGTGATATTCTTGTTTACCTTACTCCAAACTTCCCTTATATAGCTTTGGCAGCGAATTTGGAGCAACTTTTGTTCAGAGTATATTTAGTGTCCAGGGAGCCGAGAATCGTCGAAATATCGACTTACACGAAAGGAAAAATTTTTGTGATATTCTTGTTCCCCACACTCCAAACTTCTCGTATATAGCTTTTGCAGCCAATTTGGAGCAACGTTTGTTAGGATAATATATTTCGTGTCCAGGGAGCTGAGAATCCTCGAAAAATCGACTTACGCGAAATGAAAAATTCTTGTGATATTCTTGTTCCCCACGCTCCAAACTGCTCGTATATAGCATTTGAGGCGAATTTGGAGCAACGTTTGGTATATGTATATTTCGTGACCAGGGACCTGAGAATCGTCGAAATATCGACTTACACGAAATGAAATATTTTTGTGATATTCTTGTTTACCTTACTCTAAACTGCACGTATATAGCATTTGCAGCGAATTTGGAGCAACTTTTGTTATATGTATTTTTCGTGTCCAGGGAGCCGAGAATCGTCGAAATATCAACTTACACGAAATTAAATATTTTTGTGATATTCCTGTTCCCCACGCTCCAAACTGCTCGTAAATAGCATTTGCAGCGAATTTGGAGTAACTTTTGTTATATGAATATTTCGTTACCAGGGAGCCGAGAATCGTCGAAATATCGACTTACACGAAATGAAATATTTTTGTGACATTCTTGTTTACCTTACTCCAAACTGCTCTTATATAGCTTTTGCAGCGAATTTGGAACAACTTTTGTTATATGTATTTTTTGTGACCAGGGAGCCAAGAATCGTCGAAATATCGACTTACATGTAATGAAACATTTTTATGATATTCTTGTTCCCCGCGCTCCAAACTGCTTGAAAATAGCATTTGAGGCGAATTTGGAGCAACGTTTGGTATGTGTATATTTCGTGACCAGGGAGCTGAGAATCGTCGAAATATCGACTTACACGAAATGAAATATTTTTGTGATATTCTTGTTTACCTTACTCCAAACTGCTCTTATATAGCTTTTGCAGCGAATTTGGAGCAAGTTTTGTTCAGAGTATATTTAGTGTCCAGGGAGCCGCGAATCGTCGAAATATCGACTTACACGAAATGAAAAATGTTTGTGATATTCTTGTTCCCCACACTCCAAACTTCTTGTGTATAGCTTTTGCAGTGAATTTGGAGCAACGTTTGTTAGGATAATATATTTCGTGTCCAGGGAGCTGAGAATCCTCGAAATATCAACTTACACGAAATGAAATATTTTTGTGATATTCTTGTTCCCCACACTCCAAACTTTTCGTATTTAGCTTTTGCAGTGAATTTGGAGCAACGTTTGTTAGGATAATATAGTTCGTGTCCAGGGAGCTGAGAGTCCTCGAAAAATCGACTTACGCGAAATGAAAAATTTTTGTGATATTCTTCTTCCCCACGCTCCAAACTGCTCGTATATAGCATTTGCAGCGAATTTGGAACAACTTTTGTTATATGTATTTTTCGTGTCCAGGGAGCCGAGAATCGTCGAAATATCAACTTACACGAAATGAAATAATTTTGTGATATTCTTGTTCCCCACGCTCCAAACTGCTCGTAAATAGCATTTGCAGCGAATTTAGAGCAACTTTTGTTATTTGTATATTTCGTTACCAGGGAGCCGAGAATCGTCGAAATATCGCATTACACGTAAAGAAACATTTTTATGATATTCTTGTTCCCCGCGCTCCAAACTGCTCGTAAATAGCATTTGAGGCGAATTTGGAGCAACTTTTGGTACATGTATATTTCGTGACCAGGGAGCTGAGAATCGGCGAAATATCGACTTAGGCGAAATGAAAAATTTTTGTGATATTCTTGTTCCCCACACTCCAAACTGCTCGTATATAGCTTTTGCAGCGAATTTGGAGCAACTTTTGCTCTGCGAATATTTCGTGTCCAGGGAACCGCGAATCGTCGAGAAATCGACTTACACTTAGTGATACATTTTTGTGAGAATCTTCTTCCCCGCACTCCAAACTATTCGCTTTTAGCTAATGCAGCGAATTTGGAGCAACTTTTGTTCTGAGAATATTTCGTGTCCAGGCAGCTGAGAATCGTCGTAAAATCGACTTACACGTAATGAAACATTTTTATGATATTCTGGTTCCCCACGCTCCAAACTGCTCGTATATAGCATTTGCAGCGAATTTGGACCAACTTTTGTGATATATATATATTCGGGTCCAGGGAGCCGAGAATCGTCGAAATATCAACTTACACGAAATGAAATATTTTTGTGATATACTTGTTTACCTTACTCTAAACTGCTCTTATATAGCTTTTGCAGGGAATTGGGGCACCTTTTGTTCAGAGTATATTTAGTGTCCAGGGAGCCGAGAATCGTCGAAATATCGACTAACACGAAATGAAATATTTTTGTGATATTCTTGTTTACCTTACTCCAAACTTCTCTTATATAGCTTTTGCAGCGAATTTGGAGCAACTTTTGTTCAGAGTATATTTAGTGTCCAGGGAGCCGAGAATCGTCGAAATATCGACTTACACGAAATGAAAAATTTTTGTGATATTCTTGTTCCCCACACTCCAAACTTGTTGTATATAGCTTTTGCAGCGAATTTGGAGCGACTATTGTTATATGTATATTTCGTGACCAGGGAGCCGAGAATCGTCGAAATATCGACTTACACGTAATAAAACAATTTTTATGATATTCTTGTTCCCCGCGCTCCAAACTGCTCGTATATAGCATTTGCAGCGAATTTGGACCAAATTTTGTGATATATATTTTCGTGTCCAGGGAGCCGAGAATCGTCGAAATATCGACTTACACGAAATGAAATATTTTTGTGATATTCTTGTTTACCTTACTCTAAACTGCTCTTATATAGCTTTTGCAGCGAATTTGGAGCAACTTTTGTTCAGAGAATATTTAGTGTCCAGGGAGCCGAGAATCGTCGAAATATCGACTTACACGAAATGAAATATTTTTGTGATATTCTTGTTTACCTTACTCCAAACTTCCCTTATATAGCTTTTGTAGCGAATTTGGAGCAACTTTTGTTCAGAGTATATTTAGTGTCCAGGGAGCCGAGAATCGTCGAAATATCGACTTACACGAAAGGAAAAATTTTTGCGATATTCTTGTTCCCCACACTCCAAACTTCTCGTATATAGCTTTTGCAGCGACTTTGGAGCAACGTTTGTTAGGATAATATATTTCGTGTCCAGGGAGCTGAGAATCCTCGAAAAATCGACTTACACTTAGTGATACATTTTTGTGAGAATCTTCTTCCCCGCACTCCAAATTATTCGCTTTTAGCTTATGCAGCGAAATTGGAGCAACTTTTGTCCTGAGAATATTTCGTGTCCAGGCAGCTGAAAATCGTCGTAAAATCGACTTACACGTAATGAAACACTTTTATGATATTCTTGTTCCCCACGCTCCAAACTGCTCGTATATAGCTTTTGCAGCGATTTTGGAGCAACTATTGTTCAGAGTATATTTAGTGTCCAGGGAGCCGAGAATCGTCGAAATATCGACTTACACGAAATGAAAAATTTTTGTGATATTCTTGTTCCCCACACTCCAAACTTGTCGTATATATCTTTTGCAGCGAATTTGGAGCATCTTTTGTTATATGTATATTTCGTGACCAGGGAGCTGAGAATCGTCGAAATATCGACTTACACGAAATGAAATATTTTTGTGATATTCTTGTTTACCTTACTCCAAACTGCTCTTATATAGCTTTTGCAGCGAATTTGGAGCAAGTTTTGTTCAGAGTATATTTAGTGTCCAGGGAGCCGCGAATCGTCGAAATATCGACTTACACGAAATGAAAAATGTTTGTGATATTCTTGTTCCCCACACTCCAAACTTGTCGTATATAGCTTTTGCAGCGAATTTGGAGCAGCTTTTGTTATATGTATATTTCGTGACCAGGGAGCCGAGAATCGTCGAAATATGAACTTACACGAAATGAAATATTTTTGTGATATTCTTGTTCTCCACGCTCCAAACTGTTCGTAAATAGCATTTACAGCGAATTTGGAGCAACTTTTGTTATATGTATATTTCGTGACCAGGGAGCCGAGAATCGTCGAAATATCGACTTACACGTAATGAAACATTTTTATGATATTCTTGTTCCCCGCGCTCCAAACTGCTCGTATATAGCATTTGCAGCGAATTTGCACCAACTTTTGTGATATATATTTTCGTGTCCAGGGAGCCGAGAATCGTCGAAATATCGACTTACACGAAATGAAATATTTTTGTGATATTCTTGTTTACCTTACTCTAAACTGCTCTTATATAGCTTTTGCAGCGAATTTGGAGCAACTTTTGTTCAGAGTATATTTAGTGTCCAGGGAGCCGAGAATCGTCGAAATATCGACTTACACGAAATGAAATATTTTTGTGATATTCTTGTTTACCTTACTCCAAACTTCCCTTATATAGCTTTTGTAGCGAATTTGGAGCAACTTTTGTTCAGAGTATATTTAGTGTCCAGGGAGCCGAGAATCGTCGAAATATCGACTTACACGAAAGGAAAAATTTTTGCGATATTCTTGTTCCCCACACTCCAAACTTCTCGTATATAGCTTTTGCAGCCAATTTGGAGCAACGTTTGTTAGGATAATATATTTCGTGTCCAGGGAGTTGAGAATCCTCGAAAAATCGACTTACGCGAAATGAAAAATTCTTGTGATATTCTTGTTCCCCACGCTCCAAACTGCTCGTATATAGATAGCATTTGAGGCGAATTTGGAGCAACGTTTGGTATATGTATATTTCGTGACCAGGGACCTGAGAATCGTCGAAATATCGACTTACACGAAATGAAATATTTTTGTGATATTCTTGTTTACCTTACTCTAAACTGCACGTATATAGCATTTGCAGCGAATTTGGAGCAAGTTTTGTTATATGTATTTTTCGTGTCCAGGGAGCCGAGAATCGTCGAAATATCAACTTACACGAAATTAAATATTTTTGTGATATTCCTGTTCCCCACGCTCCAAACTGCTCGTAAATAGCATTTGCAGCGAATTTGGAGTAACTTTTGTTATATGTATATTTCGTTACCAGGGAGCCGAGAATCGTCGAAATATCGACTTACACGAAATGAAATATTTTTGTGATATTCTTGTTTACCTTACTCCAAACTGCTCTTATATAGCTTTTGCAGCGAATTTGGAACAACTTTTGTTATATGTATTTTTTGTGACCAGGGAGCCAAGAATCGTCGAAATATCGACTTACACGTAATGAAACATTTTTATGATATTCTTGTTCCCCGCGCTCCAAACTGCTTGAAAATAGCATTTGAGGCGAATTTGGAGCAACGTTTGGTATGTGTATATTTCGTGACCAGGGAGCTGAGAATCGTCGAAATATCGACTTACACGAAATGAAATATTTTTGTGATATTCTTGTTTACCTTACTCCAAACTGCTCTTATATTGCTTTTGCAGCGAATTTGGAGCAAGTTTTGTTCAGAGTATATTTAGTGTCCAGGGAGCCGCGAATCGTCGAAATATCGACTTACACGAAATGAAAAATTTTTGTGATATTCTTGTTCCACACACTCCAAACTTGTCTTATATAGCTTTTGCAGCGAATTTGGAGCAACTTTTGTTCAGAGTATATTTAGTGTCCAGGGAGCCGAGAGTCGTCGAAATATCGCCTTACACGAAATGAAAAATTTTTGCGATATTCTTGTTCCCCACGCTCCAAACTGCTCTTATATAGCTTTTGCAGCGAATTTGGAACAACTTTTGTTATATGTATTTTTCGTGTCCAGGGAGCCGAGAATCGTCGAAATATGGACTTACACGAAATGAAATATTTTTGTGATATTCTTGTTTACCTTACTCCAAACTGTTCTTCAACAGCTTTTGCAGCAAATTTGGAGCAACTTTTGACATATGTATTTTCGTGACCAGGGAGCCGAGCATCGTCGAAATATCAACTTACACGAAATGAAATATTTTTGTGATATTCTTGTTCCCCGCGCTCCAAACTGCTCGTAAATAGCATTTGAGGCGAATTGGGAGCAACTTTTGGTATTTCGTGACCAGGGACCCGAGAATCGTCGAAATATCAACTTACACGTAATGAAACATTTTTATGATATTCTTGTTCCCCGCGCTCCAAACTGCTTGAAAATAGCATTTGAGGCGAATTTGGAGCAACGTTTGGTATATGTATATTTCGTGACCAGGGAGCTGAGAATCGTCGAAATATCGACTTACACGAAATGAAATATTTTTATGATATTCTTGTTTACCTTACTCCAAACTGCACGTATATAGCATTTGCAGCGAATTTGGAGCAACTTTTGTTAAATGTATTTTTCGTGTCCAGGGAGCCGAGAATCGTCGAAATATCAACTTACACGAAATGAAATATTTTTGTGATATTCCTGCTCCCCACGCTCCAAACTGCTCGTAAATAGCATTTGCAGCGAATTTGGAGCAACGTTTGTTATATGTATTTTTTGTGACCAGGGAGCCGAGAATCGTCGAAATATCGACTTACACGTAATGAAACATTTTTATGATATTCTTGTTCCCCGCGCTCCAAACTGCTCGAAAATAGCATTTGAGGCGAATTTGGTGCAACTTTTGTTACATGTATATTTCTTGACCAGGGAGCCGAGAATCGTCGAAATATCGACTTACACGAAATGAAATATTTTTGTGATATTCTTGTTTACCTTACTCCAAACTGCTCTTATATAGCTTTTGCAGCGAATTTGGAGCAAGTATTGTTCAGAGTATATTTAGTGTCCAGGGAGCTGAGAGTCGTCGAAATATCGACTTACGCGAAATGAAAAATTTTTGTGATATTCTTCTTCCCCACGATCCAAACTGCTCGTATATAGCATTTGCTGCGAATTTGGAGCAACTTTTGTTATATGTATATTTCGTGACCAGGGAGCCGAGAATCGTCGAAATATCAAATTACACGAAATGAAATATTTTTGTGATATTCTTGTTCCCCACGCTCCAAACTGTTCGTAAATAGCATTTGAGGCGAATTTGGTGCAACTTTTGTTACATGTATATTTCTTGACCAGGAAGCCGAGAATCGTCGAAATATCGACTTACGCGAAATGAAAAATTTTTGTGATATTCTTCTTCCCCACGCTCCAAATTGCTCGTATAAAGCATTTGCTGCGAATTTGGAGCAACTTTTGTTACATGTATATTTCTTGAACAGGGAGCCGAGAATCGTCGAAATATCGACTTACACGTAATGAAATATTTTTGTGATATTCCTGCTCCCCACGCTCCAAACTGCTCGCAAATAGCATTTGCAGCGAATTTGGAGCAACTTTTGTTATATGTATATTTCGTTACCAGGGAGCCGAGAATCGTCGAAATATCGACTTACATGAAATGAAATATTTTTATGATATTCTTGTTTACTTTACTCCAATTTGCACGTATATAGCATTTGCAGCGAATTTGGAGCAACTTTTGTTATATGTATTTTTCGTGTCCAGGGAGCCGAGAATCGTCGAAATATCAACTTACACGAAATGAAATATTTTTGTGATATTCCTACTCCCCAGGTTCCAAACTGCTCGTAAATAGCATTAGCAGCGAATTTGGAGCAACTTTTGTTATATGTATATTTCGTTACCAGGGAGCCGAGAATCGTCGAAATATCGACTTACACGAAATGAAATATTTTTGTGATATTCTTGTTCCCCACGCTCCAAACTGCTCGTAAATAGCATTTGAGGCGAATTTGGTGCAACTTTTGTTACATGTATATTTCTTGACCAGGGAGCCGAGAATCGTCGAAATATCGACTTACACGTAATGAAACATTTTTGTGATATTCCTACTCCCCAGGCTCCAAACTGCTCGTAAATAGCATTTGCAGCGAATTTGGGGCAACTTTTGTTATATGTATTTTTTGTGACCAGGGAGCCGAAAATCGTCGAAATATCGACTTAGGCGAAATGAAAAATTTTTGTGATATTCTTGTTCCCCACACTCCAAACTGCTCGTATATAGCTTTTGCAGCGAATTTGGATAAACTTTTGTTCTGAGAATATTTCGTGTCCAGGGAACCGCGAATCGTCGAGATATCGTCTTACACTTAGTGATACATTTTTGTGACAATCTTCCTCCCCGCACTCCAAACTATTCGCTTTTAGCTTATGCAGCTAATTTGGAGCAACTTTTGTTCTGAGAATATTTCGTGTCCAGGCAGCTGAGAATCGTCGTAAAATCGACTTACACGTAATGAAACATTTTTATGATATTCTTGTTCCCCACGCCCCAAACTGCTCGTATATAGCATTTGCAGAAAATTTGGACCAACTTTTGTGATATATATTTTCGTGTCCAGGGATTCGAGAATCGTCGAAATATCGACTTACACGAAATGAAAAATTTTTGCGATATTCTTATTCCCCACACTCCAAAGTGCTAGTATATAGAATTTGCAGCGAATTTGGAGCAACTTTTGTTATATGTATATTTCGTGTCCAGGGAGCCGAGAATCGTCGAAATATCGACTTACACGTAATGAAACATTTTTATGATATTCTTGTTCCCCGCGCTTTCAAACTGCTCGTAAATAGCATTTGAGGCGAATTTGGTGCAACTTTTGGTATATGTATATTTCATGACCAGGGAGCTGAGAATCGGCGAAATATCGACGTAGGCGAAATGAAAAATGTTTGTGATATTCTTGTTCCCCACACTCCAAACTGCTCGTATATAGCTTTTGCAGCGAATTTGGATAAACTTTTGTTCTGAGAATATTTCGTGTCCAGGGAACCGCGAATCGTCGAGATATCGACTTACACTTAGTGATACATTTTTGTGACAATCTTCCTCCCCGCACTCCAAACTATTCGCTTTTAGCTTATGCAGCTAATTTGGAGCAACTTTTGTTCTGAGAATATTTCGTGTCCAGGCAGCTGAGAATCGTCGAAATATCGACTTACACGAAATGAAATATTTTTGTGATATTCTTGTTTACCTTACTCCAAACTGCTCTTATATAGCTTTTGCAGCGAATTGGGAACAAGTTTTGTTATATGTATTTTTCGTGTCCAGGGAGCCGAGAATCGTCGAAATATCAACTTACACGAAATGAAATATTTTTGTGATATACTTATTCCCCACGCTCCAAACTGCTCGTAAATAGCATTTGCAGCGTATTTGGAGCAACTTTGGTTATATGTATATTTCGTGACCAGGGAGCCGAGCATCGTCGAAATATCGATATACACGTAATGAAACATTTTTATGATATTCTTGTTCCCCACACTCCAAACTGCTCGTATATAGCTTTTGCAGCGAATTTGGAGCAACGTTTGTTAGGATAATATATTTCGTGTCCAGGGAGCTGAGAATCATCGAAAAATCAAATTACGCGAAATGAAAAATGTTTGTGATATTCTTGTTCCTCACGCTCCAAACTGCGCGTAAATAGCATTTGCAGCGAATTTGGAACAACTTTTGTTAAATGTATATTTCGTGATCAGAGAGCCGAGAATCGTCGAAATATCAACTTACAGGAAATGGAATATTTTTGTGATATTCTTGTTCCCCACGCTCCAAACTGCTCGTAAATGGCATTTGCAGCGAATTTGGAGCAACTTTTGTTATATGTATTTTTCGTGTCCAGGGAGCCGAGAATCGTCGAAATATCAACTTACACGAAATGAAATTTTTTGTGATATTCCTGCTCCCCACGCTCCAAACTGCTCGTAAATAGCTTTTGCAGTGAATTTGGAACAACTTTTGTTATATGTATTTTTCGTGTCCAGGGAGCCGAGAATCGTCGAAATATCGACTTACACGAAATGAAATATTTTTGTGATATTCTTGTTTACCTTACTCCAAACTACCCTTATATAGCTTTTGCAGCGAATTTGGAGCAATTTTTGTTCAGAGTATATTTATTGTCCAGGGAGCCGAGAATCGTCGAAATATCGACTTACACGAAATGAAAAATTTTTGCGATATTCTTGTTCCCCACACTCCAAACTTCTCGTATATAGCTTTTGCAGCGAATTTGGAGCAACGTTTGTTAGGATAATATATTTCGTGTCCAGGGAGCTGAGAATCCTCGAAAAATCGACTTACGCGAAATGAAAAATTTTTGTGATATTCTTCTTCCCCACGCTCCAAACTGCTCGTATATAGCATTTGCTGCGAATTTGGAGCAACTTTTGTTATATGTATATTTCGTGACCAGGGAGCCGAGAATCGTCGAAATATCAACTTATACGAAATGAAATATTTTTGTGATATTCTTGTTCCCCACGCTCCAAACTGTTCGTAAATAGCATTTGAGGCGAATTTGGTGCAACTTTTGTTACATGTATATTTCTTGACCAGGAAGCCGAGAATCTTCGAAATATCGACTTACGCGAAATGAAAAATTTTTGTGATATTCTTCTTCCCCACGCTCCAAACTGCTCGTATAAAGCATTTGCTGCGAATTTGGAGCAACTTTTGTTACATGTATATTTCTTGAACAGGGAGCCGAGAATCGTCGAAATATCGACTTACACGTAATGAAATATTTTTGTGATATTCCTGCTCCCCACGCTCCAAACTGCTCGCAAATAGCATTTGCAGCGAATTTGGAGCAACTTTTGTTATACGTATATTTCGTTACCAGGGAGCCGAGAATCGTCGAAATATCGACTTACATGAAATGAAATATTTTTATGATATTCTTGTTTACTTTACTCCAAACTGCACGTATATAGCATTTGCAGCGAATTTGGAGCAACTTTTGTTATATGTATTTTTCGTGTCCAGGGAGCCGAGAATCGTCGAAATATCAACTTACACGAAATGAAATATTTTTGTGATATTCCTACTCCCCAGGCTCCAAACTGCTCGTAAATAGCATTAGCAGCGAATTTGGAGCAACTTTTGTTATATGTATATTTCGTTACCAGGGAGCCGAGAATCGTCGAAATATCGACTTACACGAAATGAAATATTTTTGTGATATTCTTGTTCCCCACGCTCCAAACTGCTCGTAAATAGCATTTGAGGCGAATTTGGTGCAACTTTTGTTACATGTATATTTCTTGACCAGGGAGCCGAGAATCGTCGAAATATCGACTTACACGTAATGAAACATTTTTGTGATATTCCTACTCCCCAGGCTCCAAACTGCTCGTAAATAGCATTTGCAGCGAATTTGGGGCAACTTTTGTTATATGTATTTTTTGTGACCAGGGAGCCGAGAATCGTCGAAATATCGACTTACACGAAATGAAAAATTTTTGCGATATTCTTGTTCCCCACGCCCCAAACTGCTCTTATATAGCTTTTGCAGTGAATTTCGAACAACTTTTGTTATATGTATTTTTCGTGTCCAGGGAGCCGAGAATGGTCGAAATATCGACTTACACGAAATGAAATATTTTTGTGATATTCTTGTTTACCTTACTCCAAACTACCCTTATATAGCTTTTGCAGCGAATTTGGAGCAACTTTTGTTCAGAGTATATTTAGTGTCCAGGGAGCCGAGAATCGTCGAAATATCGACTTACACGAAATGAAAAATTTTTGCGATATTCTTGTTCCCCACACTCCAAACTTCTCGTATATATCTTTTGCAGCGAATTTGGAGCAACGTTTGTTAGGATAATATATTTCCTGTCCAGGGAGCTGAGAATGCTCGAAAAATCGACTTACGCGAAATGAAAAATTTTTGTGATATTCTTCTTCCCCACGCTCCAAACTGCTCGTATATAGCATTTGCTGCGAATTTGGAGCAACTTTTGTTATATGTATATTTCGTGACCAGGGAGCCGAGAATCGTCGAAATATCAACTTATACGAAATGAAATATTTTTGTGATATTCTTGTTCCCCACGCTCCAAACTGTTCGTAAATAGCATTTGAGGCGAATTTGGTGCAACTTTTGTTACATGTATATTTCTTGACCAGGAAGCCGAGAATCTTCGAAATATCGACTTACGCGAAATGAAAAATTTTTGTGATATTCTTCTTCCCCACGCTCCAAACTGCTCGTATAAAGCATTTGCTGCGAATTTGGAGCAACTTTTGTTACATGTATATTTCTTGAACAGGGAGCCGAGAATCGTCGAAATATCGACTTACACGTAATGAAATATTTTTGTGATATTCCTGCTCCCCACGCTCCAAACTGCTCGCAAATAGCATTTGCAGCGAATTTGGAGCAACTTTTGTTATACGTATATTTCGTTACCAGGGAGCCGAGAATCGTCGAAATATCGACTTACATGAAATGAAATATTTTTATGATATTCTTGTTTACTTTACTCCAAACTGCACGTATATAGCATTTGCAGCGAATTTGGAGCAACTTTTGTTATATGTATTTTTCGTGTCCAGGGAGCCGAGAATCGTCGAAATATCAACTTACACGAAATGAAATATTTTTGTGATATTCCTACTCCCCAGGCTCCAAACTGCTCGTAAATAGCATTAGCAGCGAATTTGGAGCAACTTTTGTTATATGTATATTTCGTTACCAGGGAGCCGAGAATCGTCGAAATATCGACTTACACGAAATGAAATATTTTTGTGATATTCTTGTTCCCCACGCTCCAAACTGCTCGTAAATAGCATTTGAGGCGAATTTGGTGCAACTTTTGTTACATGTATATTTCTTGACCAGGGAGCCGAGAATCGTCGAAATATCGACTTACACGTAATGAAACATTTTTGTGATATTCCTACTCCCCAGGCTCCAAACTGCTCGTAAATAGCATTTGCAGCGAATTTGGGGCAACTTTTGTTATATGTATTTTTTGTGACCAGGGAGCCGAGAATCGTCGAAATATCGACTTACACGAAATGAAAAATTTTTGCGATATTCTTGTTCCCCACGCCCCAAACTGCTCTTATATAGCTTTTGCAGTGAATTTCGAACAACTTTTGTTATATGTATTTTTCGTGTCCAGGGAGCCGAGAATGGTCGAAATATCGACTTACACGAAATGAAATATTTTTGTGATATTCTTGTTTACCTTACTCCAAACTACCCTTATATAGCTTTTGCAGCGAATTTGGAGCAACTTTTGTTCAGAGTATATTTAGTGTCCAGGGAGCCGAGAATCGTCGAAATATCGACTTACACGAAATGAAAAATTTTTGCGATATTCTTGTTCCCCACACTCCAAACTTCTCGTATATATCTTTTGCAGCGAATTTGGAGCAACGTTTGTTAGGATAATATATTTCCTGTCCAGGGAGCTGAGAATGCTCGAAAAATCGACTTACGCGAAATGAAAAATTTTTGTGATATTCTTCTTTCCCACGCTCCAAACTGCTCGTATTTGCTGCGAATTTGGAGCAACTTTTGTTATATGTATATTTCGTGACCAGGGAGCTGAGAATCGTCGAAATATCGACTTACACGAAATGAAATATTTTTGTGATATTCTTGTTTACCTTACTCCAAACTGATCGTATATAGCATTTGCTGCGAATTTGGAGCAACGTTTGGTATATGTATATTTCGTGACCAGGGAGCTGAGAATCGTCGAAATATCGACTTACACGAAATGAAATATTTTTGTGATATTCTTGTTTACCTTACTCCAAACTGCTCTTATATAGCTTTTGCAGCGAATTTGGAGCAACCTTTGTTCAGAGTATATTTAGTGTCCAGGGAGCCGAGAAATGTCGAAATATCGACTTACGCGAAATGAAAAATTTTTGTGATATTCTTCTTCCCCACGCTCCAAACTGCTCGTATATAGCATTTGCTGCGAATTTGGAGCAACTTTTGTTACATGTATATTTCGTGACCTGGGAGCCGAGAATCGTCGAAATATCGACTTACACGTAATGAAACATTTTTATGATATTCTTGTTCCCCACGCTCCAAACTGCTCGTAAATAGCATTTGCAGCGAATTTGGAGTAACTTTTGTTATATGTATATTTCGTTACCAGGGAGCCGAGAATCGTCGAAACATCGACTTACACGAAATGAAATATTTTTGTGATATTCTTGTTTACCTTACTCCAAACTGCTCTTATATAGCTTTTGCAGCGAATTTGGAACAACTTTTGTTATATGTATTTTTCGTGTCCAGGGAGCCGAGAATCGTCGAAATATCGACTTACACGTAATGAAACATTTTTATGATATTCTTGTTCCCCGCGCTCCAAACTGCTCGTAAATAGCATTTGAGGCGAATTTGGTGCAACTTTTGGTATATGTATATTTCATGACCAGGGAGCTGAGAATCGGCGAAATATCGACTTAGGCGAAATGAAGAATTTTTGTGATATTCTTGTTCCCCACACTCCAAACTGCTCGTATATAGCTTTTGCAGCGAATTTGGATAAACTTTTGTTCTGAGAATATTTCGTGTCCAGGGAACCGCGAATCGTCGAGATATCGTCTTACACTTAGTGATACATTTTTGTGACAATCTTCCTCCCCGCACTCCAAACTATTCACTTTTAGCTTATGCAGCTAATTTGGAGCAACTTTTGTTCTGAGAATATTTCGTGTCCAGGCAGCTGAGAATCGTCGTAAAATCGACTTACACGTAATGAAACATTTTTATGATATTCTTGTTCCTCACGCCCCAAACTGCTCGTATATAGCATTTGAAGAGAATTTGGACCAACTTTTGTGATATATATTTTCGTGTCCAGGGAGCCGAGAATCGTCGAAATATCGACTTACACGAAATGAAAAATTTTTGCGATATTCTTATTCCCCACACTCCAAACTTCTCGTATATAGCTTTTGCAGCGAATTTGGAACAACTTTTGTTATATGTATTTTTCGTGTCCAGGGAGCCGAGAATCGTCGAAATATCGATTTACACGAAATGAAATATTTTTGTGATATTCTTGTTTACCTTACTCCAAACTGCTCTTATATAGCTTTTGCAGCGAATTTGGAACAACTTTTGTTATATGTATTTTTCGTGTCCAGGGAGCCGAGAATCGTCGAAATATCAACTTACACGAAATGAAATATTTTTGTGATATACTTATTCCCCACGCTCCAAACTGCTCGTAAATAGCATTTGCAGCGTATTTGGAGCAACTTTGGTTATATGTATATTTCGTGACCAGGGAGCCGAGCATCGTCGAAATATCGATATACACGTAATGAAACATTTTTATGATATTCTTGTTCCCCACACTCCAAACTGCTCGTATATAGCTTTTGCAGCGAATTTGGAGCATCGTTTGTTAGGATAATATATTTCGTGTCCAGGGAGCTGAGAATCATCGAAAAATCAAATTACGCGAAATGAAAAATTTTTGTGATATTCTTGTTCCTCACGCTCCAAACTGCGCGTAAATAGCGTTTGCAGCGAATTTGGAACAACTTTTGTTAAATGTATATTTCGTGATCAGAGAGCCGAGATACGTCGAAATATCAACTTACAGGAAATGGAATATTTTTGTGATATTCTTGTTCCCCACGCTCCAAACTGCTCGTAAATGGCATTTGCAGCGAATTTGGAGCAACTTTTGTTATATGTATTTTTCGTGTCCAGGGAGCCGAGAATCGTCGAAATATCAACTTACACGAAATGAAATATTTTTGTGATATTCCTGCTCCCCACGCTCCAAACTGCTCGTAAATAGCTTTTGCAGTGAATTTGGAACAACTTTTGTTATATATATTTTTCGTGTCCAGGGAGCCGAGAATCGTCGAAATATCGACTTACACGAAATGAAATATTTTTGTGATATTCTTGTTCCCCACGCTCCAAACTGCTCGTAAATAGCATTTGAGGCGAATTTGGTGCAACTTTTGTTACATGTATATTTCTTGACCAGGGAGCCGAGAATCGTCGAAATATCGACTTACACGTAATGAAACATTTTTGTGAAATTCCTACTCCCCAGGCTCCAAACTGCTCGTAAATAGCATTTGCAGCGAATTTGGGGCAACTTTTGTTATATGTATTTTTTGTGACCAGGGAGCCGAGAATCGTCGAAATAACGACTTACACGTAATGAAACATTTTTATGATATTCTTGTTCCCCGCGCTACAAACTGCTCGAAAATAGCATTTGAGGGGAATTTGGAGCAACGTATGGTATATGTATATTTCGTGACCAGGGAGCTGAGAATCGTCCAAATATCGACTTACACGAAATGAAATATTTTTGTGATATTCTTGTTTACCTTACTCCAAACTGCTCTGATATAGCTTTTGCAGCGAATTTGGAGCAAGTTTTGTTCAGAGTATATTTAGTGTCCAGGGAGCTGAGAGTCGTCGAAATATCGACTTACACGAAATGAAAAATTTTTGTGATATTCTTGTTCCCCACACTCCAAACTTCTTGTATATAGCTTTTGCAGTGAATTTGGAGCAACGTTTGTTAGGATAATATAGTTCGTGTCCAGGAAGCTGAGAATCCTCGAAAAATCGACTTACGCGAAATGAATAATTTTTGTGATATTCTTCTTCCCCACGCTCCAAACTGCTAGTATATAGCATTTGCAGCGAATTTGGAGCAACTTTTGTTATATGTATATTTCGTGTCCAGGGAGCCGAGAATCGTCGAAATATCGACTTACATGTAATGAAACATTTTTATGATATTTTTGTTCCCCGCGCTCCAAACTGCTCGTAAATAGCATTTGAGGCGAATTTGGTGCAACTTTTGGTATATGTATATTTCATGACCAGGGAGCTGAGAATCGGCGAAATGTCGACTTAGGCGAAATGAAAAATTTTTGTGATATTCTTGTTCCCCACACTCCAAACTGCTCGTATATAGCTTTTGCAGCGAATTTGGATAAACTTTTGTTCTGAGAATATTTCGTGTCTAGGGAACCGCGAATCGTCGAGATATCGGCTTACACTTAGTGATACATTTTTGTGACAATCTTCCTCCCCGCACTCCAAACTATTCGCTTTTAGCTTATGCAGCTAATTTGGAGCAACTTTTGTTGTGAGAATATTTCGTGTCCAGGCAGCTGAGAATCGTCGTAAAATCGACTTACACGTAATGAAAAATTTTTATGATATTCTTGTTCCCCACGCCCCAAACTGCTCGTATATAGCATTTGCAGCGAATTTGGAACAACTTTTGTTATATGTATTTTTCGTGTCCAGGGAGCCGAGAATCGTCGAAATATCGACTTACACGAAATGAAATATTTTTCTGATATTCTTGTTCCCCACGCTCCAAACTGCTCGTAAATAGCATTTGAGGCGAATTTGGTGCAACTTTTGTTACATGTATATTTCTTGACCAGGGAGCCGCGAATCGTCGAAATATCGACTTACACGTAATGAAACATTTTTGTGATATTCCTACTCCCCAGGCTCCAAACTGCTCGTAAATAGCATTTGCAGCGAATTTGGGGCAACTTTTGTAATATGTATTTTTTGTGACCAGGGAGCCGAGAATCGTCGAAATATCGACTTACACGAAATGAAAAATTTTTGCGATATTCTTGTTCCCCACGCCCCAAACTGCTCTTATATAGCTTTTGCAGTGAATTTCGAACAACTTTTGTTATATGTATTTTTCGTGTCCAGGGAGCCGAGAATCGTCGAAATATCGACTTACACGAAATGAAATATTTTTGTGATATTCTTGTTTACCTTACTCCAAACTACCCTTATATAGCTTTTGCAGCGAATTTGGAGCAATTTTTGTTCAGAGTATATTTATTGTCCAGGGAGCCGAGAATCGTCGAAATATCGACTTACAGGTAATGAAAAATTTTTGCGATATTCTTGTTCCCCACACTCCAAACTTCTCGTATATAGCTTTTGCAGCGAATTTGGAGCAACGTTTGTTAGGATAATATATTTCCTGTCCAGGGAGCTGAGAATCCTCGAAAAATCGACTTACGCGAAATGAAAAATTTTTGTGATATTCTTCTTCCCCACGCTCCAAACTGCTCGTATATAGCATTTGCTGCGAATTTGGAGCAACTTTTGTTATATGTATATTTCGTGACCAGGGAGCCGAGAATCGTCGAAATATCAACTTACACGAAATGAAATATTTTTGTGATATTCTTGTTCCCCACGCTCCAAACTGTTCGTAAATAGCATTTGAGGCGAATTTGGTGCAACTTTTGTTACATGTATATTTCTTGACCAGGAAGCCGAGAATCGTCGAAATATCGACTTACGCGAAATGAAAAATTTTTGTGATATTCTTCTTCCCCACGCTCCAAACTGCTCGTATATAGCATTTGCTGCGAATTTGGAGCAACTTTTGTTACATGTATATTTCTTGAACAGGGAGCCGAGAATCGTCGAAATATCGACTTACACGTAATGAAATATTTTTGTGATATTCCTGCTCCCCACGCTCCAAACTGCTCGTAAATAGCATTTGCAGCGAATTTGGAGCAACTTTTGTTATATGTATATTTCGTTACCAGGGAGCCGAGAATCGTCGAAATATCGACTTACATGAAATGAAATATTTTTATGATATTCTTGTTTACTTTACTCCAAACTGCACGTATATAGCATTTGCAGCGAATTTGGAGCAACTTTTGTTATATGTATTTTTCGTGTCCAGGGAGCCGAGAATCGTCGAAATATCAACTTACACGAAATGAAATATTTTTGTGATATTCCTACTCCCCAGGCTCCAAACTGCTCGTAAATAGCATTAGCAGCGAATTTGGAGCAACTTTTGTTATATGTATATTTCGTTACCAGGGAGCCGAGTATCGTCGAAATATCGACTTACACGAAATGAAATATTTTTGTGATATTCTTGTTCCCCACGCTCCAAACTGCTCGTAAATAGCATTTGAGGCGAATTTGGTGCAACTTTTGTTACATGTATATTTCTTGACCAGGGAGCCGAGAATCGTCGAAATATCGACTTACACGTAATGAAACATTTTTGTGATATTCCTACTATCCAGGCTCCAAACTGCTCGTAAATAGCATTTGCAGCGAATTTGGGGCAACTTTTGTTATATGTATTTTTTGTGACCAGGGAGCCGAGAATCGTCGAAATATCGACTTACACGAAATGAAAAATTTTTGCGATATTCTTGTTCCCCACGCCCCAAACTGCTCTTATATAGCTTTTGCAGTGAATTTCGAACAACTTTTGTTATATGTATTTTTCGTGTCCAGGGAGCCGAGAATCGTCGAAATATCGACTTACACGAAATGAAATATTTTTGTGATATTCTTGTTTACCCTACTCCAAACTACCCTTATATAGCTTTTGCAGCGAATTTGGAGCAACTTTTGTTCAGAGTATATTTAGTGTCCAGGGAGCCGAGAATCGTCGAAATATCGACTTACACGAAATGAAAAATTTTTGCGATATTCTTGTTCCCCACACTCCAAACTTCTCGTATATATCTTTTGCAGCGAATTTGGAGCAACGTTTGTTAGGATAATATATTTCCTGTCCAGGGAGCTGAGAATCCTCGAAAAATCGACTTACGCGAAATGAAAAATGTTTGTGATATTCTTCTTCCCCAAGCTCCAAACTGCTCGTATATAGCATTTGCTGCGAATTTGGAGCAACTTTTGTTATATGTATATTTCGTGACCAGGGAGCTGAGAATCGTCGAAATATCGACTTACACGAAATGAAATATTTTTGTGATATTCTTGTTTACCTTACTCCAAACTGCTCTTATATAGCTTTTGCAGCGAATTTGGAGCAAGCTTTGTTCAGAGTATATTTAGGTTTTGCAGCGAATTTGGAGCAACGTTTGTTAGGATAATATATTTCGTGTCCAGGGAGCTGAGAATCCTCGAAAAATCGACTTACGCGAAATGAAAAATTTTTGTGATATTCTTCTTCCCCACGCTCCAAACTGATCGTATATAGCATTTGCTGCGAATTTGGAGCAACGTTTGGTATATGTATATTTCGTGATCAGGGAGCTGAGAATCGTCGAAATATCGACTTACACGAAATGAAATATTTTTGTGATATTCTTGTTTACCTTACTCCAAACTGCTCTTATATAGCTTTTGCAGCGAATTTGGAGCAACCTTTGTACAGAGTATATTTAGTGTCCAGGGAGCCGAGAAATGTCGAAATATCGACTTACGCGAAATGAAAAATTTTTGTGATATTCTTCTTCCCCACGCTCCAAACTGCTCGTATATAGCATTTGCTGCGAATTTGGAGCAACTTTTGTTACATGTATATTTCGTGACCAGGGAGCCGAGAATCGTCGAAATATCGACTTACACGTAATGAAACATTTTTATGATATTCTTGTTCCCCACGCTCCAAACTGCTCGTAAATAGCATTTGCAGCGAATTTGGAGTAACTTTTGTTATATGTATATTTCGTTACCAGGGAGCCGAGAATCGTCGAAATATCGACTTACACGAAATGAAATATTTTTGTGATATTCTTGTTTACCTTACTCCAAACTGCTCTTATATAGCTTTTGCAGCGAATTTGGAACAACTTTTGTTATATGTATTTTTCGTGTCCAGGGAGCCGAGAATCGTCGAAATATCGACTTACACGTAATGAAACATTTTTATGATATTCTTGTTCACCGCGCTCCAAACTGCTCGTAAATAGCATTTGAGGCGAATTTGGTGCAACTTTTGGTATATGTATATTTCATGACCAGGGAGCTGAGAATCGGCGAAATATGGACTTAGGCGAAATGAAAAATTTTTGTGATATTCTTGTTCCCCACACTCCAAACTTCTCGTATATAGCTTTTGCAGCGAATTTGGATAAACTTTTGTTCTGAGAATATTTCGTGTCCAGGGAACCGCGAATCGTCGAGATATCGTCTTACACTTAGTGATACATTTTTGTGACAATCTTCCTCCCCGCACTCCAAACTATTCGCTTTTAGCTTATGCAGCTAATTTGGAGCAACTTTTGTTCTGAGAATATTTCGTGTCCAGGCAGCTGAGAATCGTCGTAAAATCGACTTACACGTAATGAAACATTTTTATGATATTCTTGTTCCCCACGCCCCAAACTGCTCGTATATAGGATTTGCAGAGAATTTGGACCAACTTTTGTGATATATATTTTCGTGTCCAGGGAGCCGAGAATCCTCGAAAAATCGACTTACGCGAAATGAAAAATTTTTGTGATATTCTTCTTCCCCACGCTCCAATCTGCTAGTATATAGCATTTGCAGCGAATTTGGAGCAACTTTTGTTATATGTATATTTCGTGTCCAGGGAGCCGAGAATCGTCGAAATATCAACTTACACGAAATGAAATATTTTTGTGATATTCTTGTTCCCCACGCTCCAAACTGTTCGTAAATAGCATTTGAGGCGAATTTGGTGCAACTTTTGTTACATGTATATTTCTTGACCAGGAAGCCGAGAATCGTCGAAATATCGACTTACGCGAAATGAAAAATTTTTGTGATATTCTTCTTCCCCACGCTCCAAACTGCTCGTATATAGCATTTGCTGCGAATTTGGAGCAACTTTTGTTACATGTATATTTCTTGAACAGGGAGCCGAGAATCGTCGAAATATCGACTTACACGTAATGAAATATTTTTGTGATATTCCTGCTCCCCACGCTCCAAACTGCTCGTAAATAGCATTTGCAGCGAATTTGGAGCAACTTTTGTTATATGTATATTTCGTTACCAGGGAGCCGAGAATCGTCGAAATATCGACTTACATGAAATGAAATATTTTTATGATATTCTTGTTTACTTTACTCCAAACTGCACGTATATAGCATTTGCAGCGAATTTGGAGCAACTTTTGTTATATGTATTTTTCGTGTCCAGGGAGCCGAGAATCGTCGAAATATCAACTTACACGAAATGAAACATTTTTATGATATTCTTGTTCCCCGCGCTTTCAAACTGCTCGTAAATAGCATTTGAGGCGAATTTGGTGCAACTTTTGGTATATGTATATTTCATGACCAGGGAGCTGAGAATCGGCGAAATATCGACGTAGGCGAAATGAAAAATTTTTGTGATATTCTTGTTCCCCACACTCCAAACTGCTCGTATATAGCTTTTGCAGCGAATTTGGATAAGCTTTTGTTCTGAGAATATTTCGTGTCCAGGGAACCGCGAATCGTCGAGATATCGACTTACACTTAGTGATACATTTTTGTGACAATCTTCCTCCCCGCACTCCAAACTATTCGCTTTTAGCTTATGCAGCTAATTTGGAGCAACTTTTGTTCTGAGAATATTTCGTGTCCAGGCAGCTGAGAATCGTCGTAAAATCGACTTACACGTAATGAAACATTTTTATGATATTCTTGTTCCCCACGCCCCAAACTGCTCGTATATAGCATTTGCAGAGAATTTGGAACAACTTTTGTTATATGTATTTTTCGTGTCCAGGGAGCCGAGAATCGTCGAAATATCGACTTACACGAAATGAAATATTTTTGTGATATTCTTGTTTACCTTACTCCAAACTGCTCTTATATAGCTTTTGCAGCGAATTGGGAACAAGTTTTGTTATATGTATTTTTCGTGTCCAGGGAGCCGAGAATCGTCGAAATATCAACTTACACGAAATGAAATATTTTTGTGATATACTTATTCCCCACGCTCCAAACTGCTCGTAAATAGCATTTGCAGCGTATTTGGAGCAACTTTGGTTATATTTATATTTCGTGACCAGGGAGCCGAGCATCGTCGAAATATCGATATACACGTAATGAAACATTTTTATGATATTCTTGTTCCCCACACTCCAAACTGCTCGTATATAGCTTTTGCAGCGAATTTGGAGCAACGTTTGTTAGGATAATATATTTCGTGTCCAGGGAGCTGAGAATCATCGAAAAATCAAATTACGCGAAATGAAAAATTTTTGTGATATTCTTGTTCCTCACGCTCCAAACTGCGCGTAAATAGCATTTGCAGCGAATTTGGAACAACTTTTGTTAAATGTATATTTCGTGATCAGAGAGCCGAGAATCGTCGAAATATCAACTTACAGGAAATGGAATATTTTTGTGATATTCTTGTTCCCCACGCTCCAAACTGCTCGTAAATGGCATTTGCAGCGAATTTGGAGCAACTTTTGTTATATGTATTTTTCGTGTCCAGGGAGCCGAGAATCGTCGAAATATCAACTTACACGAAATGAAATTTTTTGTGATATTCCTGCTCCCCACGCTCCAAACTGCTCGTAAATAGCTTTTGCAGTGAATTTGGAACAACTTTTGTTATATGTATTTTTCGTGTCCAGGGAGCCGAGAATCGTCGAAATATCGACTTACACGAAATGAAATATTTTTGTGATATTCTTGTTTACCTTACTCCAAACTACCCTTATATAGCTTTTGCAGCGAATTTGGAGCAATTTTTGTTCTGAGTATATTTATTGTCCAGGGAGCCGAGAATCGTCGAAATATCGACTTACACGAAATGAAAAATTTTTGCGATATTCTTGTTCCCCACACTCCAAACTTCTCGTATATAGCTTTTGCAGCGAATTTGGAGCAACGTTTGTTAGGATAATATATTTCGTGTCCAGGGAGCTGAGAATCCTCGAAAAATCGACTTACGCGAAATGAAAAATTTTTGTGATATTCTTCTTCCCCACGCTCCAAACTGCTCGTATATAGCATTTGCTGCGAATTTGGAGCAACTTTTGTTATATGTATATTTCGTGACCAGGGAGCCGAGAATCGTCGAAATATCAACTTACACGAAATGAAATATTTTTGTGATATTCTTGTTCCCCACGCTCCAAACTGTTCGTAAATAGCATTTGAGGCGAATTTGGTGCAACTTTTGTTACATGTATATTTCTTGACCAGGAAGCCGAGAATTTTCGAAATATCGACTTACGCGAAATGAAAAATTTTTGTGATATTCTTCTTCCCCACGCTCCAAACTGCTCGTATATAGCATTTGCTGCGAATTTGGAGCAACTTTTGTTACATGTATATTTCTTGAACAGGGAGCCGAGAATCGTCGAAATATCGACTTACACGTAATGAAATATTTTTGTGATATTCCTGCTCCCCACGCTCCAAACTGCTCGTAAATAGCATTTGCAGCGAATTTGGAGCAACTTTTGTTATATGTATATTTCGTTACCAGGGAGCCGAGAATCGTCGAAATATCGACTTACATGAAATGAAATATTTTTATGATATTCTTGTTTACTTTACTCCAAACTGCACGTATATAGCATTTGCAGCGAATTTGGAGCAACTTTTGTTATATGTATTTTTCGTGTCCAGGGAGCCGAGAATCGTCGAAATATCAACTTACACGAAATGAAACATTTTTATGATATTCTTGTTCCCCGCGCTTTCAAACTGCTCGTAAATAGCATTTGAGGCGAATTTGGTGCAACTTTTGGTATATGTATATTTCATGACCAGGGAGCTGAGAATCGGCGAAATATCGACGTAGGCGAAATGAAAAATTTTTGTGATATTCTTGTTCCCCACACTCCAAACTGCTCGTATATAGCTTTTGCAGCGAATTTGGATAAACTTTTGTTCTGAGAATATTTCGTGTCCAGGGAACCGCGAATCGTCGAGATATCGACTTACACTTAGTGATACATTTTTGTGACAATCTTCCTCCCCGCACTCCAAACTATTCGCTTTTAGCTTATGCAGCTAATTTGGAGCAACTTTTGTTCTGAGAATATTTCGTGTCCAGGCAGCTGAGAATCGTCGTAAAATCGACTTACACGTAATGAAACATTTTTATGATATTCTTGTTCCCCACGCCCCAAACTGCTCGTATATAGCATTTGCAGAGAATTTGGAACAACTTTTGTTATATGTATTTTTCGTGTCCAGGGAGCCGAGAATCGTCGAAATATCGACTTACACGAAATGAAATATTTTTGTGATATTCTTGTTTACCTTACTCCAAACTGCTCTTATATAGCTTTTGCAGCGAATTGGGAACAAGTTTTGTTATATGTATTTTTCGTGTCCAGGGAGCCGAGAATCGTCGAAATATCAACTTACACGAAATGAAATATTTTTGTGATATACTTATTCCCCACGCTCCAAACTGCTCGTAAATAGCATTTGCAGCGTATTTGGAGCAACTTTGGTTATATGTATATTTCGTGACCAGGGAGCCGAGCATCGTCGAAATATCGATATACACGTAATGAAACATTTTTATGATATTCTTGTTCCCCACACTCCAAACTGCTCGTATATAGCTTTTGCAGCGAATTTGGAGCAACGTTTGTTAGGATAATATATTTCGTGTCCAGGGAGCTGAGAATCATCGAAAAATCAAATTACGCGAAATGAAAAATTTTTGTGATATTCTTGTTCCTCACGCTCCAAACTGCGCGTAAATAGCATTTGCAGCGAATTTGGAACAACTTTTGTTAAATGTATATTTCGTGTCCAGGGAGCCGAGAATCGTCGAAATATCAACTTACACGAAATAAAATTTTTTGTGATATTCCTGCTCCCCACGCTCCAAACTGCTCGTAAATAGCTTTTGCAGTGAATTTGGAACAACTTTTGTTATATGTATTTTTCGTGTCCAGGGAGCCGAGAATCGTCGAAATATCGACTTACACGAAATGAAATATTTTTGTGATATTCTTGTTTACCTTACTCCAAACTACCCTTATATAGCTTTTGCAGCGAATTTGGAGCAATTTTTGTTCTGAGTATATTTATTGTCCAGGGAGCCGAGAATCGTCGAAATATCGACTTACACGAAATGAAAAATTTTTGCGATATTCTTGTTCCCCACACTCCAAACTTCTCGTATATAGCTTTTGCAGCGAATTTGGAGCAACGTTTGTTAGGATAATATATTTCGTGTCCAGGGAGCTGAGAATCCTCGAAAAATCGACTTACGCGAAATGAAAAATTTTTGTGATATTCTTCTTCCCCACGCTCCAAACTGCTCGTATATAGCATTTGCTGCGAATTTGGAGCAACTTTTGTTATATGTATATTTCGTGACCAGGGAGCCGAGAATCGTCGAAATATCAACTTACACGAAATGAAATATTTTTGTGATATTCTTGTTCCCCACGCTCCAAACTGTTCGTAAATAGCATTTGAGGCGAATTTGGTGCAACTTTTGTTACATGTATATTTCTTGACCAGGAAGCCGAGAATTTTCGAAATATCGACTTACGCGAAATGAAAAATTTTTGTGATATTCTTCTTCCCCACGCTCCAAATTGCTCGTATAAAGCATTTGCTGCGAATTTGGAGCAACTTTTGTTACATGTATATTTCTTGAACAGGGAGCCGAGAATCGTCGAAATATCGACTTACACGTAATGAAATATTTTTGTGATATTCCTGCTCCCCACGCTCCAAACTGCTCGCAAATAGCATTTGCAGCGAAATTGGAGCAACTTTTGTTATATGTATATTTCGTTACCAGGGAGCCGAGAATCGTCGAAATATCGACTTACATGAAATGAAATATTTTTATGATATTCTTGTTTACTTTACTCCAAACTGCACGTATATAGCATTTGCAGCGAATTTGGAGCAACTTTTGTTATATGTATTTTTCGTGTCCAGGGAGCCGAGAATCGTCGAAATATCAACTTACACGAAATGAAATATTTTTGTGATATTCCTACTCCCCAGGCTCCAAACTGCTCGTAAATAGCATTAGCAGCGAATTTGGAGCAACTTTTGTTATATGTATATTTCGTTACCAGGGAGCCGAGAATCGTCGAAATATCGACTTACACGAAATGAAATATTTTTGTGATATTCTTGTTCCCCACGCTCCAAACTGCTCGTAAATAGCATTTAAGGCGAATTTGGTGCAACTTTTGTTACATGTATATTTCTTGACCAGGGAGCCGAGAATCGTCGAAATATCGACTTACACGTAATGAAACATTTTTGTGATATTCCTACTCCCCAGGCTCCAAACTGCTCGTAAATAGCATTTGCAGCGAATTTGGGGCAACTTTTGTTATATGTATTTTTTGTGACCAGGGAGCCGAGAATCGTCGAAATATCGACTTACACGAAATGAAAAATTTTTGCGATATTCTTGTTCCCCACGCCCCAAACTGCTCTTATATAGCTTTTGCAGTGAATTTCGAACAACTTTTGTTATATGTATTTTTCGTGTCCAGGGAGCCGAGAATCGTCGAAATATCGACTTACACGAAATGAAATATTTTTGTGATATTCTTGTTTACCTTACTCCAAACTACCCTTATATAGCTTTTGCAGCGAATTTGGTGCAACTTTTGTTCAGAGTATATTTAGTGTCCAGGGAGCCGAGAATCGTCGAAATATCGACTTACACGAAATGAAAAATTTTTGCGATATTCTTGTTCCCCACACTCCAAACTTCTCGTATATAGCTTTTGCAGCGAATTTGGAGCAACGTTTGTTAGGATAATATATTTCGTGTCCAGGGAGCTGAGAATCCTCGAAAAATCGACTTACGCGAAATGAAAAATTTTTGTGATATTCTTCTTCCCCACGCTCCAAACTGCTCGTATATAGCATTTGCTGCGAATTTGGAGCAACTTTTGTTATATGTATATTTCGTGACCAGGGAGCCGAGAATCGTCGAAATATCAACTTACACGAAATGAAATATTTTTGTGATATTCTTGTTCCCCACGCTCCAAACTGTTCGTAAATAGCATTTGAGGCGAATTTGGTGCAACTTTTGTTACATGTATATTTCTTGACCAGGAAGCCGAGAATTTTCGAAATATCGACTTACGCGAAATGAAAAATTTTTGTGATATTCTTCTTCCCCACGCTCCAAATTGCTCGTATAAAGCATTTGCTGCGAATTTGGAGCAACTTTTGTTACATGTATATTTCTTGAACAGGGAGCCGAGAATCGTCGAAATATCGACTTACACGTAATGAAATATTTTTGTGATATTCCTGCTCCCCACGCTCCAAACTGCTCGCAAATAGCATTTGCAGCGAAATTGGAGCAACTTTTGTTATATGTATATTTCGTTACCAGGGAGCCGAGAATCGTCGAAATATCGACTTACATGAAATGAAATATTTTTATGATATTCTTGTTTACTTTACTCCAAACTGCACGTATATAGCATTTGCAGCGAATTTGGAGCAACTTTTGTTATATGTATTTTTCGTGTCCAGGGAGCCGAGAATCGTCGAAATATCAACTTACACGAAATGAAATATTTTTGTGATATTCCTACTCCCCAGGCTCCAAACTGCTCGTAAATAGCATTAGCAGCGAATTTGGAGCAACTTTTGTTATATGTATATTTCGTTACCAGGGAGCCGAGAATCGTCGAAATATCGACTTACACGAAATGAAATATTTTTGTGATATTCTTGTTCCCCACGCTCCAAACTGCTCGTAAATAGCATTTGAGGCGAATTTGGTGCAACTTTTGTTACATGTATATTTCTTGACCAGGGAGCCGAGAATCGTCGAAATATCGACTTACACGTAATGAAACATTTTTGTGATATTCCTACTCCCCAGGCTCCAAACTGCTCGTAAATAGCATTTGCAGCGAATTTGGGGCAACTTTTGTTATATGTATTTTTTGTGACCAGGGAGCCGAGAATCGTCGAAATATCGACTTACACGAAATGAAAAATTTTTGCGATATTCTTGTTCCCCACACTCCAAACTTCTCGTATATATCTTTTGCAGCGAATTTGGAGCAACGTTTGTTAGGATAATATATTTCCTGTCCAGGGAGCTGAGAATGCTCGAAAAATCGACTTACGCGAAATGAAAAATTTTTGTGATATTCTTCTTCCCCACGCTCCAAACTGCTCGCATTTGCTGCGAATTTGGAGCAACGTTTGGTATATGTATATTTCGTGACCAGGGAGCTGAGAATCGTCGAAATATCGACTTACACGAAATGAAATATTTTTGTGATATTGTTGTTTACCTTACTCCAAACTGCTCTTATATAGCTTTTGCAGCGAATTTGGAGCAACCTTTGTTCAGAGTATATTTAGTGTCCAGGGAGCCGAGAAATGTCGAAATATCGACTTACGCGAAATGAAAAATTTTTGTGATATTCTTCTTCCCCACGCTCCAAACTGCTCGTATATAGCATTTGCTGCAAATTTGGAGCAACTTTTGTTACATGTATATTTCGTGACCTGGGAGCCGAGAATCGTCGAAATATCGACTTACACGTAATGAAACATTTTTATGATATTCTTGTTCCCCACGCTCCAAACTGCTCGTAAATAGCATTTGCAGCGAATTTGGAGTAACTTTTGTTATATGTATATTTCGTTACCACGGAGCCGAGAATCGTCGAAACATCGACTTACACGAAATGAAATATTTTTGTGATATTCTTGTTTACCTTACTCCAAACTGCTCTTATATAGCTTTTGCAGCGAATTTGGAACAACTTTTGTTATATGTATTTTTCGTGTCCAGGGAGCCGAGAATCGTCGAAATATCGACTTACACGTAATGAAACATTTTTATGATATTCTTGTTCCCCGCGCTCCAAACTGCTCGTAAATAGCATTTGAGGCGAATTTGGTGCAACTTTTGGTATATGTTAATTTCATGACCAGGGAGCTGAGAATCGGCGAAATATCGACTTAGGCGAAATGAAAAATTTTTGTGATATTCTTGTTCCCCACACTCCAAACTGCTCGTATATAGCTTTTGCAGCGAATTTGGATAAACTTTTGTTCTGAGAATATTTCGTGTCCAGGGAACCGCGAATCGTCGAGATATCGTCTTACACTTAGTGATACATTTTTGTGACAATCTTCCTCCCCGCACTCCAAACTATTCGCTTTTAGCTTATGCAGCTAATTTGGAGCAACTTTTGTTCTGAGAATATTTCGTGTCCAGGCAGCTGAGAATCGTCGTAAAATCGACTTACACGTAATGAAACATTTTTATGATATTCTTGTTCCCCACGCCCCAAACTGCTCGTATATAGCATTTGAAGAGAATTTGGACCAACTTTTGTGATATATATTTTCGTGTCCAGGGAGCCGAGAATCGTCGAAATATCGACTTACACGAAATGAAAAATTTTTGCGATATTCTTATTCCCCACACTCCAAACTTCTCGTATATAGCTTTTGCAGCGAATTTGGAACAACTTTTGTTATATGTATTTTTCGTGTCCAGGGAGCCGAGAATCGTCGAAATATCAACTTACACGAAATGAAATATTTTTGTGATATACTTATTCCCCACGCTCCAAACTGCTCGTAAATAGCATTTGCAGCGTATTTGGAGCAACTTTGGTTATATGTATATTTCGTGACCAGGGAGCCGAGCATCGTCGAAATATCGATATACACGTAATGAAACATTTTTATGATATTCTTGTTCCCCACACTCCAAACTGCTCGTATATAGCTTTTGCAGCGAATTTGGAGCAACGTTTGTTAGGATAATATATTTCGTGTCCAGGGAGCTGAGAATCATCGAAAAATCAAATTACGCGAAATGAAAAATTTTTGTGATATTCTTGTTCCTCACGCTCCAAACTGCGCGTAAATAGCGTTTGCAGCAAATTTGGAACAACTTTTGTTAAATGTATATTTCGTGATCAGAGAGCCGAGATACGTCGAAATATCAACTTACAGGAAATGGAATATTTTTGTGATATTCTTGTTCCCCACGCTCCAAACTGCTCGTAAATGGCATTTGCAGCGAATTTGGAGCAACTTTTGTTATATGTATTTTTCGTGTCCAGGGAGCCGAGAATCGTCGAAATATCAACTTACACGAAATGAAATATTTTTGTGATATTCCTGCTCCCCACGCTCCAAACTGCTCGTAAATAGCTTTTGCAGTGAATTTGGAACAACTTTTGTTATATGTATTTTTCGTGTCCAGGGAGCCGAGAATCGTCGAAATATCGACTTACACGAAATGAAATATTTTTATGATATTCTTGTTTACCTTACTCCAAACTACCCTTATATAGCTTTTGCAGCGAATTTGGAGCAATTTTTGTTCAGAGTATATTTATTGTCCAGGGAGCCGAGAATCGTCGAAATATCGACTTACACGAAATGAAAAATTTTTGCGATATTCTTGTTCCCCACACTCCAAACTTCTCGTATATAGCTTTTGCAGCGAATTTGGAGCAACGTTTGTTAGGATAATATATTTCGTGTCCAGGGAGCTGAGAATCCTCGAAAAATCGACTTACGCGAAATGAAAAATTTTTGTGATATTCTTCTTCCCCACGCTCCAAACTGCTCGTATATAGCATTTGCTGCGAATTTGGAGCAACTTTTGTTATATGTATATTTCGTGTCCAGGGAGCCGAGAATCGTCGAAATATCAACTTACACGAAATGAAATATTTTTGTGATATTCCTACTCCCCAGGCTCCAAACTGCTCGTAAATAGCATTAGCAGCGAATTTGGAGCAACTTTTGTTATATGTATATTTCGTTACCAGGGAGCCGAGAATCGTCGAAATATCGACTTACACGAAATGAAATATTTTTGTGATATTCTTGTTCCCCACGCTCCAAATTGCTCGTAAATAGCATTTGAGGCGAATTTGGTGCAACTTTTGTTACATGTATATTTCTTGACCAGGGAGCCGAGAATCGTCGAAATATCGACTTACACGTAATGAAACATTTTTGTGAAATTCCTACTCCCCAGGCTCCAAACTGCTCGTAAATAGCATTTGCAGCGAATTTGGGGCAACTTTTGTTATATGTATTTTTTGTGACCAGGGAGCCGAGAATCGTCGAAATAACGACTTACACGTAATGAAACATTTTTATGATATTCTTGTTCCCCGCGCTACAAACTGCTCGAAAATAGCATTTGAGGGGAATTTGGAGCAACGTATGGTATATGTATATTTCGTGACCAGGGAGCTGAGAATCGTCCAAATATCGACTTACACGAAATGAAATATTTTTGTGATATTCTTGTTTACCTTACTCCAAACTGCTCTGATATAGCTTTTGCAGCGAATTTGGAGCAAGTTTTGTTCAGAGTATATTTAGTGTCCAGGGAGCTGAGAGTCGTCGAAATATCGACTTACACGAAATGAAAAATTTTTGTGATATTCTTGTTCCCCACACTCCAAACTTCTTGTATATAGCTTTTGCAGTGAATTTGGAGCAACGTTTGTTAGGCTAATATAGTTCGTGTCCAGGAAGCTGAGAATCCTCGAAAAATCGACTTACGCGAAATGAATAATTTTTGTGATATTCTTCTTCTCCACGCTCCAAACTGCTAGTATATAGCATTTGCAGCGAATTTGGAGCAACTTTTGTTATATGTATATTTCGTGTCCAGGGAGCCGAGAATCGTCGAAATATCGACTTACACGTAATGAAACATTTTTATGATATTCTTGTTCCCCGCGCTCCAAACTGCTCGTAAATAGCATTTGAGGCGAATTTGGTGCAACTTTTGGTATATGTATATTTCATGACCAGGGAGCTGAGAATCGGCGAAATGTCGACTTAGGCGAAATGAAAAATTTTTGTGATATTCTTGTTCCCCACACTCCAAACTGCTCGTATATAGCTTTTGCAGCGAATTTGGATAAACTTTTGTTCTGAGAATATTTCGTGTCCAGGGAACCGCGAATCGTCGAGATATCGGCTTACACTTAGTGATACATTTTTGTGACAATCTTCCTCCCCGCACTCCAAACTATTCGCTTTTATCTTATGCAGCTAATTTGGAGCAACTTTTGTTCTGAGAATATTTCGTGTCCAGGCAGCTGAGAATCGTCGTAAAATCGACTTACACGTAATGAAAAATTTTTATGATATTCTTGTTCCCCACGCCCCAAACTGCTCGTATATAGCATTTGCAGCGAATTTGGAACAACTTTTGTTATATGTATTTTTCGTGTCCAGGGAGCCGAGAATCGTCGAAATATCGACTTACATGAAATGAAATATTTTTATGATATTCTTGTTTACTTTACTCCAAACTGCACGTATATAGCATTTGCAGCGAATTTGGAGCAACTTTTGTTATATGTATTTTTCGTGTCCAGGGAGCCGAGAATCGTCGAAATATCAACTTACACGAAATGAAATATTTTTGTGATATTCCTACTCCCCAGGCTCCAAACTGCTCGTAAATAGCATTAGCAGCGAATTTGGAGCAACTTTTGTTGTATGTATATTTCGTTACCAGGGAGCCGAGAATCGTCGAAATATCGACTTACACGAAATGAAATATTTTTCTGATATTCTTGTTCCCCACGCTCCAAACTGCTCGTAAATAGCATTTGAGGCGAATTTGGTGCAACTTTTGTTACATGTATATTTCTTGACCAGGGAGCCGAGAATCGTCGAAATATCGACTTACACGAAATGAAATATTTTTGTGATATTCTTGTTCCCCACGCTCCAAACTGTTCGTAAATAGCATTTGAGGCGAATTTGGTGCAACTTTTGTTACATGTATATTTCTTGACCAGGAAGCCGAGAATTTTCGAAATATCGACTTACGCGAAATGAAAAATTTTTGTGATATTCTTCTTCCCCACGCTCCAAACTGCTCGTATATAGCATTTGCTGCGAATTTGGAGCAACTTTTCTTACATGTATATTTCTTGAACAGGGAGCCGAGAATCGTCGAAATATCGACTTACACGTAATGAAATATTTTTGTGATATTCCTGCTCCCCACGCTCCAAACTGCTCGTAAATAGCATTTGCAGCGAATTTGGAGCAACTTTTGTTATATGTATATTTCGTTACCAGGGAGCCGAGAATCGTCGAAATATCGACTTACATGAAATGAAATATTTTTATGATATTCTTGTTTACTTTACTCCAAACTGCACGTATATAGCATTTGCAGCGAATTTGGAGCAACTTTTGTTATATGTATTTTTCGTGTCCAGGGAGCCGAGAATCGTCGAAATATCAACTTACACGAAATGAAACATTTTTATGATATTCTTGTTCCCCGCGCTTTCAAACTGCTCGTAAATAGCATTTGAGGCGAATTTGGTGCAACTTTTGGTATATGTATATTTCATGACCAGGGAGCTGAGAATCGGCGAAATATCGACGTAGGCGAAATGAAAAATTTTTGTGATATTCTTGTTCCCCACACTCCAAACTGCTCGTATATAGCTTTTGCAGCGAATTTGGATAAACTTTTGTTCTGAGAATATTTCGTGTCCAGGGAACCGCGAATCGTCGAGATATCGACTTACACTTAGTGATACATTTTTGTGACAATCTTCCTCCCCGCACTCCAAACTATTCGCTTTTAGCTTATGCAGCTAATTTGGAGCAACTTTTGTTCTGAGAATATTTCGTGTCCAGGCAGCTGAGAATCGTCGTAAAATCGACTTACACGTAATGAAACATTTTTATGATATTCTTGTTCCCCACGCCCCAAACTGCTCGTATATAGCATTTGCAGAGAATTTGGAACAACTTTTGTTATATGTATTTTTCGTGTCCAGGGAGCCGAGAATCGTCGAAATATCGACTTACACGAAATGAAATATTTTTGTGATATTCTTGTTTACCTTACTCCAAACTGCTCTTATATAGCTTTTGCAGCGAATTGGGAACAAGTTTTGTTATATGTATTTTTCGTGTCCAGGGAGCCGAGAATCGTCGAAATATCAACTTACACGAAATGAAATATTTTTGTTATATACTTATTCCCCACGCTCCAAACTGCTCGTAAATAGCATTTGCAGCGTATTTGGAGCAACTTTGGTTATATGTATATTTCGTGACCAGGGAGCCGAGCATCGTCGAAATATCGATATACACGTAATGAAACATTTTTATGATATTCTTGTTCCCCACACTCCAAACTGCTCGTATATAGCTTTTGCAGCGAATTTGGAGCAACGTTTGTTAGGATAATATATTTCGTGTCCAGGGAGCTGAGAATCATCGAAAAATCAAATTACGCGAAATGAAAAATTTTTGTGATATTCTTGTTCCTCACGCTCCAAACTGCGCGTAAATAGCATTTGCAGCGAATTTGGAACAACTTTTGTTAAATGTATATTTCGTGTCCAGGGAGCCGAGAATCGTCGAAATATCAACTTACACGAAATAAAATTTTTTGTGATATTCCTGCTCCCCACGCTCCAAACTGCTCGTAAATAGCTTTTGCAGTGAATTTGGAACAACTTTTGTTATATGTATTTTTCGTGTCCAGGGAGCCGAGAATCGTCGAAATATCGACTTACACGAAATGAAATATTTTTGTGATATTCTTGTTTACCTTACTCCAAACTACCCTTATATAGCTTTTGCAGCGAATTTGGAGCAATTTTTGTTCTGAGTATATTTATTGTCCAGGGAGCCGAGAATCGTCGAAATATCGACTTACACGAAATGAAAAATTTTTGCGATATTCTTGTTCCCCACACTCCAAACTTCTCGTATATAGCTTTTGCAGCGAATTTGGAGCAACGTTTGTTAGGATAATATATTTCGTGTCCAGGGAGCTGAGAATCCTCGAAAAATCGACTTACGCGAAATGAAAAATTTTTGTGATATTCTTCTTCCCCACGCTCCAAACTGCTCGTATATAGCATTTGCTGCGAATTTGGAGCAACTTTTGTTATATGTATATTTCGTGACCAGGGAGCCGAGAATCGTCGAAATATCAACTTACACGAAATGAAATATTTTTGTGATATTCTTGTTCCCCACGCTCCAAACTGTTCGTAAATAGCATTTGAGGCGAATTTGGTGCAACTTTTGTTACATGTATATTTCTTGACCAGGAAGCCGAGAATTTTCGAAATATCGACTTACGCGAAATGAAAAATTTTTGTGATATTCTTCTTCCCCACGCTCCAAATTGCTCGTATAAAGCATTTGCTGCGAATTTGGAGCAACTTTTGTTACATGTATATTTCTTGAACAGGGAGCCGAGAATCGTCGAAATATCGACTTACACGTAATGAAATATTTTTGTGATATTCCTGCTCCCCACGCTCCAAACTGCTCGCAAATAGCATTTGCAGCGAAATTGGAGCAACTTTTGTTATATGTATATTTCGTTACCAGGGAGCCGAGAATCGTCGAAATATCGACTTACATGAAATGAAATATTTTTATGATATTCTTGTTTACTTTACTCCAAACTGCACGTATATAGCATTTGCAGCGAATTTGGAGCAACTTTTGTTATATGTATTTTTCGTGTCCAGGGAGCCGAGAATCGTCGAAATATCAACTTACACGAAATGAAATATTTTTGTGATATTCCTACTCCCCAGGCTCCAAACTGCTCGTAAATAGCATTAGCAGCGAATTTGGAGCAACTTTTGTTATATGTATATTTCGTTACCAGGGAGCCGAGAATCGTCGAAATATCGACTTACACGAAATGAAATATTTTTGTGATATTCTTGTTCCCCACGCTCCAAACTGCTCGTAAATAGCATTTGAGGCGAATTTGGTGCAACTTTTGTTACATGTATATTTCTTGACCAGGGAGCCGAGAATCGTCGAAATATCGACTTACACGTAATGAAACATTTTTGTGATATTCCTACTCCCCAGGCTCCAAACTGCTCGTAAATAGCATTTGCAGCGAATTTGGGGCAACTTTTGTTATATGTATTTTTTGTGACCAGGGAGCCGAGAATCGTCGAAATATCGACTTACACGAAATGAAAAATTTTTGCGATATTCTTGTTCCCCACGCCCCAAACTGCTCTTATATAGCTTTTGCAGTGAATTTCGAACAACTTTTGTTATATGTATTTTTCGTGTCCAGGGAGCCGAGAATCGTCGAAATATCGACTTACACGAAATGAAATATTTTTGTGATATTCTTGTTTACCTTACTCCAAACTACCCTTATATAGCTTTTGCAGCGAATTTGGAGCAACTTTTGTTCAGAGTATATTTAGTGTCCAGGGAGCCGAGAATCGTCGAAATATCGACTTACACGAAATGAAAAATTTTTGCGATATTCTTGTTCCCCACACTCCAAACTTCTCGTATATATCTTTTGCAGCGAATTTGGAGCAACGTTTGTTAGGATAATATATTTCCTGTCCAGGGAGCTGAGAATGCTCGAAAAATCGACTTACGCGAAATGAAAAATTTTTGTGATATTCTTCTTCCCCACGCTCCAAACTGCTCGCATTTGCTGCGAATTTGGAGCAACGTTTGGTATATGTATATTTCGTGACCAGGGAACTGAGAATCGTCGAAATATCGACTTACACGAAATGAAATATTTTTGTGATATTCTTGTTTACCTTACTCCAAACTGCTCTTATATAGCTTTTGCAGCGAATTTGGAGCAACCTTTGTTCAGAGTATATTTAGTGTCCAGGGAGCCGAGAAATGTCGAAATATCGACTTACGCGAAATGAAAAATTTTTGTGATATTCTTCTTCCCCACGCTCCAAACTGCTCGTATATAGCATTTGCTGCAAATTTGGAGCAACTTTTGTTACATGTATATTTCGTGACCTGGGAGCCGAGAATCGTCGAAATATCGACTTACACGTAATGAAACATTTTTATGATATTCTTGTTCCCCACGCTCCAAACTGCTCGTAAATAGCATTTGCAGCGAATTTGGAGTAACTTTTGTTATATGTATATTTCGTTACCAGGGAGCCGAGAATCGTCGAAACATCGACTTACACGAAATGAAATATTTTTGTGATATTCTTGTTTACCTTACTCCAAACTGCTCTTATATAGCTTTTGCAGCGAATTTGGAACAACTTTTGTTATATGTATTTTTCGTGTCCAGGGAGCCGAGAATCCTCGAAATATCGACTTACACGTAATGAAACATTTTTATGATATTCTTGTTCCCCGCGCTCCAAACTGCTCGTAAATAGCATTTGAGGCGAATTTGGTGCAACTTTTGGTATATGTTAATTTCATGACCAGGGAGCTGAGAATCGGCGAAATATCGACTTAGGCGAAATGAAAAATTTTTGTGATATTCTTGTTCCCCACACTCCAAACTGCTCGTATATAGCTTTTGCAGCGAATTTGGATAAACTTTTGTTCTGAGAATATTTCGTGTCCAGGGAACCGCGAATCGTCGAGATATCGTCTTACACTTAGTGATACATTTTTGTGACAATCTTCCTCCCCGCACTCCAAACTATTCGCTTTTAGCTTATGCAGCTAATTTGGAGCAACTTTTGTTCTGAGAATATTTCGTGTCCAGGCAGCTGAGAATCGTCGTAAAATCGACTTACACGTAATGAAACATTTTTATGATATTCTTGTTCCCCACGCCCCAAACTGCTCGTATATAGCATTTGAAGAGAATTTGGACCAACTTTTGTGATATATATTTTCGTGTCCAGGGAGCCGAGAATCGTCGAAATATCGACTTACACGAAATGAAAAATTTTTGCGATATTCTTATTCCCCACACTCCAAACTTCTCGTATATAGCTTTTGCAGCGAATTTGGAACAACTTTTGTTATATGTATTTTTCGTGTCCAGGGAGCCGAGAATCGTCGAAATATCAACTTACACGAAATGAAATATTTTTGTGATATACTTATTCCCCACGCTCCAAACTGCTCGTAAATAGCATTTGCAGCGTATTTGGAGCAACTTTGGTTATATGTATATTTCGTGACCAGGGAGCCGAGCATCGTCGAAATATCGATATACACGTAATGAAACATTTTTATGATATTCTTGTTCCCCACACTCCAAACTGCTCGTATATAGCTTTTGCAGCGAATTTGGAGCAACGTTTGTTAGGATAATATATTTCGTGTCCAGGGAGCTGAGAATCATCGAAAAATCAAATTACGCGAAATGAAAAATTTTTGTGATATTCTTGTTCCTCACGCTCCAAACTGCGCGTAAATAGCGTTTGCAGCAAATTTGGAACAACTTTTGTTAAATGTATATTTCGTGATCAGAGAGCCGAGATACGTCGAAATATCAACTTACAGGAAATGGAATATTTTTGTGATATTCTTGTTCCCCACGCTCCAAACTGCTCGTAAATGGCATTTGCAGCGAATTTGGAGCAACTTTTGTTATATGTATTTTTCGTGTCCAGGGAGCCGAGAATCGTCGAAATATCAACTTACACGAAATGAAATATTTTTGTGATATTCCTGCTCCCCACGCTCCAAACTGCTCGTAAATAGCTTTTGCAGTGAATTTGGAACAACTTTTGTTATATGTATTTTTCGTGTCCAGGGAGCCGAGAATCGTCGAAATATCGACTTACACGAAATGAAATATTTTTATGATATTCTTGTTTACCTTACTCCAAACTACCCTTATATAGCTTTTGCAGCGAATTTGGAGCAATTTTTGTTCAGAGTATATTTATTGTCCAGGGAGCCGAGAATCGTCGAAATATCGACTTACACGAAATGAAAAATTTTTGCGATATTCTTGTTCCCCACACTCCAAACTTCTCGTATATAGCTTTTGCAGCGAATTTGGAGCAACGTTTGTTAGGATAATATATTTCGTGTCCAGGGAGCTGAGAATCCTCGAAAAATCGACTTACGCGAAATGAAAAATTTTTGTGATATTCTTCTTCCCCACGCTCCAAACTGCTCGTATATAGCATTTGCTGCGAATTTGGAGCAACTTTTGTTATATGTATATTTCGTGTCCAGGGAGCCGAGAATCGTCGAAATATCAACTTACACGAAATGAAATATTTTTGTGATATTCCTACTCCCCAGGCTCCAAACTGCTCGTAAATAGCATTAGCAGCGAATTTGGAGCAACTTTTGTTATATGTATATTTCGTTACCAGGGAGCCGAGAATCGTCGAAATATCGACTTACACGTAATGAAACATTTTTGTGTAATTCCTACTCCCCAGGCTCCAAACTGCTCGTAAATAGCATTTGCAGCGAATTTGGGGCAACTTTTGTTATATGTATTTTTTGTGACCAGGGAGCCGAGAATCGTCGAAATAACGACTTACACGTAATGAAACATTTTTATGATATTCTTGTTCCCCGCGCTACAAACTGCTCGAAAATAGCATTTGAGGGGAATTTGGAGCAACGTATGGTATATGTATATTTCGTGACCAGGGAGCTGAGAATCGTCCAAATATCGACTTACACGAAATGAAATATTTTTGTGATATTCTTGTTTACCTTACTCCAAACTGCTCTGATATAGCTTTTGCAGCGAATTTGGAGCAAGTTTTGTTCAGAGTATATTTAGTGTCCAGGGAGCTGAGAGTCGTCGAAATATCGACTTACACGAAATGAAAAATTTTTGTGATATTCTTGTTCCCCACACTCCAAACTTCTTGTATATAGCTTTTGCAGTGAATTTGGAGCAACGTTTGTTAGGCTAATATAGTTCGTGTCCAGGAAGCTGAGAATCCTCGAAAAATCGACTTACGCGAAATGAATAATTTTTGTGATATTCTTCTTCTCCACGCTCCAAACTGCTAGTATATAGCATTTGCAGCGAATTTGGAGCAACTTTTGTTATATGTATATTTCGTGTCCAGGGAGCCGAGAATCGTCGAAATATCGACTTACACGTAATGAAACATTTTTATGATATTCTTGTTCCCCGCGCTCCAAACTGCTCGTAAATAGCATTTGAGGCGAATTTGGTGCAACTTTTGGTATATGTATATTTCATGACCAGGGAGCTGAGAATCGGCGAAATGTCGACTTAGGCGAAATGAAAAATTTTTGTGATATTCTTGTTCCCCACACTCCAAACTGCTCGTAATAAGCTTTTGCAGCGAATTTGGATAAACTTTTGTTCTGAGAATATTTCGTGTCCAGGGAACCGCGAATCGTCGAGATATCGGCTTACACTTAGTGATACATTTTTGTGACAATCTTCCTCCCCGCACTCCAAACTATTCGCTTTTATCTTATGCAGCTAATTTGGAGCAACTTTTGTTCTGAGAATATTTCGTGTCCAGGCAGCTGAGAATCGTCGTAAAATCGACTTACACGTAATGAAAAATTTTTATGATATTCTTGTTCCCCACGCCCCAAACTGCTCGTATATAGCATTTGCAGCGAATTTGGAACAACTTTTGTTATATGTATTTTTCGTGTCCAGGGAGCCGAGAATCGTCGAAATATCGACTTACATGAAATGAAATATTTTTATGATATTCTTGTTTACTTTACTCCAAACTGCACGTATATAGCATTTGCAGCGAATTTGGAGCAACTTTTGTTATATGTATTTTTCGTGTCCAGGGAGCCGAGAATCGTCGAAATATCAACTTACACGAAATGAAATATTTTTGTGATATTCCTACTCCCCAGGCTCCAAACTGCTCGTAAATAGCATTAGCAGCGAATTTGGAGCAACTTTTGTTGTATGTATATTTCGTTACCAGGGAGCCGAGAATCGTCGAAATATCGACTTACACGAAATGAAATATTTTTCTGATATTCTTGTTCCCCACGCTCCAAACTGCTCGTAAATAGCATTTGAGGCGAATTTGGTGCAACTTTTGTTACATGTATATTTCTTGACCAGGGAGCCGAGAATCGTCGAAATATCGACTTACACGTAATGAAACATTTTTGTGATATTCCTACTCCCCAGGCTCCAAACTGCTCGTAAATAGCATTTGCAGCGAATTTGGGGCAACTTTTGTTATATGTATTTTTTGTGACCAGGGAGCCGAGAATCGTCGAAATATCGACTTACACGAAATGAAAAATTTTTGCGATATTCTTGTTCCCCACGCCCCAAACTGCTCTTATATAGCTTTTGCAGTGAATTTCGAACAACTTTTGTTATATGTATTTTTCGTGTCCAGGGAGCCGAGAATCGTCGAAATATCGACTTACACGAAATGAAATATTTTTGTGATATCCTTGTTTACCTTACTCCAAACTACCCTTATATAGCTTTTGCAGCGAATTTGGAGCAATTTTTGTTCAGAGTATATTTATTGTCCAGGGAGCCGAGAATCGTCGAAATATCGACTTACAGGAAATGAAAAATTTTTGCGATATTCTTGTTCCCCACACTCCAAACTTCTCGTATATAGCTTTTGCAGCGAATTTGGAGCAACGTTTGTTAGGATAATATATTTCGTGTCCAGGGAGCTGAGAATCCTCGAAAAATCGACTTACGCGAAATGAAAAATTTTTGTGATATTCTTCTTCCCCACGCTCCAAACTGCTCGTATATAGCATTTGCTGCGAATTTGGAGCAACTTTTGTTATATGTATATTTCGTGACCAGGGAGCCGAGAATCGTCGAAATATCAACTTACACGAAATGAAATATTTTTGTGATATTCTTGTTCCCCACGCTCCAAACTGTTCGTAAATAGCATTTGAGGCGAATTTGGTGCAACTTTTGTTACATGTATATTTCTTGACCAGGAAGCCGAGAAGCGTCGAAATATCGACTTACGCGAAATGAAAAATTTTTGTGATATTCTTCTTCCCCACGCTCCAAACTGCTCGTATATAGCATTTGCTGCGAATTTGGAGCAACTTTTGTTACATGTATATTTCTTGAACAGGGAGCCGAGAATCGTCGAAATATCGACTTACACGTAATGAAATATTTTTGTGATATTCCTGCTCCCCACGCTCCAAACTGCTCGTAAATAGCATTTGCAGCGAATTTGGAGCAACTTTTGTTATATGTATATTTCGTTACCAGGGAGCCGAGAATCGTCGAAATATCGACTTACATGAAATGAAATATTTTTATGATATTCTTGTTTACTTTCCTCCAAACTGCACGTATATAGCATTTGCAGCGAATTTGGAGCAACTTTTGTTATATGTATATTTCGTGTCCAGGGAGCCGAGAATCGTCGAAATATCGACTTACACGTAATGAAACATTTTTATGATATTCTTGTTCCCCGCGCTCCAAACTGCTCGTAAATAGCATTTGAGGCGAATTTGGTGCAACTTTTGGTATATGTATATTTCATGACCAGGGAGCTGAGAATCGGCGAAATGTCGACTTAGGCGAAATGAAAAATTTTTGTGATATTCTTGTTCCCCACACTCCAAACTGCTCGTAATAAGCTTTTGCAGCGAATTTGGATAAACTTTTGTTCTTAGAATATTTCGTGTCCAGGGAACCGCGAATCGTCGAGATATCGGCTTACACTTAGTGATACATTTTTGTGACAATCTTCCTCCCCGCACTCCAAACTATTCGCTTTTATCTTATGCAGCTAATTTGGAGCAACTTTTGTTCTGAGAATATTTCGTGTCCAGGCAGCTGAGAATCGTCGTAAAATCGACTTACACGTAATGAAAAATTTTTATGATATTCTTGTTCCCCACGCCCCAAACTGCTCGTATATAGCATTTGCAGCGAATTTGGAACAACTTTTGTTATATGTATTTTTCGTGTCCAGGGAGCCGAGAATCGTCGAAATATCGACTTACATGAAATGAAATATTTTTATGATATTCTTGTTTACTTTACTCCAAACTGCACGTATATAGCATTTGCAGCGAATTTGGAGCAACTTTTGTTATATGTATTTTTCGTGTCCAGGGAGCCGAGAATCGTCGAAATATCAACTTACACGAAATGAAATATTTTTGTGATATTCCTACTCCCCAGGCTCCAAACTGCTCGTAAATAGCATTAGCAGCGAATTTGGAGCAACTTTTGTTGTATGTATATTTCGTTACCAGGGAGCCGAGAATCGTCGAAATATCGACTTACACGAAATGAAATATTTTTCTGATATTCTTGTTCCCCACGCTCCAAACTGCTCGTAAATAGCATTTGAGGCGAATTTGGTGCAACTTTTGTTACATGTATATTTCTTGACCAGGGAGCCGAGAATCGTCGAAATATCGACTTACACGTAATGAAACATTTTTGTGATATTCCTACTCCCCAGGCTCCAAACTGCTCGTAAATAGCATTTGCAGCGAATTTGGGGCAACTTTTGTTATATGTATTTTTTGTGACCAGGGAGCCGAGAATCGTCGAAATATCGACTTACACGAAATGAAAAATTTTTGCGATATTCTTGTTCCCCACGCCCCAAACTGCTCTTATATAGCTTTTGCAGTGAATTTCGAACAACTTTTGTTATATGTATTTTTCGTGTCCAGGGAGCCGAGAATCGTCGAAATATCGACTTACACGAAATGAAATATTTTTGTGATATTCTTGTTTACCTTACTCCAAACTACCCTTATATAGCTTTTGCAGCGAATTTGGAGCAATTTTTGTTCAGAGTATATTTATTGTCCAGGGAGCCGAGAATCGTCGAAATATCGACTTACAGGAAATGAAAAATTTTTGCGATATTCTTGTTCCCCACACTCCAAACTTCTCGTATATAGCTTTTGCAGCGAATTTGGAGCAACGTTTGTTAGGATAATATATTTCGTGTCCAGGGAGCTGAGAATCCTCGAAAAATCGACTTACGCGAAATGAAAAATTTTTGTGATATTCTTCTTCCCCACGCTCCAAACTGCTCGTATATAGCATTTGAGGCGAATTTGGTGCAACTTTTGTTACATGTATATTTCTTGACCAGGAAGCCGAGAAGCGTCGAAATATCAACTTACACGAAATGAAATATTTTTGTGATATTCTTGTTCCCCACGCTCCAAACTGTTCGTAAATAGCATTTGAGGCGAATTTGGTGCAACTTTTGTTACATGTATATTTCTTGACCAGGAAGCCGAGAAGCGTCGAAATATCGACTTACGCGAAATGAAAAATTTTTGTGATATTCTTCTTCCCCACGCTCCAAACTGCTCGTATATAGCATTTGCTGCGAATTTGGAGCAACTTTTGTTACATGTATATTTCTTGAACAGGGAGCCGAGAATCGTCGAAATATCGACTTACACGTAATGAAATATTTTTGTGATATTCCTGCTCCCCACGCTCCAAACTGCTCGCAAATAGCATTTGCAGCGAAATTGGAGCAACTTTTGTTATATGTATATTTCGTTACCAGGGAGCCGAGAATCGTCGAAATATCGACTTACATGAAATGAAATATTTTTATGATATTCTTGTTTACTTTACTCCAAACTGCACGTATATAGCATTTGCAGCGAATTTGGAGCAACTTTTGTTATATGTATTTTTCGTGTCCAGGGAGCCGAGAATCGTCGAAATATCAACTTACACGAAATGAAATATTTTTGTGATATTCCTACTCCCCAGGCTCCAAACTGCTCGTAAATAGCATTAGCAGCGAATTTGGAGCAACTTTTGTTATATGTATATTTCGTTACCAGGGAGCCGAGAATCGTCGAAATATCGACTTACACGAAATGAAATATTTTTGTGATATTCTTGTTCCCCACGCTCCAAACTGCTCGTAAATAGCATTTGAGGCGAATTTGGTGCAACTTTTGTTACATGTATATTTCTTGACCAGGGAGCCGAGAATCGTCGAAATATCGACTTACACGTAATGAAACATTTTTGTGATATTCCTACTCCCCAGGCTCCAAACTGCTCGTAAATAGCATTTGCAGCGAATTTGGGGCAACTTTTGTTATATGTATTTTTTGTGACCAGGGAGCCGAGAATCGTCGAAATGTCGACTTACACGAAATGAAAAATTTTTGCGATATTCTTGTTCCCCACGCCCCAAACTGCTCTTATATAGCTTTTGCAGTGAATTTCGAACAACTTTTGTTATATGTATTTTTCGTGTCCAGGGAGCCGAGAATCGTCGAAATATCGACTTACACGAAATGAAATATTTTTGTGATATTCTTGTTTACCCTACTCCAAACTACCCTTATATAGCTTTTGCAGCGAATTTGGAGCAACTTTTGTTCAGAGTATATTTAGTGTCCAGGGAGCCGAGAATCGTCGAAATATCGACTTACACGAAATGAAAAATTTTTGCGATATTCTTGTTCCCCACACTCCAAACTTCTCGTATATATCTTTTGCAGCGAATTTGGAGCAACGTTTGTTAGGATAATATATTTCCTGTCCAGGGAGCTGAGAATCCTCGAAAAATCGACTTACGCGAAATGAAAAATTTTTGTGATATTCTTCTTCCCCAAGATCCAAACTGCTCGTATATAGCATTTGCTGCGAATTTGGAGCAACTTTTGTTATATGTATATTTCGTGACCAGGGAGCTGAGAATCGTCGAAATATCGACTTACACGAAATGAAATATTTTTGTGATATCCTTGTTTACCTTACTCCAAACTGCTCTTATATAGCTTTTGCAGCGAATTTGGAGCAAGCTTTGTTCAGAGTATATTTAGGTTTTGCAGCGAATTTAGAGCAACGTTTGTTAGGATAATATATTTCGTGTCCAGGGAGCTGAGAATCCTCGAAAAATCGACTTACGCGAAATGAAAAATTTTTGTGATATTCTTCTTCCCCACGCTCCAAACTGCTCGTATATAGCATTTGCTGCGAATTTGGAGCAACTTTTGTTACATGTATATTTCTTGAACAGGGAGCCGAGAATCGTCGAAATATCGACTTACACGAAATGAAATATTTTTATGATATTCTTGTTTACCTTACTCCAAACTGATCGTATATAGCATTTGCTGCGAATTTGGAGCAACGTTTGGTATATGTATATTTCGTGACCAGGGAGCTGAGAATCGTCGAAATATCGACTTACACGAAATGAAATATTTTTGTGATATTCTTGTTTACCTTACTCCAAACTGCTCTTATATAGCTTTTGCAGCGAATTTGGAGCAACCTTTGTTCAGAGTATATTTAGTGTCCAGGGAGCCGAGAAATGTCGAAATATCGACTTACGCGAAATGAAAAATTTTTGTGATATTCTTCTTCCCCACGCTCCAAACTGCTCGTATATAGCATTTGCTGCGAATTTGGAGCAACTTTTGTTACATGTATATTTCGTGACCTGGGAGCCGAGAATCGTCGAAATATCGACTTACACGTAATGAAACATTTTTATGATATTCTTGATCCCCACGCTCCAAACTGCTCGTAAATAGCATTTGCAGCGAATTTGGAGTAACTTTTGTTATATGTATATTTCGTTACCAGGGAGCCGAGAATCGTCGAAACATCGACTTACACGAAATGAAATATTTTTGTGATGTTCTTGTTTACCTTACTCCAAACTGCTCTTATATAGCTTTTGCAGCGAATTTGGAACAACTTTTGTTATATGTATTTTTCGTGTCCAGGGAGCCGAGAATCGTCGAAATATCGACTTACACGTAATGAAACATTTTTATGATATTCTTGTTCCCCGCGCTCCAAACTGCTCGTAAATAGCATTTGAGGCGAATTTGGTGCAACTTTTGGTATATGTATATTTCATGACCAGGGAGCTGAGAATCGGCGAAATATCGACTTAGGCGAAATGAAAAATTTTTGTGATATTCTTGTTCCCCACACTCCAAACTGCTCGTATATAGCTTTTACAGCGAATTTGGATAAACTTTTGTTCTGAGAATATTTCGTGTCCAGGGAACCGCGAATCGTTGAGATATCGTCTTACACTTAGTGATACATTTTTGTGACAATCTTCCTCCCCGCACTCCAAACTATTCGCTTTTAGCTTATGCAGCTAATTTGGAGCAACTTTTGTTCTGAGAATATTTCGTGTCCAGGCAGCTGAGAATCGTCGTAAAATCGACTTACACGTAATGAAACATTTTTATGATATTCTTGTTCCCCACGCCCCAAACTGCTCGTATATAGCATTTAAAGAGAATTTGGACCAACTTTTGTGATATATATTTTCATGTCCAGGGAGCCGAGAATCGTCGAAATATCGACTTACACGAAATGAAAAATTTTTGCAATATTCTTATTCCCCACACTCCAAACTTCTCGTATATAGCTTTTGCAGCGAATTTGGAACAACTTTTGTTATATGTATTTTTCGTGTCCAGGGAGCCGAGAATCGTCGAAATATCGATTTACACGAAATGAAATATTTTTGTGATATTCTTGTTTACCTTACTCCAAACTGCTCTTATATAGCTTTTGCAGCGTATTTGGAACAACTTTTGTTATATGTATTTTTCGTGTCCAGGGAGCCGAGAATCGTCGAAATATCAACTTACACGAAATGAAATATTTTTGTGATATACTTATTCCCCACGCTCCAAACTGCTCGTAAATAGCATTTGCAGCGTATTTGGAGCAACTTTGGTTATATGTATATTTCGTGACCAGGGAGCCGAGCATCGTCGAAATATCGATATACACGTAATGAAACATTTTTATGATATTCTTGTTCCCCACACTCCAAACTGCTCGTATATAGCTTTTGCAGCGAATTTGGAGCAACGTTTGTTAGGATAATATATTTCGTGTCCAGGGAGCTGAGAATCATCGAAAAATCAAATTACGCGAAATGAAAAATTTTTGTGATATTCTTGTTCCTCACGCTCCAAACTGCGCGTAAATAGCGTTTGCAGCGAATTTGGAACAACTTTTGTTAAATGTATATTTCGTGATCAGAGAGCCGAGATACGTCGAAATATCAACTTACAGGAAATGGAATATTTTTGTGATATTCTTGTTCCCCACGCTCCAAACTGCTCGTAAATGGCATTTGCAGCGAATTTGGAGCAACTTTTGTTATATGTATTTTTCGTGTCCAGGGAGCCGAGAATCGTCGAAATATCAACTTACACGAAATTAAATATTTTTGTGATATTCCTGCTCCCCACGCTCCAAACTGCTCGTAAATAGCTTTTGCAGTGAATTTGGAACAACTTTTGTTATATGTATTTTTCGTGTCCAGGGAGCCGAGAATCGTCGAAATATCGACTTACACGAAATGAAATATTTTTATGATATTCTTGTTTACCTTACTCCAAACTACCCTTATATAGCTTTTGCAGCGAATTTGGAGCAATTTTTGTTCAGAGTATATTTATTGTCCAGGGAGCCGAGAATCGTCGAAATATCGACTTACACGAAATGAAAAATTTTTGCGATATTCTTGTTCCCCACACTCCAAACTTCTCGTATATAGCTTTTGCAGCGAATTTGGAGCAACGTTTGTTAGGATAATATATTTCGTGTCCAGGGAGCTGAGAATCCTCGAAAAATCGACTTACGCGAAATGAAAAATTTTTGTGATATTCTTCTTCCCCACGCTCCAAACTGCTCGTATATAGCATTTGCTGCGAATTTGGAGCAACTTTTGATATATGTATATTTCGTGTCCAGGGAGCCGAGAATCGTCGAAATATCAACTTACACGAAATGAAATATTTTTGTGATATTCCTACTCCCCAGGCTCCAAACTGCTCGTAAATAGCATTAGCAGCGAATTTGGAGCAACTTTTGTTATATGTATATTTCGTTACCAGGGAGCCGAGAATCGTCGAAATATCCACTTACACGAAATGAAATATTTTTGTGATATTCTTGTTCCCCACGCTCCAAACTGCTCGTAAATAGCATTTGAGGCGAATTTGGTGCAACTTTTGTTACATGTATATTTCTTGACCAGGGAGCCGAGAATCGTCGAAATATCGACTTACACGTAATGAAACATTTTTGTGAAATTCCTACTCCCCAGGCTCCAAACTGCTCGTAAATAGCATTTGCAGCGAATTTGGGGCAACTTTTGTTATATGTATTTTTTGTGACCAGGGAGCCGAGAATCGTCGAAATAACGACTTACACGTAATGAAACATTTTTATGATATTCTTGTTCCCCGCGCTACAAACTGCTCGAAAATAGCATTTGAGGGGAATTTGGAGCAACGTATGGTATATGTATATTTCGTGACCAGGGAGCTGAGAATCGTCCAAATATCGACTTACACGAAATGAAATATTTTTGTGATATTCTTGTTTACCTTACTCCAAACTGCTCTGATATAGCGTTTGCAGCGAATTTGGAGCAAGTTTTGTTCAGAGTATATTTAGTGTCCAGGGAGCTGAGAGTCGTCGAAATATCGACTTACACGAAATGAAAAATTTTTGTGATATTCTTGTTCCCCACCCTCCAAACTTCTTGTATATAGCTTTTGCAGTGAATTTGGAGCAACGTTTGTTAGGATAATATAGTTCGTGTCCAGGAAGCTGAGAATCCTCGAAAAATCGACTTACGCGAAATGAATAATTTTTGTGATATTCTTCTTCCCCACGCTCCAAACTGCTAGTATATAGCATTTGCAGCGTATTTGGAGCAACTTTTGTTATATGTATATTTCGTGTCCAGGGAGCCGAGAATCGTCGAAATATCGACTTACACGTAATGAAACATTTTTATGATATTCTTGTTCCCCGCGCTCCAAACTGCTCGTAAATAGCATTTGAGGCGAATTTGGTGCAACTTTTGGTATATGTATATTTCATGACCAGGGAGCTGAGAATCGGCGAAATGTCGACTTAGGCGAAATGAAAAATTTTTGTGATATTCTTGTTCCCCACACTCCAAACTGCTCGTATATAGCTTTTGCAGCGAATTTGGATAAACTTTTGTTCTGAGAATATTTCGTGTCCAGGGAACCGCGAATCGTCGAGATATCGGCTTACACTTAGTGATACATTTTTGTGACAATCTTCCTCCCCGCACTCCAAACTATTCGCTTTTAGCTTATGCAGCTAATTTGGAGCAACTTTTGTTCTGAGAATATTTCGTGTCCAGGCAGCTGAGAATCGTCGTAAAATCGACTTACACGTAATGAAAAATTTTTATGATATTCTTGTTCCCCACGCCCCAAACTGCTCGTATATAGCATTTGCAGCGAATTTGGAACAACTTTTGTTATATGTATTTTTCGTGTCCAGGGAGCCGAGAATCGTCGAAATATCGACTTACATGAAATGAAATATTTTTATGATATTCTTGTTTACTTTACTCCAAACTGCACGTATATAGCATTTGCAGCGAATTTGGAGCAACTTTTGTTATATGTATTTTTCGTGTCCAGGGAGCCGTGAATCGTCGAAATATCAACTTACACGAAATGAAATATTTTTGTGATATTCCTACTCCCCAGGCTCCAAACTGCTCGTAAATAGCATTAGCAGCGAATTTGGAGCAACTTTTGTTGTATGTATATTTCGTTACCAGGGAGCCGAGAATCGTCGAAATATCGACTTACACGAAATGAAATATTTTTCTGATATTCTTGTTCCCCACGCTCCAAACTGCTCGTAAATAGCATTTGCAGCGAATTTGGGGCAACTTTTGTTATATGTATTTTTTGTGACCAGGGAGCCGAGAATCGTCGAAATATCGACTTACACGAAATGAAAAATTTTTGCGATATTCTTGTTCCCCACGCCCCAAACTGCTCTTATATAGCTTTTGCAGTGAATTTCGAACAACTTTTGTTATATGTATTTTTCGTGTCCAGGGAGCCGAGAATCGTCGAAATATCGACTTACACGAAATGAAATATTTTTGTGATATTCTTGTTTACCTTACTCCAAACTACCCTTATATAGCTTTTGCAGCGAATTTGGAGCAATTTTTGTTCAGAGTATATTTATTGTCCAGGGAGCCGAGAATCGTCGAAATATCGACTTACAGGAAATGAAAAATTTTTGCGATATTCTTGTTCCCCACACTCCAAACTTCTCGTATATAGCTTTTGCAGCGAATTTGGAGCAACGTTTGTTAGGATAATATATTTCGTGTCCAGGGAGCTGAGAATCCTCGAAAAATCGACTTACGCGAAATGAAAAATTTTTGTGATATTCTTCTTCCCCACGCTCCAAACTGCTCGTATATAGCATTTGCTGCGAATTTGGAGCAACTTTTGTTATATGTATATTTCGTGACCAGGGAGCCGAGAATCGTCGAAATATCAACTTACACGAAATGAAATATTTTTGTGATATTCTTGTTCCCCACGCTCCAAACTGTTCGTAAATAGCATTTGAGGCGAATTTGGTGCAACTTTTGTTACATGTATATTTCTTGACCAGGAAGCCGAGAATCGTCGAAATATCGACTTACGCGAAATGAAAAATTTTTGTGATATTCTTCTTCCCCACGCTCCAAACTGCTCGTATATAGCATTTGCTGCGAATTTGGAGCAACTTTTGTTACATGTATATTTCTTGAACAGGGAGCCGAGAATCGTCGAAATATCGACTTACACGTAATGAAATATTTTTGTGATATTCCTGCTCCCCACGCTCCAAACTGCTCGTAAATAGCATTTGCAGCGAATTTGGAGCAACTTTTGTTATATGTATATTTCGTTACCAGGGAGCCGAGAATCGTCGAAATATCGACTTACATGAAATGAAATATTTTTATGATATTCTTGTTTACTTTACTCCAAACTGCACGTATATAGCATTTGCAGCGAATTTGGAGCAACTTTTGTTATATGTATTTTTCGTGTCCAGGGAGCCGAGAATCGTCGAAATATCAACTTACACGAAATGAAATATTTTTGTGATATTCCTACTCCCCAGGCTCCAAACTGCTCGTAAATAGCATTAGCAGCGAATTTGGAGCAACTTTTGTTATATGTATATTTCGTTACCAGGGAGCCGAGAATCGTCGAAATATCGACTTACACGAAATGAAATATTTTTGTGATATTCTTGTTCCCCACGCTCCAAACTGCTCGTAAATAGCATTTGAGGCGAATTTGGTGCAACTTTTGTTACATGTATATTTCTTGACCAGGGAGCCGAGAATCGTCGAAATATCGACTTACACGTAATGAAACATTTTTGTGATATTCCTACTCCCCAGGCTCCAAACTGCTCGTAAATAGCATTTGCAGCGAATTTGGGGCAACTTTTGTTATATGTATTTTTTGTGACCAGGGAGCCGAGAATCGTCGAAATATCGACTTACACGAAATGAAAAATTTTTGCGATATTCTTGTTCCCCACGCCCCAAACTGCTCTTATATAGCTTTTGCAGTGAATTTCGAACAACTTTTGTTATATGTATTTTTCGTGTCCAGGGAGCCGAGAATCGTCGAAATATCGACTTACACGAAATGAAATATTTTTGTGATATTCTTGTTTACCCTACTCCAAACTACCCTTATATAGCTTTTGCAGCGAATTTGGAGCAACTTTTGTTCAGAGTATATTTAGTGTCCAGGGAGACGAGAATCGTCGAAATATCGACTTACACGAAATGAAAAATTTTTGCGATATTCTTGTTCCCCACACTCCAAACTTCTCGTATATATCTTTTGCAGCGAATTTGGAGCAACGTTTGTTAGGATAATATATTTCCTGTCCAGGGAGCTGAGAATCCTCGAAAAATCGACTTACGCGAAATGAAAAATGTTTGTGATATTCTTGTTTACCTTACTCCAAACTGCTCTTATATAGCTTTTGCAGCGAATTTGGAGCAAGCTTTGTTCAGAGTATATTTCGGTTTTGCAGCGAATTTGGAGCAACGTTTGTTAGGATAATATATTTCGTGTCCAGGGAGCTGAGAATCCTCGAAAAATCGACTTACGCGAAATGAAAAATTTTTGTGATATTCTTCTTCCCCACGCTCCAAACTGATCGTATATAGCATTTGCTGCGAATTTGGAGCAACGTTTGGTATATGTATATTTCGTGATCAGGCAGCTGAGAATCGTCGAAATATCGACTTACACGAAATGAAATATTTTTGTGATATTCTTGTTTACCTTACTCCAAACTGCTCTTATATAGCTTTTGCAGCGAATTAGGAGCAACCTTTGTACAGAGTATATTTAGTGTCCAGGGAGCCGAGAAATGTCGAAATATCGACTTACGCGAAATGAAAAATTTTTGTGATATTCTTCTTCCCCACGCTCCAAACTGCTCGTATATAGCATTTGCTGCGAATTTGGAGCAACTTTTGTTACATGTATATTTCGTGACCAGGGAGCCGAGAATCGTCGAAATATCGACTTACACGAAATGAAATATTTTTGTGATATTCTTGTTTACCTTACTCCAAACTGCTCTTATATAGCTTTTGCAGCGAATTTGGAACAACTTTTGTTATATGTATTTTTCGTGTCCAGGGAGCCGAGAATCGTCGAAATATCGACTTACACGTAATGAAACATTTTTATGATATTCTTGTTCCCCGCGCTCCAAACTGCTCGTAAATAGCATTTGAGGCGAATTTGGTGCAACTTTTGGTATATGTATATTTCATGACAAGGGAGCTGAGAATCGGCGAAATATGGACTTAGGCGAAATGAAAAATTTTTGTGATATTCTTGTTCCCCACACTCCAAACTTCTCGTATATAGCTTTTGCAGCGAATTTGGATAAACTTTTGTTCTGAGAATATTTCGTGTCCAGGGAACCGCGAATCGTCGAGATATCGTCTTACACTTAGTGATACATTTTTGTGACAATCTTCCTCCCCGCACTCCAAACTATTCGCTTTTAGCTTATGCAGCTAATTTGGAGCAACTTTTGTTCTGAGAATATTTCGTGTCCAGGCAGCTGAGAATCGTCGTAAAATCGACTTACACGTAATGAAACATTTTTATGATATTCTTGTTCCCCACGCCCCAAACTGCTCGTATATAGGATTTGCAGAGAATTTGGACCAACTTTTGTGATATATATTTTCGTGTCCAGGGAGCCGAGAATCCTCGAAAAATCGACTTACGCGAAATGAAAAATTTTTGTGATATTCTTCTTCCCCACGCTCCAATCTGCTAGTATATAGCATTTGCAGCGAATTTGGAGCAACTTTTGTTATATGTATATTTCGTGTCCAGGGAGCCGAGAATCGTCGAAATATCAACTTACACGAAATGAAACATTTTTGTGATATTCTTGTTCCCCACGCTCCAAACTGTTCGTAAATAGCATTTGAGGCGAATTTGGTGCAACTTTTGTTACATGTATATTTCTTGACCAGGAAGCCGAGAATCGTCGAAATATCGACTTAAGCGAAATGAAAAATTTTTGTGATATTCTTCTTCCCCACGCTCCAAACTGCTCGTATATAGCATTTGCTGCGAATTTGGAGCAACTTTTGTTACATGTATATTTCTTGAACAGGGAGCCGAGAATCGTCGAAATATCGACTTACACGTAATGAAATATTTTTGTGATATTCCTGCTCCCCACGCTCCAAACTGCTCGTATATAGCATTTGCTGCGAATTTGGAGCAACTTTTGTTATATGTATATTTCGTGACCAGGGAGCTGAGAATCGTCGAAATATCGACTTACACGAAATGAAATATTTTTGTGATATTCTTGTTTACCTTACTCCAAACTGTTCTTATATAGCTTTTGCAGCGAATTTGGAGCAAGCTTTGTTCAGAGTATGTTTAGGTTTTGCAGCGAATTTGGAGCAACGTTTGTTAGGATAATATATTTCGTGTCCAGGGAGCTGAGAATCCTCGAAAAATCGACTTACGCGAAATGAAAAATTTTTGTGATATTCTTCTTCCCCACGCTCCAAACTGATCGTATATAGCATTTGCTGCGAATTTGGAGCAACGTTTGGTATATGTATATTTCGTGATCAGGGAGCTGAGAATCGTCGAAATATCGACTTACACGAAATGAAATATTTTTGTGATATTCTTGTTTACTTTACTCCAAACTGCTCTTATATAGCTTTTGCAGCGAATTTGGAGCAACCTTTGTACAGAGTATATTTAGTGTCCAGGGAGCCGAGAAATGTCGAAATATCGACTTACGCGAAATGAAAAATTTTTGTGATATTCTTCTTCCCCACGCTCCAAACTGCTCGTATATAGCATTTGCTGCGAATTTGGAGCAACTTTTGTTACATGTATATTTCGTGACCAGGGAGCCGAGAATCGTCGAAATATCGACTTACACGTAATGAAACATTTTTATGATATTCTTGTTCCCCACGCTCCAAACTGCTCGTAAATAGCATTTGTAGCGAATTTGGAGTAACTTTTGTTATATGTATATTTCGTTACCAGGGAGCCGAGAATCGTCGAAATATCGACTTACACGAAATGAAATATTTTTGTGATATTCTTGTTTACCTTACTCCAAACTGCTCTTATATAGCTTTTGCAGCGAATTTGGAACAACTTTTGTTATATGTATTTTTCGTGTCCAGGGAGCCGAGAATCGTCGAAATATCGACTTACACGTAATGAAACATTTTTATGATATTCTTGTTCCCCGCGCTCCAAACTGCTCGTAAATAGCATTTGAGGCGAATTTGGTGCAACTTTTGGTATATGTATATTTCATGACAAGGGAGCTGAGAATCGGCGAAATATGGACTTAGGCGAAATGAAAAATTTTTGTGATATTCTTGTTCCCCACACTCCAAACTTCTCGTATATAGCTTTTGCAGCGAATTTGGATAAACTTTTGTTCTGAGAATATTTCGTGTCCAGGGAACCACGAATCGTCGAGATATCGTCTTACACTTAGTGATACATTTTTGTGACAATCTTCCTCCCCGCACTCCAAACTATTCGCTTTTAGCTTATGCAGCTAATTTGGAGCAACTTTTGTTCTGAGAATATTTCGTGTCCAGGCAGCTGAGAATCGTCGTAAAATCGACTTACACGTAATGAAACATTTTTATGATATTCTTGTTCCCCACGCCCCAAACTGCTCGTATATAGGATTTGCAGAGAATTTGGACCAACTTTTGTGATATATATTTTCGTGTCCAGGGAGCCGAGAATCCTCGAAAAATCGACTTACGCGAAATGAAAAATTTTTGTGATATTCTTCTTCCCCACGCTCCAATCTGCTAGTATATAGCATTTGCAGCGAATTTGGAGCAACTTTTGTTATATGTATATTTCGTGTCCAGGGAGCCGAGAATCGTCGAAATATCAACTTACACGAAATGAAATATTTTTGTGATATTCTTGTTCCCCACGCTCCAAACTGTTCGTAAATAGCATTTGAGGCGAATTTGGTGCAACTTTTGTTACATGTATATTTCTTGACCAGGAAGCCGAGAATCGTCGAAATATCGACTTAAGCGAAATGAAAAATTTTTGTGATATTCTTCTTCCCCACGCTCCAAACTGCTCGTATATAGCATTTGCTGCGAATTTGGAGCAACTTTTGTTACATGTATATTTCTTGAACAGGGAGCCGAGAATCGTCGAAATATCGACTTACACGTAATGAAATATTTTTGTGATATTCCTGCTCCCCACGCTCCAAACTGCTCGTAAATAGCATTTGCAGCGAATTTGGAGCAACTTTTGTTATATGTATATTTCGTTACCAGGGAGCCGAGAATCGTCGAAATATCGACTTACACGAAATGAAAAATTTTTGCGATATTCTTGTTCCCCACACTCCAAACTTCTCGTATATATCTTTTGCAGCAAATTTGGAGCAACGTTTGTTATATGTATATTTCGTGACCAGGGAGCTGAGAATCGTCGAAATATCGACTTACATGAAATGAAATATTTTTGTGATATTCTTGTTTACCTTACTCCAAACTGCTCTTATATAGCTTTTGCAGCGAATTTGGAGCAAGCTTTGTTCAGAGTATATTTAGGTTTTGCAGCGAATTTGGATCAACGTTTGTTAGGATAATATATTTCGTGTCCAGGGAGCTGAGAATCCTCGAAAAATCGACTTACGCGAAATGAAAAATTTTTGTGATATTCTTCTTCCCCACGCTCCAAACTGATCGTATATAGCATTTGCTGCGAATTTGGAGCAACGTTTGGTATATGTATATTTCGTGACCAGGGAGCTGAGAATCGTCGAAATATCGACTTACACGAAATGAAAAATTTTTGCGATATTCTTGTTCCCCACACTCCAAACTTCTCGTATATAGCTTTTGCAGCGAATTTGGAGCAACGTTTGTTAGGTTAATATATTTCCTGTCCAGGGAGCTGAGAATCCTCGAAAAATCGACTTACGCGAAATGAAAAATTTTTGTGATATTCTTCTTCCCCACGCTCCAAACTGCTCGTATATAGCATTTGCTGCGAATTTGGAGCAACTTTTGTTACATGTATATTTCGTGACCAGGGAGCCGAGAATCGTCGAAATATCGACTTACACGTAATGAAACATTTTTATGATATTCTTGTTCCCCACGCTCCAAACTGCTCGTAAATAGCATTTGCAGCGAATTTGGAGTAACTTTTGTTATATGTATATTTCGTTACCAGGGAGCCGAGTTTCGTCGAAATATCGACTTACACGTAAAGAAACATTTGTATGATATTCTTGTTCCCCGCGCTCCAAGCTGCTCGAAAATAGCATTTGAGGCGAATTTGGAGCAACGTTTGGTATATGTATATTTCATGACCAGGGAGCTGAGAATCGGCGAAATATCGACTTACACGAAATGAAATATTTTTGTGATATTCTTGTTTACCTTACTCCAAACTGCTCTTATATAGCTTTTGCAGCGAATTTGGAGCAACCTTTGTTCCGCATATATTTAGTGTCCAGGGAGCCGAGAATCGTCGAAATATCGACTTACACGAAATGTAAAATTTTTGCGATATTCTTGTTCCCCACACTCCAAACTTCTCGTATATAGCTTTAGCAGCGATTTTGGAACAACTTTTGTTATATGTATTTTTCGTGTCCAGGGAGCCGAGAATCGTCGAAATATCGACTTACACGAAATGAAATATTTTTGTGATATTCTTGTTTACCTTACTCCAAACTGTTCTTATATAGCTTTTGCAGCGAATTTGGAGCAACTTTTGTTCAGCATATATTTAGTGTCCAGGGAGCCGAGAATCGTCGAAATATCGACTTACACGAAATGAAAAATTTTTGCGATATTCTTGTTCCCCACACTCCAAACTTCTCGTATATAGCTTTTGCAGCGAATTTGGAGCAACGTTTGTTAGGTTAATATATTTCCTGTCCAGGGAGCTGAGAATCCTCGAAAAATCGACTTACGCGAAATGAAAAATTTTTGTGATATTCTTCTTCCCCACGCTCCAAACTGCTCGTATATAGCATTTGCTGCGAATTTGGAGCAACTTTTGTTACATGTATATTTCGTGACCAGGGAGCCGAGAATCGTCGAAATATCGACTTACACGTAATGAAACATTTTTATGATATTCTTGTTCCCCACGCTCCAAACTGCTCGTAAATAGCATTTGCAGCGAATTTGGAGTAACTTTTGTTATATGTATATTTCGTTACCAGGAGGCGAGAATCGTCGAAATATAGACTTACACGAAATGAAATATTTTTGTGATATTCTTGTTTACCTTACTCCAAACTGCTCTTATGTAGCTTTTGCAGCGAATTTGGAACAACTTTTGTTATATGTATTTTTCGTGTCCAGGGAGCCGAGAATCGTCGAAATATCGACTTATACCTAATGAAACATTTTTATGATATTCTTGTTCCCTTCGCTCCAAACTGCTCGTAAATAGCATTTGAGGCTAATTTGGTGCAACTTTTGGTATATGTATATTTCATGACCAGGGAGCTGAGAATCGGCGAAATATCGACTTAGGCGAAATGAAAAATTTTTGTGATATTCTTGTTCCCCACACTCCAAACTGCTCGTATATAGCTTTTGCAGCGAATTTGGAACTACTTTTGTTAAATGTATATTTCGTGATCAGAGCCGAGAATCGTCGAAATATCAACTTAAAGGAAATGGAATATTTTTGTGATATTCTTGTTCCCCACGCTCCAAACTGCTCGTAAATGGCATTTGCAGCGAATTTGGAGCAACTTTTGTTATATGTATTTTTCGTGTCCAGGGAGCCGAGAATCGTCGAAATATCGACTTACACGTAATGAAACATTTTTATGATATTCTTGTTCCCCGCGCTCCAAACTGCTCGTAAATAGCATTTGAGGCGAATTTGGAGCAACTTTTGGTATATGTATATTTCATGACCAGGGAGCTGAGAATCGGCGAAATATCGACTTACACGAAATGAAATATTTTTGTGATATTCTTGTTCCCCACCCTCCAAACTGCTCTTATATAGCTTTCGCAGCAATTTGGAACAACTTTTGTTATATGTATTTTTCGTGTCCAGGGAGCCGAGAATCGTCGAAATATCGACTTACACGAAATGAAATATTTTTGTGATATTCTTGTTCCCCACACTCCAAACTTCTCGTATATAGCTTTTGCAGCGAATTTGGAGCAACGTTTGTTAGGATAATATATTTCCTGTCCAGGGAGCTGAGAATCCTCGAAAAATCGACTTACGCGAAATGAAAAATTTTTGTGATATTCTTCTTCCCCACGCTCCAAACTGCTCGTATATGGTATTTGCTGCGAATTTGGAGCAACTTTTGTTACATGTATATTTCGTGACCAGGGAGCCGAGAATCGTCGAAATATCGACTTACACGTAATGAAACATTTTTATGATATTCTTGTTCCCCACGCTCCAAACTGCTCGTAAATAGCATTTGCAGCGAATTTGGAGTAACTTTTGTTATATGTATATTTCGTTACCAGGGAGCCGAGAATCGTCGAAATATCGACTTACACGTAATGAAACATTTTTATGAAATTCTTGTTCCCCGCGCTCCAAACTGCTCGTAAATAGCATTTGAGGCGAATTTGGAGCAACTTTTGGTATATGTATATTTCATGACCAGGGAGCTGAGAATCGGCGAAATATCGACTTACACGAAATGAAATATTTTTGTGATATTCTTGTTCCCCACGCTCCAAACTGCTCTTATATAGCTTTCGCAGCAATTTGGAACAACTTTTGTTATATGTATTTTTCGTGTCCAGGGAGCCGAGAATCGTCGAAATATCGACTTACACGTAATGAAACATTTTTATGATATTCTTGTTCCCCACGCTCCAAACTGCTCGTAAATAGCATTTGCAGCGAATTTGGAGTAACTTTTGTTATATGTATATTTCGTTACCAGGGAGCTGAGAATCGTCGAAATATCGACTTACACGAAATGAAATATTTTTGTGATATTCTTGTTTACCTTACTCCAAACTGCTCTTATAGCTTTTGCAGCGAATTTGGAACAACTTTTGTTATATGTATTTTTCGTGTCCAGGGAGCCGAGAATCGTCGAAATATCAACTTACACGAAATGAAATATTTTTGTGATATTCTTGTTCCCCACGCTCCAAACTGTTCGTAAATAGCATTTGCAGCGAATTTGGAGCAACTTTTGTTATATGTATATTTCGTGACCAGGGAGCCGAGAATCGTCGAAATATCGACTTACACGTAAAGAAACATTTTTATGATATTCATGTTCCCCGCGCTCCAAAGTGCTCGAAAATAGCATTTGAGGCGAATTTGGAGCAACGTTTGGTATATGTATATTTCATGACCAGGGAGCTGAGAATCGGCGAAATATCGACTTACACGAAATGAAATATTTTTGTCATATTCTTGTTTACCTTACTCCAAACTGCTCTTATATAGCTTTTGCAGCGAATTTGGAGCAACCTTTGTTCAGAGTATATTTAGTGTCCAGGGAGCCGAGAATCGTCGAAATATCGACTTACACGAAATGAAAAATTTTTGCGATATTCTTGTTCCCCACGCCCCAAACTGCTCTTATATAGCTTTTGCAGTGAATTTGGAACAACTTTTGTTATATGTATTTTTCGTGTCCAGGGAGCCGAGAATCATCAAAATATCGACTTACGCGAAACGAAAAATTTTTGTGATCTTCTTCTTCCCCACGCTCCAAACTGCTCGTATATAGCATTTGCTGCGAATTTGGAGCAACTTTTGTTATATGTATATTTCGTGACCAGGGAGCCGAGAATCGTCGAAATATCAACTTACACGAAATGAAATATTTTTGTGATATTCTTGTTTACTTTACTCCAAACTGCACGTATATAGCATTTGCAGCGAATTTGGAGCAACATTTGTTATATGTATTTTTCGTGTCCAGGGAGCCGAGAATCGTCGAAATATCAACTTCCACGAAATGAAATATTTTTGTGATATTCCTACTCCCCAGGCTCCAAACTGCTCGTAAATAGCATTTGCAGCGAATTTGGAGCAACTTTTGTTATATGTATATTTCGTTACCAGGGAGCCGAGAATCGTCGAAATATCGACTTACACGAAATGAAATAATTTTGTGATATTCTTGTTCCCCACGCTCCAAACTGCTCGTAAATAGCATTTGAGGCGAATTTGGTGCAACTTTTGTTTCATGTATATTTCTTGACCAGGGAGCCGAGGTTCGTCGAAATATCGACTTACACGTAATGAAACATTTTTGTGGTATTCCTACTCCCCAGGCTCAAAACTGCTCGTAAATAGCATTTGCAGCGAATTTGGGGCAACTTTTGTTATATGTATTTTTTGTGACCAGGGAGCCGAGAATCGTCGAAATAACGACTTACACGTAATGAAACATTTTTATGATATTCTTGTTCCCCGCGCTCCAAACTGCTCGAAAATAGCATTTGAGGCGAATTTGGAGCAACGTATGGTATATGTATATTTCGTGACCAGCGAGCTGAGAATCGTCGAAATATCGACTTACACGAAATGAAATATTTTTGTGATATTCTTGTTTACCTTACTCCAAACTGCTCTGATATAGCTTTTGCAGCGAATTTGGAGCAAGTTTTGTTCAGAGTATATTTAGTGTCCAGGGAGCTGAGAGTCGTCGAAATATCGACTTACACGAAATGAAAAATTTTTGTGATATTCTTGTTCCCCACACTCCAAACTTCTTGGATATAGCTTTTGCAGTGAATTTGGAGCAACGTTTGTTAGGATAATATAGTTCGTGTCCAGGAAGCTGAGAATCCTCGAAAAATCGACTTACGCGAAATGAAAAAGTTTTGTGATATTCTTCTTCCCCACGCTCCAAACTGCTAGTATATAGCATTTGCAGCGAATTTGGAGCAACTTTTGTTATATGTATATTTCGTGTCCAGGGAGCCGAGAATCGTCGAAATATCGACTTACACGTAATGAAACATTTTTATGTAATTCTTGTTCCCCGCGCTCCAAACTGCTCGTAAATAGCATTTGAGGCGAATTTGGTGCAAATTTTGGTATATGTATATTTCATGACCAGGGAGCTGAGAATCGTCGTAAAATCGACTTACACGTAATGAAACATTTTTATGATATTCTTGTTCCCCACGCCCCAAACTGCTCGTATATAGCATTTGCAGAGAATTTGGACCAACTTTTGTGGTATATATTTTCGTGTCCAGGGAGCCGAGAATCGTCGAAATATCAACTTACACGAAATGAAATATTTTTGTGATATTCTTGTTCCCCACGTTCCAAACTGCTCGTAAATAGCATTTGCAGCAAATTTGGAGCAACTTTTGATATATGTATTTTCGTGTCCAGGGAGCCGAGATTCGTCGAAATATCGACTTACACGTAATGAAACATTTTTATGATATTCTTGTTCCCCACGCTCCAAACTGCTCGTAAATAGCATTTGCAGCGAATTTGGAGTAACTTTTGTTATATGTATATTTCGTTACCAGGGAGCCGAGAATCGTCGAAATATCGACTTACACGAAATGAAATATATTTGTGATATTCTTGTTTACCTTACTCCAAACTGCTCTTATATAGCTTTTGCAGCGAATTTGGAACAACTTTTGTTATATGTATTTTTCGTGTCCAGGGAGCCGAGAATCGTCGAAATATCGGCTTACACGTAATGAAACATTTTTATGATATTCTTGTTCCCCGCGCTCCAAACTGCTCGTAAATAGCATTTGAGGCGAATTTGGTGCAACTTTTCGTATATGTATATTTCATGACCAGGGAGCTGAGAATCGGCGAAATATCGACTTAGGCGAAATGAAAAATTTTTGTGATATTCTTGTTCCCCACACTCCAAACTGCTCGTATATAGCTTTTGCAGCGAATTTGGATAAACTTTTGTTCTGAGAATATTTCGTGTCCAGGGAACCGCGAATCGTCGAGATATCGACTTACACTTAGTGATACATTTTTGTGACAATCTTCCTCCTCGCACTCCAAACTATTCGCTTTTAGCTTATGTAGCTAATTTGGAGCAACTTTTGTTCTGAGAATATTTCGTGTCCAGGCAGCTGAGAATCGTCGTAAAATCGACTTACACGTAATGAAACATTTTTATGATATTCTTGTTCCCCACGCCCCAAACTGCTCGTATATAGCATTTGCAGAGAATTTGGACCAACTTTTGTGATATATATTTTCGTGTCCAGGGAGCCGAGAATCGTCGAAATATCGACTCACACGAAATGAAAAATTTTTGCGATATTCTTGTTCCCCACACTCCAAACTTCTCGTATATAGCTTTTGCAGCGAATTTGGAACAACTTTTGTTATATGTATTTTTCGTGTCCAGGGAGCCGAGAATCGTCGAAATATCGACTTACACGAAATGAAATATTTTTGTGATATTCTTGTTTACCTTACTCCAAACTGCTCTTATATAGCTTTTGCAGCGAATTTGGAGCAACCTTTGTTCAGAGTATATTTAGTGTCCAGGGAGCCGAGAATCGTCGAAATATCTACTTACACGAAATGAAAAATTTTTGCGATATTCTTGTTCCCCACACTCCAGACTGCTCTTATATAGCTTTTGCAGCGAATTTGGAGCAACCTTTGTTCAGAGTATATTTAGTGTCCAGGGAGCCGAGAATCGTCGAAATATCGACTTACACGAAATGAAAAATTTTTGCGATATTCTTGTTCCCCACGCTCCAAACTGTTCGTAAATAGCATTTGAGGCGAATTTGGTGCAACTTTTGTTACATGTATATTTCTTGACCAGGGAGCCGAGAATCGTCGAAATATCGACTTACGCGAAATGAAAAATTTTTGTGATATTCTTCTTCCCCACGCTCCAAACTGCTCGTATATAGCATTTGCTGCGAATTTGGAGCAACTTTTGTTATATGTATATTTCGTTACCAGGGAGCCGAGAATCGTCGAAATATCGACTTACATGAAATGAAATATTTTTATGATATTCTTGTTTACTTTACTCCAAACTGCACGTATATAGCATTTGCAGCGAATTTGGAGCAACTTTTGTTATATGTATTTTTCGTGTCCAGGGAGCCGAGAATCGTCGAAATATCAACTTACACGAAATGAAATATTTTTTTGATATTCCTACTCCCCAGGCTCCAAACTGCTCGTAAATAGCATTTGCAGCGAATTTGGAGCAACTTTTGTTATATGTATATTTCGTTACCAGGGAGCCGAGAATCGTCGAAATATCGACTTACACGAAATGAAATATTTTTGTGATATTCTTGTTTACCTTACTCCAAACTGAAATATTTTTGTGATATTCTTGTTCCCCACGCTCCAAACTGCTCGTAAATAGCATTTGAGGCGAATTTGAGGCAACTTTTGTTACATGTATATTTCTTGACCAGGGAGCCGAGAATCGTCGAAATATCGACTTACACGTAATGAAACATTTTTGTGATATTCTTACTCCCCAGGCTCCAAACTGCTCGTAAATAGCATTAGCAGCGAATTTGGGGCAACTTTTGTTATATGTATTTTTTGTGACCAGGGAGCCGAGAATCGTCGAAATAACGACTTACACGTAATGAAACATTTTTATGATATTCTTGTTCCCCGCGCATCAAACTGCTCGAAAATAGCATTTGAGGCGAATTTGGAGCAACGTATGGTATATGTATATTTCGTGACCAGGGAGCTGAGAATCGTCGAAATATCGACTTACACGAAATGAAATATTTTTGTGATATTCTTGTTTACCTTACTCCAAACTGCTCTGATATAGCTTTTGCAGCGAATTTGGAGCAAGTTTTGTTCAGAGTATATTTAGTGTCCAAGGAGCCGAGAATCGTCGAAATATCGACTTACACGAAATGAAAAATTTTTGCGATATTCTTGTTCCCCACGCCCCAAACTGCTCTTATATAGCTTTTGCAGTGAATTTGGAACAACTTTTGTTATATGTATTTTTCGTGTCCAGGGAGCCGAGAATCGTCAAAATATCGACTTACACGAAATGAAATATTTTTGTGATATTCTTGTTTACCTTACTCCAAACTACCCTTATATAGCTTTTGCAGCGAATTTGGAGCAACTTTTGTTCAGAGTATATTTAGTGTCCAGGGAGCCGAGAATCGTCGAAATATCAACTTACACCAAATGAAAAATTTTTGCGATATTCTTGTTCCCCACACTCCAAACTTCTCGTATATAGCTTTTGCAGCGAATTTGGAGCAACGTTTGTTAGGATAATATATTTCCTGTCCAGGGAGCTGAGAATCCTCGAAAAATCGACTTACGCGAAATGAAAAATTTTTGTGATATTCTTCTTCCCCACGCTCCAAACTGTTCGTATATAGCATTTGCTGCGAATTTGGAGCAACTTTTATTATATGTATATTTCGTGACCAGGGAGCCGAGAATCGTCGAAATATCAACTTACACGAAATGAAATATTTTTGTGATATTCTTGTTCCCCACGCTCCAAACTGTTCGTAAATAGCATTTGAGGCGAATTTGGTGCAACTTTTGTTACATGTATATTTCTTGACCAGGGAGCCGAGAATCGTCGAAATATCGACTTACGCGAAATGAAAAATTTTTGTGATATTCTTCTTCCCCACGCTCCAAACTGCTCGTATATAGCATTTGCTGCGAATTTGGAGCAACTTTAGTTACATGCATATTTCTTGACCAGGGAGCCGAGAATCGTCGAAATATCGACTTACACGTAATGAAATATTTTTGAGATATTCCTGCTCCCCACGCTCCAAACTGCTCGTAAATAGCATTTGCAGCGAATTTGGAGCAACTTTTGTTATATGTATATTTCGTTACCAGGGAGCCGAGAATCGTCGAAATATCGACTTACACGAAATGAAATATTTTTGTGATATTCTTGTTCCCCACGCTCCAAACTGCTCCTAAATAGCATTTGAGGCGAATTTGGTGCAACTTTTGTTACATGTATATTTCTTGACCAGGGAGCCGAGAATCGTCGAAATATCGACTTACACGTAATGAAACATTTTTGTGATATTCCTACTCCCCAGGCTCCAAACTGCTCGTAAATAGCATTTGCAGCGAATTTGGGGCAACTTTTGTTATATGTATTTTTTGTGACCAGGGAGCCGAGAATCGTCGAAATAACGACTTACACGTAATGAAACATTTTTATGATATTCTTGTTCCCCGCGCTCCAAACTGCTCGAAAATAGCATTTGAGGCGAATTTGGAGCAACGTATGGTATATGTATATTTCGTGACCAGGGAGCTGAGAATCGTCGTAAAATCGACTTACACGTAATGAAACATTTTTATGATATTCTTGTTCCCCACGCCCCAAACTGCTCGTATATAGCATTTGCAGAGAATTTGGACCAACTTTTGTGATATATATTTTCGTGTCCAGGGAGCCGAGAATCGTCGAAATATCGACTCACACGAAATGAAAAATTTTTGCGATATTCTTGTTCCCCACACTCCAAACTTCTCGTATATAGCTTTTGCAGCGAATTTGGAGCAACTATTGTTCAGAGTATATTTAGTGTCCAGGGAGCCGAGAATCGTTGAAATATCGACTTACACGAAATGAAATATTTTTGTGATATTCTTGTTTACCTTACTCCAAACTGCTCTTATATAGCTTTTGCAGCGAATTTGGAGCAACCTTTGTTCAGAGTATATTTAGTGTCCAGGGAGCCGAGAATCGTCGAAATATCGACTTACACGAAATGAAAAATTTTTGCGATATTCTTGTTCCCCACGCTCCAAACTGCTCTTATATAGCTTTTGCAGCGAATTTGGAACAACTTTTGTTATATGTATTTTTCGTGTCCAGGGAGCCGAGAATCATCGAAATATCAACTTACACGAAATGAAATATTTTTGTGATATTCTTGTTCCCCACGCTAAAAACTGCTCGTAAATAGCATTTGCAGCGAATTTGGAGCAACTTTTGTTATATGTATATTTCGTTACCAGGGAGCCGAGAATCGTCGAAATATCGACTTACACGTAATGAAACATTTTTGTGATATTCTTCTTCCCCACGCTCCAAACTGCTCGTATATAGCATTTGCTGCGAATTTGGAGCAACTTTTGTTACATGTATATTTCGTGACCAGGGAGCCGAGAATCGTCGAAATATCGACTTACACGTAATGAAACATTTTTATGATATTCTTGTTCCCCACGCTCCAAACTGCTCGTAAATAGCATTTGCAGCGAATTTGGAGTAACTTTTGTTATATGTATATTTCGTTACCAGGGAGCCGAGAATCGTCGAAATATCGACTTACACGAAATGAAATATTTTTGTGATATTCTTGTTTACCTTACTCCAAACTGCTCTTATATAGCTTTTGCAGCGAATTTGGAACAACTTTTGTTATATGTATTTTTCGTGTCCAGGGAGCCGAGAATCGTCGAAATATCGACTTACACGTAATGAAACATTTTTATGATATTCTTGTTCCCCGCGCTCCAAACTGCTCGTAAATAGCATTTGAGGCGAATTTGGTGCAACTTTTCGTATATGTATATTTCATGACCAGGGAGCTGAGAATCGGCGAAATATCGACTTAGGCGAAATGAAAAATTTTTGTGATATTCTAGTTCCCCACACTCCAAACTGCTCGTATATAGCTTTTGCAGCAAATTTGGATAAACTTTTGTTCTGAGAATATTTCGTGTCCAGGGAACCGCGAATCGTCGAGATATCGACTTACACTTAGTGATACATTTTTGTGACAATCTTCCTCCCCGCACTCCAAACTATTCGCTTTTAGCTTATGTAGCTAATTTGGAGCAACTTTTGTTCTGAGAATATTTCGTGTCCAGGCAGCTGAGAATCGTCGTAAAATCGACTTACACGTAATGAAACATTTTTATGATATTCTTGTTCCCCACGCCCCAAACTGCTCGTATATAGCATTTGCAGAGAATTTGGACCAACTTTTGTGATATATATTTTCGTGTCCAGGGAGCCGAGAATCGTCGAAATATCGACTCACACGAAATGAAAAATTTTTGCGATATTCTTGTTCCCCACACTCCAGACTGCTCGTATATAGCTTTTGCAGCGAATTTGGAGCAACTATTGTTCAGAGTATATTTAGTGTCCAGGGAGCCGAGAATCGTTGAAATATCGACTTACACGAAATGAAATATTTTTGTGATATTCTTGTTTACCTTACTCCAAACTGCTCTTATATAGCTTTTGCAGCGAATTTGGAGCAACCTTTGTTCAGAGTATATTTAGTGTCCAGGGAGCCGAGAATCGTCGAAATATCGACTTACACGAAATGAAAAATTTTTGCGATATTCTTGTTCCCCACGCTCCAAACTGTTCGTAAATAGCATTTGAGGCGAATTTGGTGCAACTTTTGTTACATGTATATTTCTTGACCAGGGAGCCGAGAATCGTCGAAATATCGACTTACGCGAAATGAAAAATTTTTGTGATATTCTTCTTCCCCACGCTCCAAACTGCTCGTATATAGCATTTGCTGCGAATTTGGAGCAACTTTTGTTATATGTATATTTCGTTACCAGGGAGCCGAGAATCGTCGAAATATCGACTTACATGAAATGAAATATTTTTATGATATTCTTGTTTACTTTACTCCAAACTGCACGTATATAGCATTTGCAGCGAATTTGGAGCAACTTTTGTTATATGTATTTTTCGTGTCCAGGGAGCCGAGAATCGTCGAAATATCAACTTACACGAAATGAAATATTTTTTTGATATTCCTACTCCCCAGGCTCCAAACTGCTCGTAAATAGCATTTGCAGCGAATTTGGAGCAACTTTTGTTATATGTATATTTCGTTACCAGGGAGCCGAGAATCGTCGAAATATCGACTTACACGAAATGAAATATTTTTGTGATATTCTTGTTTACCTTACTCCAAACTGAAATATTTTTGTGATATTCTTGTTCCCCACGCTCCAAACTGCTCGTAAATAGCATTTGAGGCGAATTTGAGGCAACTTTTGTTACATGTATATTTCTTGACCAGGGAGCCGAGAATCGTCGAAATATCGACTTACACGTAATGAAACATTTTTGTGATATTCCTACTCCCCAGGCTCCAAACTGCTCGTAAATAGCATTAGCAGCGAATTTGGGGCAACTTTTGTTATATGTATTTTTTGTGACCAGGGAGCCGAGAATCGTCGAAATAACGACTTACACGTAATGAAACATTTTTATGATATTCTTGTTCCCCGCGCATCAAACTGCTCGAAAATAGCATTTGAGGCGAATTTGGAGCAACGTATGGTATATGTATATTTCGTGACCAGGGAGCTGAGAATCGTCGAAATATCGACTTACACGAAATGAAATATTTTTGTGATATTCTTGTTTACCTTACTCCAAACTGCTCTGATATAGCTTTTGCAGCGAATTTGGAGCAAGTTTTGTTCAGAGTATATTTAGTGTCCAAGGAGCCGAGAATCGTCGAAATATCGACTTACACGAAATGAAAAATTTTTGCGATATTCTTGTTCCCCACGCCCCAAACTGCTCTTATATAGCTTTTGCAGTGAATTTGGAACAACTTTTGTTATATGTATTTTTCGTGTCCAGGGAGCCGAGAATCGTCGAAATAACGACTTACACGTAATGAAACATTTTTATGATATTCTTGTTCCCCGCGCTCCAAACTGCTCGAAAATAGCATTTGAGGCGAATTTGGAGCAACGTATGGTATATGTATATTTCGTGACCAGGGAGCTGAGAATCGTCGTAAAATCGACTTACACGTAATGAAACATTTTTATGATATTCTTGTTCCCCACGCCCCAAACTGCTCGTATATAGCATTTGCAGAGAATTTGGACCAACTTTTGTGATATATATTTTCGTGTCCAGGGAGCCGAGAATCGTCGAAATATCGACTCACACGAAATGAAAAATTTTTGCGATATTCTTGTTCCCCACACTCCAAACTTCTCGTATATAGCTTTTGCAGCGAATTTGGAGCAACTATTGTTCAGAGTATATTTAGTGTCCAGGGAGCCGAGAATCGTTGAAATATCGACTTACACGAAATGAAATATTTTTGTGATATTCTTGTTTACCTTACTCCAAACTGCTCTTATATAGCTTTTGCAGCGAATTTGGAGCAACCTTTGTTCAGAGTATATTTAGTGTCCAGGGAGCCGAGAATCGTCGAAATATCGACTTACACGAAATGAAAAATTTTTGCGATATTCTTGTTCCCCACGCTCCAAACTGCTCTTATATAGCTTTTGCAGCGAATTTGGAACAACTTTTGTTATATGTATTTTTCGTGTCCAGGGAGCCGAGAATCATCGAAATATCAACTTACACGAAATGAAATATTTTTGTGATATTCTTGTTCCCCACGCTAAAAACTGCTCGTAAATAGCATTTGCAGCGAATTTGGAGCAACTTTTGTTATATGTATATTTCGTTACCAGGGAGCCGAGAATCGTCGAAATATCGACTTACACGTAATGAAACATTTTTGTGATATTCTTCTTCCCCACGCTCCAAACTGCTCGTATATAGCATTTGCTGCGAATTTGGAGCAACTTTTGTTACATGTATATTTCGTGACCAGGGAGCCGAGAATCGTCGAAATATCGACTTACACGTAATGAAACATTTTTATGATATTCTTGTTCCCCACGCTCCAAACTGCTCGTAAATAGCATTTGCAGCGAATTTGGAGTAACTTTTGTTATATGTATATTTCGTTACCAGGGAGCCGAGAATCGTCGAAATATCGACTTACACGAAATGAAATATTTTTGTGATATTCTTGTTTACCTTACTCCAAACTGCTCTTATATAGCTTTTGCAGCGAATTTGGAACAACTTTTGTTATATGTATTTTTCGTGTCCAGGGAGCCGAGAATCGTCGAAATATCGACTTACACGTAATGAAACATTTTTATGATATTCTTGTTCCCCGCGCTCCAAACTGCTCGTAAATAGCATTTGAGGCGAATTTGGTGCAACTTTTCGTATATGTATATTTCATGACCAGGGAGCTGAGAATCGGCGAAATATCGACTTAGGCGAAATGAAAAATTTTTGTGATATTCTAGTTCCCCACACTCCAAACTGCTCGTATATAGCTTTTGCAGCGAATTTGGATAAACTTTTGTTCTGAGAATATTTCGTGTCCAGGGAACCGCGAATCGTCGAGATATCGACTTACACTTAGTGATACATTTTTGTGACAATCTTCCTCCCCGCACTCCAAACTATTCGCTTTTAGCTTATGTAGCTAATTTGGAGCAACTTTTGTTCTGAGAATATTTCGTGTCCAGGCAGCTGAGAATCGTCGTAAAATCGACTTACACGTAATGAAACATTTTTATGATATTCTTGTTCCCCACGCCCCAAACTGCTCGTATATAGCATTTGCAGAGAATTTGGACCAACTTTTGTGATATATATTTTCGTGTCCAGGGAGCCGAGAATCGTCGAAATATCGACTCACACGAAATGAAAAATTTTTGCGATATTCTTGTTCCCCACACTCCAGACTGCTCGTATATAGCTTTTGCAGCGAATTTGGAGCAACTATTGTTCAGAGTATATTTAGTGTCCAGGGAGCCGAGAATCGTTGAAATATCGACTTACACGAAATGAAATATTTTTGTGATATTCTTGTTTACCTTACTCCAAACTGCTCTTATATAGCTTTTGCAGCGAATTTGGAGCAACCTTTGTTCAGAGTATATTTAGTGTCCAGGGAGCCGAGAATCGTCGAAATATCGACTTACACGAAATGAAAAATTTTTGCGATATTCTTGTTCCCCACGCTCCAAACTGTTCGTAAATAGCATTTGAGGCGAATTTGGTGCAACTTTTGTTACATGTATATTTCTTGACCAGGGAGCCGAGAATCGTCGAAATATCGACTTACGCGAAATGAAAAATTTTTGTGATATTCTTCTTCCCCACGCTCCAAACTGCTCGTATATAGCATTTGCTGCGAATTTGGAGCAACTTTTGTTATATGTATATTTCGTTACCAGGGAGCCGAGAATCGTCGAAATATCGACTTACATGAAATGAAATATTTTTATGATATTCTTGTTTACTTTACTCCAAACTGCACGTATATAGCATTTGCAGCGAATTTGGAGCAACTTTTGTTATATGTATTTTTCGTGTCCAGGGAGCCGAGAATCGTCGAAATATCAACTTACACGAAATGAAATATTTTTTTGATATTCCTACTCCCCAGGCTCCAAACTGCTCGTAAATAGCATTTGCAGCGAATTTGGAGCAACTTTTGTTATATGTATATTTCGTTACCAGGGAGCCGAGAATCGTCGAAATATCGACTTACACGAAATGAAATATTTTTGTGATATTCTTGTTTACCTTACTCCAAACTGAAATATTTTTGTGATATTCTTGTTCCCCACGCTCCAAACTGCTCGTAAATAGCATTTGAGGCGAATTTGAGGCAACTTTTGTTACATGTATATTTCTTGACCAGGGAGCCGAGAATCGTCGAAATATCGACTTACACGTAATGAAACATTTTTGTGATATTCCTACTCCCCAGGCTCCAAACTGCTCGTAAATAGCATTAGCAGCGAATTTGGGGCAACTTTTGTTATATGTATTTTTTGTGACCAGGGAGCCGAGAATCGTCGAAATAACGACTTACACGTAATGAAACATTTTTATGATATTCTTGTTCCCCGCGCATCAAACTGCTCGAAAATAGCATTTGAGGCGAATTTGGAGCAACGTATGGTATATGTATATTTCGTGACCAGGGAGCTGAGAATCGTCGAAATATCGACTTACACGAAATGAAATATTTTTGTGATATTCTTGTTTACCTTACTCCAAACTGCTCTGATATAGCTTTTGCAGCGAATTTGGAGCAAGTTTTGTTCAGAGTATATTTAGTGTCCAAGGAGCCGAGAATCGTCGAAATATCGACTTACACGAAATGAAAAATTTTTGCGATATTCTTGTTCCCCACGCCCCAAACTGCTCTTATATAGCTTTTGCAGTGAATTTGGAACAACTTTTGTTATATGTATTTTTCGTGTCCAGGGAGCCGAGAATCGTCAAAATATCGACTTACACGAAATGAAATATTTTTGTGATATTCTTGTTTACCTTACTCCAAACTACCCTTATATAGCTTTTGCAGCGAATTTGGAGCAACTTTTGTTCAGAGTATATTTAGTGTCCAGGGAGCCGAGAATCGTCGAAATATCAACTTACACCAAATGAAAAATTTTTGCGATATTCTTGTTCCCCACACTCCAAACTTCTCGTATATAGCTTTTGCAGCGAATTTGGAGCAACGTTTGTTAGGATAATATATTTCCTGTCCAGGGAGCTGAGAATCCTCGAAAAATCGACTTACGCGAAATGAAAAATTTTTGTGATATTCTTCTTCCCCACGCTCCAAACTGCTCGTATATAGCATTTGCTGCGAATTTGGAGCAACTTTTATTATATGTATATTTCGTGACCAGGGAGCCGAGAATCGTCGAAATATCAACTTACACGAAATGAAATATTTTTGTGATATTCTTGTTCCCCACGCTCCAAACTGTTCGTAAATAGCATTTGAGGCGAATTTGGTGCAACTTTTGTTACATGTATATTTCTTGACCAGGGAGCCGAGAATCGTCGAAATATCGACTTACGCGAAATGAAAAATTTTTGTGATATTCTTCTTCCCCACGCTCCAAACTGCTCGTATATAGCATTTGCTGCGAATTTGGAGCAACTTTAGTTACATGCATATTTCTTGACCAGGGAGCCGAGAATCGTCGAAATATCGACTTACACGTAATGAAATATTTTTGAGATATTCCTGCTCCCCACGCTCCAAACTGCTCGTAAATAGCATTTGCAGCGAATTTGGAGCAACTTTTGTAATATGTATATTTCGTTACCAGGGAGCCGAGAATCGTCGAAATATCGACTTACACGAAATGAAATATTTTTGTGATATTCTTGTTCCCCACGCTCCAAACTGCTCCTAAATAGCATTTGAGGCGAATTTGGTGCAACTTTTGTTACATGTATATTTCTTGACCAGGGAGCCGAGAATCGTCGAAATATCGACTTACACGTAATGAAACATTTTTGTGATATTCCTACTCCCCAGGCTCCAAACTGCTCGTAAATAGCATTTGCAGCGAATTTGGGGCAACTTTTGTTATATGTATTTTTTGTGACCAGGGAGCCGAGAATCGTCGAAATAACGACTTACACGTAATGAAACATTTTTATGATATTCTTGTTCCCCGCGCTCCAAACTGCTCGAAAATAGCATTTGAGGCGAATTTGGAGCAACGTATGGTATATGTATATTTCGTGACCAGGGAGCTGAGAATCGTCGTAAAATCGACTTACACGTAATGAAACATTTTTATGATATTCTTGTTCCCCACGCCCCAAACTGCTCGTATATAGCATTTGCAGAGAATTTGGACCAACTTTTGTGATATATATTTTCGTGTCCAGGGAGCCGAGAATCGTCGAAATATCGACTCACACGAAATGAAAAATTTTTGCGATATTCTTGTTCCCCACACTCCAAACTTCTCGTATATAGCTTTTGCAGCGAATTTGGAGCAACTATTGTTCAGAGTATATTTAGTGTCCAGGGAGCCGAGAATCGTTGAAATATCGACTTACACGAAATGAAATATTTTTGTGATATTCTTGTTTACCTTACTCCAAACTGCTCTTATATAGCTTTTGCAGCGAATTTGGAGCAACCTTTGTTCAGAGTATATTTAGTGTCCAGGGAGCCGAGAATCGTCGAAATATCGACTTACACGAAATGAAAAATTTTTGCGATATTCTTGTTCCCCACGCTCCAAACTGCTCTTATATAGCTTTTGCAGCGAATTTGGAACAACTTTTGTTATATGTATTTTTCGTGTCCAGGGAGCCGAGAATCATCGAAATATCAACTTACACGAAATGAAATATTTTTGTGATATTCTTGTTCCCCACGCTAAAAACTGCTCGTAAATAGCATTTGCAGCGAATTTGGAGCAACTTTTGTTATATGTATATTTCGTTACCAGGGAGCCGAGAATCGTCGAAATATCGACTTACACGTAATGAAACATTTTTGTGATATTCTTCTTCCCCACGCTCCAAACTGCTCGTATATAGCATTTGCTGCGAATTTGGAGCAACTTTTGTTACATGTATATTTCGTGACCAGGGAGCCGAGAATCGTCGAAATATCGACTTACACGTAATGAAACATTTTTATGATATTCTTGTTCCCCACGCTCCAAACTGCTCGTAAATAGCATTTGCAGCGAATTTGGAGTAACTTTTGTTATATGTATATTTCGTTACCAGGGAGCCGAGAATCGTCGAAATATCGACTTACACGAAATGAAATATTTTTGTGATATTCTTGTTTACCTTACTCCAAACTGCTCTTATATAGCTTTTGCAGCGAATTTGGAACAACTTTTGTTATATGTATTTTTCGTGTCCAGGGAGCCGAGAATCGTCGAAATATCGACTTACACGTAATGAAACATTTTTATGATATTCTTGTTCCCCGCGCTCCAAACTGCTCGTAAATAGCATTTGAGGCGAATTTGGTGCAACTTTTCGTATATGTATATTTCATGACCAGGGAGCTGAGAATCGGCGAAATATCGACTTAGGCGAAATGAAAAATTTTTGTGATATTCTAGTTCCCCACACTCCAAACTGCTCGTATATAGCTTTTGCAGCGAATTTGGATAAACTTTTGTTCTGAGAATATTTCGTGTCCAGGGAACCGCGAATCGTCGAGATATCGACTTACACTTAGTGATACATTTTTGTGACAATCTTCCTCCCCGCACTCCAAACTATTCGCTTTTAGCTTATGTAGCTAATTTGGAGCAACTTTTGTTCTGAGAATATTTCGTGTCCAGGCAGCTGAGAATCGTCGTAAAATCGACTTACACGTAATGAAACATTTTTATGATATTCTTGTTCCCCACGCCCCAAACTGCTCGTATATAGCATTTGCAGAGAATTTGGACCAACTTTTGTGATATATATTTTCGTGTCCAGGGAGCCGAGAATCGTCGAAATATCGACTCACACGAAATGAAAAATTTTTGCGATATTCTTGTTCCCCACACTCCAGACTGCTCGTATATAGCTTTTGCAGCGAATTTGGAGCAACTATTGTTCAGAGTATATTTAGTGTCCAGGGAGCCGAGAATCGTTGAAATATCGACTTACACGAAATGAAATATTTTTGTGATATTCTTGTTTACCTTACTCCAAACTGCTCTTATATAGCTTTTGCAGCGAATTTGGAGCAACCTTTGTTCAGAGTATATTTAGTGTCCAGGGAGCCGAGAATCGTCGAAATATCGACTTACACGAAATGAAAAATTTTTGCGATATTCTTGTTCCCCACGCTCCAAACTGTTCGTAAATAGCATTTGAGGCGAATTTGGTGCAACTTTTGTTACATGTATATTTCTTGACCAGGGAGCCGAGAATCGTCGAAATATCGACTTACGCGAAATGAAAAATTTTTGTGATATTCTTCTTCCCCACGCTCCAAACTGCTCGTATATAGCATTTGCTGCGAATTTGGAGCAACTTTTGTTATATGTATATTTCGTTACCAGGGAGCCGAGAATCGTCGAAATATCGACTTACATGAAATGAAATATTTTTATGATATTCTTGTTTACTTTACTCCAAACTGCACGTATATAGCATTTGCAGCGAATTTGGAGCAACTTTTGTTATATGTATTTTTCGTGTCCAGGGAGCCGAGAATCGTCGAAATATCAACTTACACGAAATGAAATATTTTTTTGATATTCCTACTCCCCAGGCTCCAAACTGCTCGTAAATAGCATTTGCAGCGAATTTGGAGCAACTTTTGTTATATGTATATTTCGTTACCAGGGAGCCGAGAATCGTCGAAATATCGACTTACACGAAATGAAATATTTTTGTGATATTCTTGTTTACCTTACTCCAAACTGAAATATTTTTGTGATATTCTTGTTCCCCACGCTCCAAACTGCTCGTAAATAGCATTTGAGGCGAATTTGAGGCAACTTTTGTTACATGTATATTTCTTGACCAGGGAGCCGAGAATCGTCGAAATATCGACTTACACGTAATGAAACATTTTTGTGATATTCCTACTCCCCAGGCTCCAAACTGCTCGTAAATAGCATTAGCAGCGAATTTGGGGCAACTTTTGTTATATGTATTTTTTGTGACCAGGGAGCCGAGAATCGTCGAAATAACGACTTACACGTAATGAAACATTTTTATGATATTCTTGTTCCCCGCGCATCAAACTGCTCGAAAATAGCATTTGAGGCGAATTTGGAGCAACGTATGGTATATGTATATTTCGTGACCAGGGAGCTGAGAATCGTCGAAATATCGACTTACACGAAATGAAATATTTTTGTGATATTCTTGTTTACCTTACTCCAAACTGCTCTGATATAGCTTTTGCAGCGAATTTGGAGCAAGTTTTGTTCAGAGTATATTTAGTGTCCAAGGAGCCGAGAATCGTCGAAATATCGACTTACACGAAATGAAAAATTTTTGCGATATTCTTGTTCCCCACGCCCCAAACTGCTCTTATATAGCTTTTGCAGTGAATTTGGAACAACTTTTGTTATATGTATTTTTCGTGTCCAGGGAGCCGAGAATCGTCAAAATATCGACTTACACGAAATGAAATATTTTTGTGATATTCTTGTTTACCTTACTCCAAACTACCCTTATATAGCTTTTGCAGCGAATTTGGAGCAACTTTTGTTCAGAGTATATTTAGTGTCCAGGGAGCCGAGAATCGTCGAAATATCAACTTACACCAAATGAAAAATTTTTGCGATATTCTTGTTCCCCACACTCCAAACTTCTCGTATATAGCTTTTGCAGCGAATTTGGAGCAACGTTTGTTAGGATAATATATTTCCTGTCCAGGGAGCTGAGAATCCTCGAAAAATCGACTTACGCGAAATGAAAAATTTTTGTGATATTCTTCTTCCCCACGCTCCAAACTGCTCGTATATAGCATTTGCTGCGAATTTGGAGCAACTTTTATTATATGTATATTTCGTGACCAGGGAGCCGAGAATCGTCGAAATATCAACTTACACGAAATGAAATATTTTTGTGATATTCTTGTTCCCCACGCTCCAAACTGTTCGTAAATAGCATTTGAGGCGAATTTGGTGCAACTTTTGTTACATGTATATTTCTTGACCAGGGAGCCGAGAATCGTCGAAATATCGACTTACGCGAAATGAAAAATTTTTGTGATATTCTTCTTCCCCACGCTCCAAACTGCTCGTATATAGCATTTGCTGCGAATTTGGAGCAACTTTAGTTACATGCATATTTCTTGACCAGGGAGCCGAGAATCGTCGAAATATCGACTTACACGAAATGAAATATTTTTGTGATATTCTTGTTTACCTTACTCCAAACTGCTCTTATATAGCTTTTGCAGCGAATTTGGAGCAACCTTTGTTCAGAGTATATTTAGTGTCCAGGGAGCCGAGAATCGTCGAAATATCGACTTACACGAAATGAAAAATTTTTGCGATATTCTTGTTCCCCACGCTCCAAACTGTTCGTAAATAGCATTTGAGGCGAATTTGGTGCAACTTTTGTTACATGTATATTTCTTGACCAGGGAGCCGAGAATCGTCGAAATATCGACTTACGCGAAATGAAATATTTTTGTGATATTCTTCTTCCCCACGCTCCAAACTGCTCTTATATAGCATTTGCTGCGAATTTGGAGCAACTTTTGTTACATGCATATTTCTTGACCAGGGAGCCGAGAATCGTCGAAATATCGACTTACACGTAATGAAATATTTTTGTGATATTCCTGCTCCCCACGCTCCAAACTGCTCGTAAATAGCATTTGCAGCGAATTTGGAGCAACTTTTGTTATATGTATATTTCGTTACCAGGGAGCCGAGAATCGTCGAAATATCGACTTACATGAAATGAAATATTTTTATGATATTCTTGTTTACTTTACTCCAAACTGCACGTATATAGCATTTGCAGCGAATTTGGAGCAACTTTTGTTATATGTATTTTTCGTGTCCAGGGAGCCGAGAATCGTCGAAATATCAACTTACACGAAATGAAATATTTTTTTGATATTCCTACTCCCCAGGCTCCAAACTGCTCGTAAATAGCATTTGCAGCGAATTTGGAGCAACTTTTGTTATATGTATATTTCGTTACCAGGGAGCCGAGAATCGTCGAAATATCGACTTACACGAAATGAAATATTTTTGTGATATTCTTGTTTACCTTACTCCAAACTGAAATATTTTTGTGATATTCTTGTTCCCCACGCTCCAAACTGCTCGTAAATAGCATTTGAGGCGAATTTGAGGCAACTTTTGTTACATGTATATTTCTTGACCAGGGAGCCGAGAATCGTCGAAATATCGACTTACACGTAATGAAACATTTTTGTGATATTCCTACTCCCCAGGCTCCAAACTGCTCGTAAATAGCATTAGCAGCGAATTTGGGGCAACTTTTGTTATATGTATTTTTTGTGACCAGGGAGCCGAGAATCGTCGAAATAACGACTTACACGTAATGAAACATTTTTATGATATTCTTGTTCCCCGCGCATCAAACTGCTCGAAAATAGCATTTGAGGCGAATTTGGAGCAACGTATGGTATATGTATATTTCGTGACCAGGGAGCTGAGAATCGTCGAAATATCGACTTACACGAAATGAAATATTTTTGTGATATTCTTGTTTACCTTACTGCAAACTGCTCTGATATAGCTTTTGCAGCGAATTTAGAGCAAGTTTTGTTCAGAGTATATTTAGTGTCCAGGGAGCCGAGAATCGTCGAAATATCGACTTACACGAAATGAAAAATTTTTGCGATATTCTTGTTACCCACGCCCCAAACTGCTCTTATATAGCTTTTGCAGTGAATTTGGAACAACTTTTGTTATATGTATTTTTCGTGTCCAGGGAGCCGAGAATCGTCAAAATATCGACTTACACGAAATGAAATATTTTTGTGATATTCTTGTTTACCTTACTCCAAACTACCCTTATATAGCTTTTGCAGCGAATTTGGAGCAACTTTTGTTCAGAGTATATTTAGTGTCCAGGGAGCCGAGAATCTTCGAAATATCAACTTACACCAAATGAAAAATTTTTGCGATATTCTTGTTCCCCACACTCCAAACTTCTCGTATATAGCTTTTGCAGCGAATTTGGAGCAACGTTTGTTAGGATAATATATTTCCTGTCCAGGGAGCTGAGAATCCTCGAAAAATCGACTTACGCGAAATGAAAAATTTTTGTGATATTCTTCTTCCCCACGCTCCAAACTGCTCGTATATAGCATTTGCTGCGAATTTGGAGCAACTTTTATTATATGTATATTTCGTGACCAGGGAGCCGAGAATCGTCGAAATATCAACTTACACGAAATGAAATATTTTTGTGATATTCTTGTTCCCCACGCTCCAAACTGTTCGTAAATAGCATTTGAGGCGAATTTGGTGCAACTTTTGTTACATGTATATTTCTTGACCAGGGAGCCGAGAATCGTCGAAATATCGACTTACGCGAAATGAAAAATTTTTGTGATATTCTTCTTCCCCACGCTCCAAACTGCTCGTATATAGCATTTGCTGCGAATTTGGAGCAACTTTAGTTACATGCATATTTCTTGACCAGGGAGCCGAGAATCGTCGAAATATCGACTTACACGTAATGAAATATTTTTGAGATATTCCTGCTCCCCACGCTCCAAACTGCTCGTAAATAGCATTTGCAGCGAATTTGGAGCAACTTTTGTTATATGTATATTTCGTTACCAGGGAGCCGAGAATCGTCGAAATATCGACTTACACGAAATGAAATATTTTTGTGATATTCTTGTTCCCCACGCTCCAAACTGCTCCTAAATAGCATTTGAGGCGAATTTGGTGCAACTTTTGTTACATGTATATTTCTTGACCAGGGAGCCGAGAATCGTCGAAATATCGACTTACACGTAATGAAACATTTTTGTGATATTCCTACTCCCCAGGCTCCAAACTGCTCGTAAATAGCATTTGCAGCGAATTTGGGGCAACTTTTGTTATATGTATTTTTTGTGACCAGGGAGCCGAGAATCGTCGAAATAACGACTTACACGTAATGAAACATTTTTATGATATTCTTGTTCCCCGCGCTCCAAACTGCTCGAAAATAGCATTTGAGGCGAATTTGGAGCAACGTATGGTATATGTATATTTCGTGACCAGGGAGCTGAGAATCGTCGTAAAATCGACTTACACGTAATGAAACATTTTTATGATATTCTTGTTCCCCACGCCCCAAACTGCTCGTATATAGCATTTGCAGAGAATTTGGACCAACTTTTGTGATATATATTTTCGTGTCCAGGGAGCCGAGAATCGTCGAAATATCGACTCACACGAAATGAAAAATTTTTGCGATATTCTTGTTCCCCACACTCCAAACTTCTCGTATATAGCTTTTGCAGCGAATTTGGAGCAACTATTGTTCAGAGTATATTTAGTGTCCAGGGAGCCGAGAATCGTTGAAATATCGACTTACACGAAATGAAATATTTTTGTGATATTCTTGTTTACCTTACTCCAAACTGCTCTTATATAGCTTTTGCAGCGAATTTGGAGCAACCTTTGTTCAGAGTATATTTAGTGTCCAGGGAGCCGAGAATCGTCGAAATATCGACTTACACGAAATGAAAAATTTTTGCGATATTCTTGTTCCCCACGCCCCAAACTGCTCTTATATAGCTTTTGCAGCGAATTTGGAACAACTTTTGTTATATGTATTTTTCGTGTCCAGGGAGCCGAGAATCATCGAAATATCAACTTACACGAAATGAAATATTTTTGTGATATTCTTGTTCCCCACGCTAAAAACTGCTCGTAAATAGCATTTGCAGCGAATTTGGAGCAACTTTTGTTATATGTATATTTCGTTACCAGGGAGCCGAGAATCGTCGAAATATCGACTTACACGTAATGAAACATTTTTGTGATATTCTTCTTCCCCACGCTCCAAACTGCTCGTATATAGCATTTGCTGCGAATTTGGAGCAACTTTTGTTACATGTATATTTCGTGACCAGGGAGCCGAGAATCGTCGAAATATCGACTTACACGTAATGAAACATTTTTATGATATTCTTGTTCCCCACGCTCCAAACTGCTCGTAAATAGCATTTGCAGCGAATTTGGAGTAACTTTTGTTATATGTATATTTCGTTACCAGGGAGCCGAGAATCGTCGAAATATCGACTTACACGAAATGAAATATTTTTGTGATATTCTTGTTTACCTTACTCCAAACTGCTCTTATATAGCTTTTGCAGCGAATTTGGAACAACTTTTGTTATATGTATTTTTCGTGTCCAGGGAGCCGAGAATCGTCGAAATATCGACTTACACGTAATGAAACATTTTTATGATATTCTTGTTCCCCGCGCTCCAAACTGCTCGTAAATAGCATTTGAGGCGAATTTGGTGCAACTTTTCGTATATGTATATTTCATGACCAGGGAGCTGAGAATCGGCGAAATATCGACTTAGGCGAAATGAAAAATTTTTGTGATATTCTAGTTCCCCACACTCCAAACTGCTCGTATATAGCTTTTGCAGCGAATTTGGATAAACTTTTGTTCTGAGAATATTTCGTGTCCAGGGAACCGCGAATCGTCGAGATATCGACTTACACTTAGTGATACATTTTTGTGACAATCTTCCTCCCCGCACTCCAAACTATTCGCTTTTAGCTTATGTAGCTAATTTGGAGCAACTTTTGTTCTGAGAATATTTCGTGTCCAGGCAGCTAGGAATCGTCGTAAAATCGACTTACACGTAATGAAACATTTTTATGATATTCTTGTTCCCCACGCCCCAAACTGCTCGTATATAGCATTTGCAGAGAATTTGGACCAACTTTTGTGATATATATTTTCGTGTCCAGGGAGCCGAGAATCGTCGAAATATCGACTCACACGAAATGAAAAATTTTTGCGATATTCTTGTTCCCCACACTCCAGACTGCTCGTATATAGCTTTTGCAGCGAATTTGGAGCAACTATTGTTCAGAGTATATTTAGTGTCCAGGGAGCCGAGAATCGTTGAAATATCGACTTACACGAAATGAAATATTTTTGTGATATTCTTGTTTACCTTACTCCAAACTGCTCTTATATAGCTTTTGCAGCGAATTTGGAGCAACCTTTGTTCAGAGTATATTTAGTGTCCAGGGAGCCGAGAATCGTCGAAATATCGACTTACACGAAATGAAAAATTTTTGCGATATTCTTGTTCCCCACGCTCCAAACTGTTCGTAAATAGCATTTGAGGCGAATTTGGTGCAACTTTTGTTACATGTATATTTCTTGACCAGGGAGCCGAGAATCGTCGAAATATCGACTTACGCGAAATGAAAAATTTTTGTGATATTCTTCTTCCCCACGCTCCAAACTGTTCGTATATAGCATTTGCTGCGAATTTGGAGCAACTTTTGTTATATGTATATTTCGTTACCAGGGAGCCGAGAATCGTCGAAATATCGACTTACATGAAATGAAATATTTTTATGATATTCTTGTTTACTTTACTCCAAACTGCACGTATATGGCATTTGCAGCGAATTTGGAGCAACTTTTGTTATATGTATTTTTCGTGTCCAGGGAGCCGAGAATCGTCGAAATATCAACTTACACGAAATGAAATATTTTTTTGATATTCCTACTCCCCAGGCTCCAAACTGCTCGTAAATAGCATTTGCAGCGAATTTGGAGCAACTTTTGTTATATGTATATTTCGTTACCAGGGAGCCGAGAATCGTCGAAATATCGACTTACACGAAATGAAATATTTTTGTGATATTCTTGTTTACCTTACTCCAAACTGAAATATTTTTGTGATATTCTTGTTCCCCACGCTCCAAACTGCTCGTAAATAGCATTTGAGGCGAATTTGAGGCAACTTTTGTTACATGTATATTTCTTGACCAGGGAGCCGAGAATCGTCGAAATATCGACTTACACGTAATGAAACATTTTTGTGATATTCCTACTCCCCAGGCTCCAAACTGCTCGTAAATAGCATTAGCAGCGAATTTGGGGCAACTTTTGTTATATGTATTTTTTGTGACCAGGGAGCCGAGAATCGTCGAAATAACGACTTACACGTAATGAAACATTTTTATGATATTCTTGTTCCCCGCGCATCAAACTGCTCGAAAATAGCATTTGAGGCGAATTTGGAGCAACGTATGGTATATGTATATTTCGTGACCAGGGAGCTGAGAATCGTCGAAATATCGACTTACACGAAATGAAATATTTTTGTGATATTCTTGTTTACCTTACTCCAAACTGCTCTGATATAGCTTTTGCAGCGAATTTGGAGCAAGTTTTGTTCAGAGTATATTTAGTGTCCAAGGAGCCGAGAATCGTCGAAATATCGACTTACACGAAATGAAAAATTTTTGCGATATTCTTGTTCCCCACGCCCCAAACTGCTCTTATATAGCTTTTGCAGTGAATTTGGAACAACTTTTGTTATATGTATTTTTCGTGTCCAGGGAGCCGAGAATCGTCAAAATATCGACTTACACGAAATGAAATATTTTTGTGATATTCTTGTTTACCTTACTCCAAACTACCCTTATATAGCTTTTGCAGCGAATTTGGAGCAACTTTTGTTCAGAGTATATTTAGTGTCCAGGGAGCCGAGAATCGTCGAAATATCAACTTACACCAAATGAAAAATTTTTGCGATATTCTTGTTCCCCACACTCCAAACTTCTCGTATATAGCTTTTGCAGCGAATTTGGAGCAACGTTTGTTAGGATAATATATTTCCTGTCCAGGGAGCTGAGAATCCTCGAAAAATCGACTTACGCGAAATGAAAAATTTTTGTGATATTCTTCTTCCCCACGCTCCAAACTGCTCGTATATAGCATTTGCTGCGAATTTGGAGCAACTTTTATTATATGTATATTTCGTGACCAGGGAGCCGAGAATCGTCGAAATATCAACTTACACGAAATGAAATATTTTTGTGATATTCTTGTTCCCCACGCTCCAAACTGTTCGTAAATAGCATTTGAGGCGAATTTGGTGCAACTTTTGTTACATGTATATTTCTTGACCAGGGAGCCGAGAATCGTCGAAATATCGACTTACGCGAAATGAAAAATTTTTGTGATATTCTTCTTCCCCACGCTCCAAACTGCTCGTATATAGCATTTGCTGCGAATTTGGAGCAACTTTAGTTACATGCATATTTCTTGACCAGGGAGCCGAGAATCGTCGAAATATCGACTTACACGAAATGAAATATTTTTGTGATATTCTTGTTTACCTTACTCCAAACTGCTCTTATATAGCTTTTGCAGCGAATTTGGAGCAACCTTTGTTCAGAGTATATTTAGTGTCCAGGGAGCCGAGAATCGTCGAAATATCGACTTACACGAAATGAAAAATTTTTGCGATATTCTTGTTCCCCACGCTCCAAACTGTTCGTAAATAGCATTTGAGGCGAATTTGGTGCAACTTTTGTTACATGTATATTTCTTGACCAGGGAGCCGAGAATCGTCGAAATATCGACTTACGCGAAATGAAATATTTTTGTGATATTCTTCTTCCCCACGCTCCAAACTGCTCTTATATAGCATTTGCTGCGAATTTGGAGCAACTTTTGTTACATGCATATTTCTTGACCAGGGAGCCGAGAATCGTCGAAATATCGACTTACACGTAATGAAATATTTTTGTGATATTCCTGCTCCCCACGCTCCAAACTGCTCGTAAATAGCATTTGCAGCGAATTTGGAGCAACTTTTGTTATATGTATATTTCGTTACCAGGGAGCCGAGAATCGTCGAAATATCGACTTACATGAAATGAAATATTTTTATGATATTCTTGTTTACTTTACTCCAAACTGCACGTATATAGCATTTGCAGCGAATTTGGAGCAACTTTTGTTATATGTATTTTTCGTGTCCAGGGAGCCGAGAATCGTCGAAATATCAACTTACACGAAATGAAATATTTTTTTGATATTCCTACTCCCCAGGCTCCAAACTGCTCGTAAATAGCATTTGCAGCGAATTTGGAGCAACTTTTGTTATATGTATATTTCGTTACCAGGGAGCCGAGAATCGTCGAAATATCGACTTACACGAAATGAAATATTTTTGTGATATTCTTGTTTACCTTACTCCAAACTGAAATATTTTTGTGATATTCTTGTTCCCCACGCTCCAAACTGCTCGTAAATAGCATTTGAGGCGAATTTGAGGCAACTTTTGTTACATGTATATTTCTTGACCAGGGAGCCGAGAATCGTCGAAATATCGACTTACACGTAATGAAACATTTTTGTGATATTCCTACTCCCCAGGCTCCAAACTGCTCGTAAATAGCATTAGCAGCGAATTTGGGGCAACTTTTGTTATATGTATTTTTTGTGACCAGGGAGCCGAGAATCGTCGAAATAACGACTTACACGTAATGAAACATTTTTATGATATTCTTGTTCCCCGCGCATCAAACTGCTCGAAAATAGCATTTGAGGCGAATTTGGAGCAACGTATGGTATATGTATATTTCGTGACCAGGGAGCTGAGAATCGTCGAAATATCGACTTACACGAAATGAAATATTTTTGTGATATTCTTGTTTACCTTACTCCAAACTGCTCTGATATAGCTTTTGCAGCGAATTTGGAGCAAGTTTTGTTCAGAGTATATTTAGTGTCCAAGGAGCCGAGAATCGTCGAAATATCGACTTACACGAAATGAAAAATTTTTGCGATATTCTTGTTCCCCACGCCCCAAACTGCTCTTATATAGCTTTTGCAGTGAATTTGGAACAACTTTTGTTATATGTATTTTTCGTGTCCAGGGAGCCGAGAATCGTCAAAATATCGACTTACACGAAATGAAATATTTTTGTGATATTCTTGTTTACCTTACTCCAAACTACCCTTATATAGCTTTTGCAGCGAATTTGGAGCAACTTTTGTTCAGAGTATATTTAGTGTCCAGGGAGCCGAGAATCGTCGAAATATCAACTTACACCAAATGAAAAATTTTTGCGATATTCTTGTTCCCCACACTCCAAACTTCTCGTATATAGCTTTTGCAGCGAATTTGGAGCAACGTTTGTTAGGATAATATATTTCCTGTCCAGGGAGCTGAGAATCCTCGAAAAATCGACTTACGCGAAATGAAAAATTTTTGTGATATTCTTCTTCCCCACGCTCCAAACTGCTCGTATATAGCATTTGCTGCGAATTTGGAGCAACTTTTATTATATGTATATTTCGTGACCAGGGAGCCGAGAATCGTCGAAATATCAACTTACACGAAATGAAATATTTTTGTGATATTCTTGTTCCCCACGCTCCAAACTGTTCGTAAATAGCATTTGAGGCGAATTTGGTGCAACTTTTGTTACATGTATATTTCTTGACCAGGGAGCCGAGAATCGTCGAAATATCGACTTACGCGAAATGAAAAATTTTTGTGATATTCTTCTTCCCCACGCTCCAAACTGCTCGTATATAGCATTTGCTGCGAATTTGGAGCAACTTTAGTTACATGCATATTTCTTGACCAGGGAGCCGAGAATCGTCGAAATATCGACTTACACGAAATGAAATATTTTTGTGATATTCTTGTTTACCTTACTCCAAACTGCTCTTATATAGCTTTTGCAGCGAATTTGGAGCAACCTTTGTTCAGAGTATATTTAGTGTCCAGGGAGCCGAGAATCGTCGAAATATCGACTTACACGAAATGAAAAATTTTTGCGATATTCTTGTTCCCCACGCTCCAAACTGTTCGTAAATAGCATTTGAGGCGAATTTGGTGCAACTTTTGTTACATGTATATTTCTTGACCAGGGAGCCGAGAATCGTCGAAATATCGACTTACGCGAAATGAAATATTTTTGTGATATTCTTCTTCCCCACGCTCCAAACTGCTCTTATATAGCATTTGCTGCGAATTTGGAGCAACTTTTGTTACATGCATATTTCTTGACCAGGGAGCCGAGAATCGTCGAAATATCGACTTACACGTAATGAAATATTTTTGTGATATTCCTGCTCCCCACGCTCCAAACTGCTCGTAAATAGCATTTGCAGCGAATTTGGAGCAACTTTTGTTATATGTATATTTCGTTACCAGGGAGCCGAGAATCGTCGAAATATCGACTTACATGAAATGAAATATTTTTATGATATTCTTGTTTACTTTACTCCAAACTGCACGTATATAGCATTTGCAGCGAATTTGGAGCAACTTTTGTTATATGTATTTTTCGTGTCCAGGGAGCCGAGAATCGTCGAAATATCAACTTACACGAAATGAAATATTTTTTTGATATTCCTACTCCCCAGGCTCCAAACTGCTCGTAAATAGCATTTGCAGCGAATTTGGAGCAACTTTTGTTATATGTATATTTCGTTACCAGGGAGCCGAGAATCGTCGAAATATCGACTTACACGAAATGAAATATTTTTGTGATATTCTTGTTTACCTTACTCCAAACTGAAATATTTTTGTGATATTCTTGTTCCCCACGCTCCAAACTGCTCGTAAATAGCATTTGAGGCGAATTTGAGGCAACTTTTGTTACATGTATATTTCTTGACCAGGGAGCCGAGAATCGTCGAAATATCGACTTACACGTAATGAAACATTTTTGTGATATTCCTACTCCCCAGGCTCCAAACTGCTCGTAAATAGCATTAGCAGCGAATTTGGGGCAACTTTTGTTATATGTATTTTTTGTGACCAGGGAGCCGAGAATCGTCGAAATAACGACTTACACGTAATGAAACATTTTTATGATATTCTTGTTCCCCGCGCATCAAACTGCTCGAAAATAGCATTTGAGGCGAATTTGGAGCAACGTATGGTATATGTATATTTCGTGACCAGGGAGCTGAGAATCGTCGAAATATCGACTTACACGAAATGAAATATTTTTGTGATATTCTTGTTTACCTTACTGCAAACTGCTCTGATATAGCTTTTGCAGCGAATTTAGAGCAAGTTTTGTTCAGAGTATATTTAGTGTCCAGGGAGCCGAGAATCGTCGAAATATCGACTTACACGAAATGAAAAATTTTTGCGATATTCTTGTTACCCACGCCCCAAACTGCTCTTATATAGCTTTTGCAGTGAATTTGGAACAACTTTTGTTATATGTATTTTTCGTGTCCAGGGAGCCGAGAATCGTCAAAATATCGACTTACACGAAATGAAATATTTTTGTGATATTCTTGTTTACCTTACTCCAAACTACCCTTATATAGCTTTTGCAGCGAATTTGGAGCAACTTTTGTTCAGAGTATATTTAGTGTCCAGGGAGCCGAGAATCGTCGAAATATCAACTTACACCAAATGAAAAATTTTTGCGATATTCTTGTTCCCCACACTCCAAACTTCTCGTATATAGCTTTTGCAGCGAATTTGGAGCAACGTTTGTTAGGATAATATATTTCCTGTCCAGGGAGCTGAGAATCCTCGAAAAATCGACTTACGCGAAATGAAAAATTTTTGTGATATTCTTCTTCCCCACGCTCCAAACTGCTCGTATATAGCATTTGCTGCGAATTTGGAGCAACTTTTATTATATGTATATTTCGTGACCAGGGAGCCGAGAATCGTCGAAATATCAACTTACACGAAATGAAATATTTTTGTGATATTCTTGTTCCCCACGCTCCAAACTGTTCGTAAATAGCATTTGAGGCGAATTTGGTGCAACTTTTGTTACATGTATATTTCTTGACCAGGGAGCCGAGAATCGTCGAAATATCGACTTACGCGAAATGAAAAATTTTTGTGATATTCTTCTTCCCCACGCTCCAAACTGCTCGTATATAGCATTTGCTGCGAATTTGGAGCAACTTTAGTTACATGCATATTTCTTGACCAGGGAGCCGAGAATCGTCGAAATATCGACTTACACGTAATGAAATATTTTTGAGATATTCCTGCTCCCCACGCTCCAAACTGCTCGTAAATAGCATTTGCAGCGAATTTGGAGCAACTTTTGTTATATGTATATTTCGTTACCAGGGAGCCGAGAATCGTCGAAATATCGACTTACACGAAATGAAATATTTTTGTGATATTCTTGTTCCCCACGCTCCAAACTGCTCCTAAATAGCATTTGAGGCGAATTTGGTGCAACTTTTGTTACATGTATATTTCTTGACCAGGGAGCCGAGAATCGTCGAAATATCGACTTACACGTAATGAAACATTTTTGTGATATTCCTACTCCCCAGGCTCCAAACTGCTCGTAAATAGCATTTGCAGCGAATTTGGGGCAACTTTTGTTATATGTATTTTTTGTGACCAGGGAGCCGAGAATCGTCGAAATAACGACTTACACGTAATGAAACATTTTTATGATATTCTTGTTCCCCGCGCTCCAAACTGCTCGAAAATAGCATTTGAGGCGAATTTGGAGCAACGTATGGTATATGTATATTTCGTGACCAGGGAGCTGAGAATCGTCGTAAAATCGACTTACACGTAATGAAACATTTTTATGATATTCTTGTTCCCCACGCCCCAAACTGCTCGTATATAGCATTTGCAGAGAATTTGGACCAACTTTTGTGATATATATTTTCGTGTCCAGGGAGCCGAGAATCGTCGAAATATCGACTCACACGAAATGAAAAATTTTTGCGATATTCTTGTTCCCCACACTCCAAACTTCTCGTATATAGCTTTTGCAGCGAATTTGGAGCAACTATTGTTCAGAGTATATTTAGTGTCCAGGGAGCCGAGAATCGTTGAAATATCGACTTACACGAAATGAAATATTTTTGTGATATTCTTGTTTACCTTACTCCAAACTGCTCTTATATAGCTTTTGCAGCGAATTTGGAGCAACCTTTGTTCAGAGTATATTTAGTGTCCAGGGAGCCGAGAATCGTCGAAATATCGACTTACACGAAATGAAAAATTTTTGCGATATTCTTGTTCCCCACGCTCCAAACTGCTCTTATATAGCTTTTGCAGCGAATTTGGAACAACTTTTGTTATATGTATTTTTCGTGTCCAGGGAGCCGAGAATCATCGAAATATCAACTTACACGAAATGAAATATTTTTGTGATATTCTTGTTCCCCACGCTAAAAACTGCTCGTAAATAGCATTTGCAGCGAATTTGGAGCAACTTTTGTTACATGTATATTTCGTGACCAGGGAGCCGAGAATCGTCGAAATATCGACTTACACGTAATGAAACATTTTTATGATATTCTTGTTCCCCACGCTCCAAACTGCTCGTAAATAGCATTTGCAGCGAATTTGGAGTAACTTTTGTTATATGTATATTTCGTTACCAGGGAGCCGAGAATCGTCGAAATATCGACTTACACGAAATGAAATATTTTTGTGATATTCTTGTTTACCTTACTCCAAACTGCTCTTATATAGCTTTTGCAGCGAATTTGGAACAACTTTTGTTATATGTATTTTTCGTGTCCAGGGAGCCGAGAATCGTCGAAATATCGACTTACACGTAATGAAACATTTTTATGATATTCTTGTTCCCCGCGCTCCAAACTGCTCGTAAATAGCATTTGAGGCGAATTTGGTGCAACTTTTCGTATATGTATATTTCATGACCAGGGAGCTGAGAATCGGCGAAATATCGACTTAGGCGAAATGAAAAATTTTTGTGATATTCTAGTTCCCCACACTCCAAACTGCTCGTATATAGCTTTTGCAGCGAATTTGGATAAACTTTTGTTCTGAGAATATTTCGTGTCAAGGGAACCGCGAATCGTCGAGATATCGACTTACACTTAGTGATACATTTTTGTGACAATCTTCCTCCCCGCACTCCAAACTATTCGCTTTTAGCTTATGTAGCTAATTTGGAGCAACTTTTGTTCTGAGAATATTTCGTGTCCAGGCAGCTGAGAATCGTCGTAAAATCGACTTACACGTAATGAAACATTTTTATGATATTCTTGTTACCCACGCCCCAAACTGCTCGTATATAGCATTTGCAGAGAATTTGGACCAACTTTTGTGATATATATTTTCGTGTCCAGGGAGCCGAGAATCGTCGAAATATCGACTCACACGAAATGAAAAATTTTTGCGATATTCTTGTTCCCCACACTCCAGACTGCTCGTATATAGCTTTTGCAGCGAATTTGGAGCAACTATTGTTCAGAGTATATTTAGTGTCCAGGGAGCCGAGAATCGTTGAAATATCGACTTACACGAAATGAAATATTTTTGTGATATTCTTGTTTACCTTACTCCAAACTGCTCTTATATAGCTTTTGCAGCGAATTTGGAGCAACCTTTGTTCAGAGTATATTTAGTGTCCAGGGAGCCGAGAATCGTCGAAATATCGACTTACACGAAATGAAAAATTTTTGCGATATTCTTGTTCCCCACGCTCCAAACTGTTCGTAAATAGCATTTGAGGCGAATTTGGTGCAACTTTTGTTACATGTATATTTCTTGACCAGGGAGCCGAGAATCGTCGAAATATCGACTTACGCGAAATGAAAAATTTTTGTGATATTCTTCTTCCCCACGCTCCAAACTGCTCGTATATAGCATTTGCTGCGAATTTGGAGCAACTTTTGTTACATGCATATTTCTTGACCAGGGAGCCGAGAATCGTCGAAATATCGACTTACACGTAATGAAATATTTTTGTGATATTCCTGCTCCCCACGCTCCAAACTGCTCGTAAATAGCATTTGCAGCGAATTTGGAGCAACTTTTGTTATATGTATATTTCGTTACCAGGGAGCCGAGAATCGTCGAAATATCGACTTACATGAAATGAAATATTTTTATGATATTCTTGTTTACTTTACTCCAAACTGCACGTATATAGCATTTGCAGCGAATTTGGAGCAACTTTTGTTATATGTATTTTTCGTGTCCAGGGAGCCGAGAATCGTCGAAATATCAACTTACACGAAATGAAATATTTTTTTGATATTCCTACTCCCCAGGCTCCAAACTGCTCGTAAATAGCATTTGCAGCGAATTTGGAGCAACTTTTGTTATATGTATATTTCGTTACCAGGGAGCCGAGAATCGTCGAAATATCGACTTACACGAAATGAAATATTTTTGTGATATTCTTGTTTACCTTACTCCAAACTGAAATATTTTTGTGATATTCTTGTTCCCCACGCTCCAAACTGCTCGTAAATAGCATTTGAGGCGAATTTGAGGCAACTTTTGTTACATGTATATTTCTTGACCAGGGAGCCGAGAATCGTCGAAATATCGACTTACACGTAATGAAACATTTTTGTGATATTCCTACTCCCCAGGCTCCAAACTGCTCGTAAATAGCATTAGCAGCGAATTTGGGGCAACTTTTGTTATATGTATTTTTTGTGACCAGGGAGCCGAGAATCGTCGAAATAACGACTTACACGTAATGAAACATTTTTATGATATTCTTGTTCCCCGCGCATCAAACTGCTCGAAAATAGCATTTGAGGCGAATTTGGAGCAACGTATGGTATATGTATATTTCGTGACCAGGGAGCTGAGAATCGTCGAAATATCGACTTACACGAAATGAAATATTTTTGTGATATTCTTGTTTACCTTACTCCAAACTGCTCTGATATAGCTTTTGCAGCGAATTTGGAGCAAGTTTTGTTCAGAGTATATTTAGTGTCCAAGGAGCCGAGAATCGTCGAAATATCGACTTACACGAAATGAAAAATTTTTGCGATATTCTTGTTCCCCACGCCCCAAACTGCTCTTATATAGCTTTTGCAGTGAATTTGGAACAACTTTTGTTATATGTATTTTTCGTGTCCAGGGAGCCGAGAATCGTCAAAATATCGACTTACACGAAATGAAATATTTTTGTGATATTCTTGTTTACCTTACTCCAAACTACCCTTATATAGCTTTTGCAGCGAATTTGGAGCAACTTTTGTTCAGAGTATATTTAGTGTCCAGGGAGCCGAGAATCGTCGAAATATCAACTTACACCAAATGAAAAATTTTTGCGATATTCTTGTTCCCCACACACCAAACTTCTCGTATATAGCTTTTGCAGCGAATTTGGAGCAACGTTTGTTAGGATAATATATTTCCTGTCCAGGGAGCTGAGAATCCTCGAAAAATCGACTTACGCGAAATGAAAAATTTTTGTGATATTCTTCTTCCCCACGCTCCAAACTGCTCGTATATAGCATTTGCTGCGAATTTGGAGCAACTTTTATTATATGTATATTTCGTGACCAGGGAGCCGAGAATCGTCGAAATATCAACTTACACGAAATGAAATATTTTTGTGATATTCTTGTTCCCCACGCTCCAAACTGTTCGTAAATAGCATTTGAGGCGAATTTGGTGCAACTTTTGTTACATGTATATTTCTTGACCAGGGAGCCGAGAATCGTCGAAATATCGACTTACGCGAAATGAAAAATTTTTGTGATATTCTTCTTCCCCACGCTCCAAACTGCTCGTATATAGCATTTGCTGCGAATTTGGAGCAACTTTAGTTACATGCATATTTCTTGACCAGGGAGCCGAGAATCGTCGAAATATCGACTTACACGTAATGAAATATTTTTGAAATATTCCTGCTCCCCACGCTCCAAACTGCTCGTAAATAGCATTTGCAGCGAATTTGGAGCAACTTTTGTTATATGTATATTTCGTTACCAGGGAGCCGAGAATCGTCGAAATATCGACTTACACGAAATGAAATATTTTTATGATATTCTTGTTCCCCGCGCTCCAAACTGCTCGAAAATAGCATTTGAGGCGAATTTGGTGCAACTTTTGTTACATGTATATTTCTTGACCAGGGAGCCGAGAATCGTCGAAATATCGACTTACACGTAATGAAACATTTTTGTGATATTCCTACTCCCCAGGCTCCAAACTGCTCGTAAATAGCATTTGCAGCGAATTTGGGGCAACTTTTGTTATATGTATTTTTTGTGACCAGGGAGCCGAGAATCGTCGAAATAACGACTTACACGTAATGAAACATTTTTATGATATTCTTGTTCCCCGCGCTCCAAACTGCTCGAAAATAGCATTTGAGGCGAATTTGGAGCAACGTATGGTATATGTATATTTCGTGACCAGGGAGCTGAGAATCGTCGTAAAATCGACTTACACGTAATGAAACATTTTTATGATATTCTTGTTCCCCACGCCCCAAACTGCTCGTATATAGCATTTGCAGAGAATTTGGACCAACTTTTGTGATATATATTTTCGTGTCCAGGGAGCCGAGAATCGTCGAAATATCGACTCACACGAAATGAAAAATTTTTGCGATATTCTTGTTCCCCACACTCCAAACTTCTCGTATATAGCTTTTGCAGCGAATTTGGAGCAACTATTGTTCAGAGTATATTTAGTGTCCAGGGAGCCGAGAATCGTTGAAATATCGACTTACACGAAATGAAATATTTTTGTGATATTCTTGTTTACCTTACTCCAAACTGCTCTTATATAGCTTTTGCAGCGAATTTGGAGCAACCTTTGTTCAGAGTATATTTAGTGTCCAGGGAGCCGAGAATCGTCGAAATATCGACTTACACGAAATGAAAAATTTTTGCGATATTCTTGTTCCCCACGCTCCAAACTGCTCTTATATAGCTTTTGCAGCGAATTTGGAACAACTTTTGTTATATGTATTTTTCGTGTCCAGGGAGCCGAGAATCATCGAAATATCAACTTACACGAAATGAAATATTTTTGTGATATTCTTGTTCCCCACGCTAAAAACTGCTCGTAAATAGCATTTGCAGCGAATTTGGAGCAACTTTTGTTACATGTATATTTCGTGACCAGGGAGCCGAGAATCGTCGAAATATCGACTTACACGTAATGAAACATTTTTGTGATATTCTTCTTCCCCACGCTCCAAACTGCTCGTATATAGCATTTGCTGCGAATTTGGAGCAACTTTTGTTACATGTATATTTCGTGACCAGGGAGCCGAGAATCGTCGAAATATCGACTTACACGTAATGAAACATTTTTATGATATTCTTGTTCCCCACGCTCCAAACTGCTCGTAAATAGCATTTGCAGCGAATTTGGAGTAACTTTTGTTATATGTATATTTCGTTACCAGGGAGCCGAGAATCGTCGAAATATCGACTTACACGAAATGAAATATTTTTGTGATATTCTTGTTTACCTTACTCCAAACTGCTCTTATATAGCTTTTGCAGCGAATTTGGAACAACTTTTGTTATATGTATTTTTCGTGTCCAGGGAGCCGAGAATCGTCGAAATATCGACTTACGCGAAATGAAAAATTTTTGTGATATTCTTCTTCCCCACGCTCCAAACTGCTCGTATATAGCATTTGCTGCGAATTTGGAGCAACTTTAGTTACATGCATATTTCTTGACCAGGGAGCCGAGAATCGTCGAAATATCGACTTACACGTAATGAAATATTTTTGAGATATTCCTGCTCCCCACGCTCCAAACTGCTCGTAAATAGCATTTGCAGCGAATTTGGAGCAACTTTTGTTATATGTATATTTCGTTACCAGGGAGCCGAGAATCGTCGAAATATCGACTTACACGAAATGAAATATTTTTGTGATATTCTTGTTCCCCACGCTCCAAACTGCTCCTAAATAGCATTTGAGGCGAATTTGGTGCAACTTTTGTTACATGTATATTTCTTGACCAGGGAGCCGAGAATCGTCGAAATATCGACTTACACGTAATGAAACATTTTTGTGATATTCCTACTCCCCAGGCTCCAAACTGCTCGTAAATAGCATTTGCAGCGAATTTGGGGCAACTTTTGTTATATGTATTTTTTGTGACCAGGGAGCCGAGAATCGTCGAAATAACGACTTACACGTAATGAAACATTTTTATGATTTTCTTGTTCCCCGCGCTCCAAACTGCTCGAAAATAGCATTTGAGGCGAATTTGGAGCAACGTATGGTATATGTATATTTCGTGACCAGGGAGCTGAGAATCGTCGTAAAATCGACTTACACGTAATGAAACATTTTTATGATATTCTTGTTCCCCACGCCCCAAACTGCTCGTATATAGCATTTGCAGAGAATTTGGACCAACTTTTGTGATATATATTTTCGTGTCCAGGGAGCCGAGAATCGTCGAAATATCGACTCACACGAAACGAAAAATTTTTGCGATATTCTTGTTCCCCACACTCCAAACTTCTCGTATATAGCTTTTGCAGCGAATTTGGAGCAACTATTGTTCAGAGTATATTTAGTGTCCAGGGAGCCGAGAATCGTTGAAATATCGACTTACACGAAATGAAATATTTTTGTGATATTCTTGTTTACCTTACTCCAAACTGCTCTTATATAGCTTTTGCAGCGAATTTGGAGCAACCTTTGTTCAGAGTATATTTAGTGTCCAGGGAGCCGAGAATCGTCGAAATATCGACTTACACGAAATGAAAAATTTTTGCGATATTCTTGTTCCCCACGCTCCAAACTGCTCTTATATAGCTTTTGCAGCGAATTTGGTACAACTTTTGTTATATGTATTTTTCGTGTCCAGGGAGCCGAGAATCATCGAAATATCAACTTACACGAAATGAAATATTTTTGTGATATTCTTGTTCCCCACGCTAAAAACTGCTCGTAAATAGCATTTGCAGCGAATTTGGAGCAACTTTTGTTATATGTATATTTCGTTACCAGGGAGCCGAGAATCGTCGAAATATCGACTTACACGTAATGAAACATTTTTGTGATATTCTTCTTCCCCACGCTCCAAACTGCTCGTATATAGCATTTGCTGCGAATTTGGAGCAACTTTTGTTACATGTATATTTCGTGACCAGGGAGCCGAGAATCGTCGAAATATCGACTTACACGTAATGAAACATTTTTATGATATTCTTGTTCCCCACGCTCCAAACTGCTCGTAAATAGCATTTGCAGCGAATTTGGAGTAACTTTTGTTATATGTATATTTCGTTACCAGGGAGCCGAGAATCGTCGAAATATCGACTTACACGAAATGAAATATTTTTGTGATATTCTTGTTTACCTTACTCCAAACTGCTCTTATATAGCTTTTGCAGCGAATTTGGAACAACTTTTGTTATATGTATTTTTCGTGTCCAGGGAGCCGAGAATCGTCGAAATATCGACTTACACGTAATGAAACATTTTTATGATATTCTTGTTCCCCGCGCTCCAAACTGCTCGTAAATAGCATTTGAGGCGAATTTGGTGCAACTTTTCGTATATGTATATTTCATGACCAGGGAGCTGAGAATCGGCGAAATATCGACTTAGGCGAAATGAAAAATTTTTGTGATATTCTAGTTCCCCACACTCCAAACTGCTCGTATATAGCTTTTGCAGCGAATTTGGATAAACTTTTGTTCTGAGAATATTTCGTGTCCAGGGAACCGCGAATCGTCGAGATATCGACTTACACTTAGTGATACATTTTTGTGACAATCTTCCTCCCCGCACTCCAAACTATTCGCTTTTAGCTTATGTAGCTAATTTGGAGCAACTTTTGTTCTGAGAATATTTCGTGTCCAGGCAGCTGAGAATCGTCGTAAAATCGACTTACACGTAATGAAACATTTTTATGATATTCTTGTTCCCCACGCCCCAAACTGCTCGTATATAGCATTTGCAGAGAATTTGGACCAACTTTTGTGATATATATTTTCGTGTCCAGGGAGCCGAGAATCGTCGAAATATCGACTCACACGAAATGAAAAATTTTTGCGATATTCTTGTTCCCCACACTCCAGACTGCTCGTATATAGCTTTTGCAGCGAATTTGGAGCAACTATTGTTCAGAGTATATTTAGTGTCCAGGGAGCCGAGAATCGTTGAAATATCGACTTACACGAAATGAAATATTTTTGTGATATTCTTGTTTACCTTACTCCAAACTGCTCTTATATAGCTTTTGCAGCGAATTTGGAGCAACCTTTGTTCAGAGTATATTTAGTGTCCAGGGAGCCGAGAATCGTCGAAATATCGACTTACACGAAATGAAAAATTTTTGCGATATTCTTGTTCCCCACGCTCCAAACTGTTCGTAAATAGCATTTGAGGCGAATTTGGTGCAACTTTTGTTACATGTATATTTCTTGACCAGGGAGCCGAGAATCGTCGAAATATCGACTTACGCGAAATGAAAAATTTTTGTGATATTCTTCTTCCCCACGCTCCAAACTGCTCGTATATAGCTTTTGCAGCGAATTTGGAACAACTTTTGTTATATGTATTTTTCGTGTCCAGGGAGCCGAGAATCATCGAAATATCAACTTACACGAAATGAAATATTTTTGTGATATTCTTGTTCCCCACGCTCCAAACTGCTCGTAAATAGCATTTGCAGCGAATTTGGAGCAACTTTTGTTACATGTATATTTCGTGACCAGGGAGCCGAGAATCGTCGAAATATCGACTTACACGTAATGAAACATTTTTGTGATATTCTTCTTCCCCACGCTCCAAACTGCTCGTATATAGCATTTGCTGCGAATTTGGAGCAACTTTTGTTACATGTATATTTCGTGACCAGGGAGCCGAGAATCGTCGAAATATCGACTTACACGTAATGAAACATTTTTATGATATTCTTGTTCCCCACGCTCCAAACTGCTCGTAAATAGCATTTGCAGCGAATTTGGAGTAACTTTTGTTATATGTATATTTCGTTACCAGGGAGCCGAGAATCGTCGAAATATCGACTTACACGAAATGAAATATTTTTGTGATATTCTTGTTTACCTTACTCCAAACTGCTCTTATATAGCTTTTGCAGCGAATTTGGAACAACTTTTGTTATATGTATTTTTCGTGTCCAGGGAGCCGAGAATCGTCGAAATATCGACTTACGCGAAATGAAAAATTTTTGTGATATTCTTCTTCCCCACGCTCCAAACTGCTCGTATATAGCATTTGCTGCGAATTTGGAGCAACTTTAGTTACATGCATATTTCTTGACCAGGGAGCCGAGAATCGTCGAAATATCGACTTACACGTAATGAAATATTTTTGAGATATTCCTGCTCCCCACGCTCCAAACTGCTCGTAAATAGCATTTGCAGCGAATTTGGAGCAACTTTTGTTATATGTATATTTCGTTACCAGGGAGCCGAGAATCGTCGAAATATCGACTTACACGAAATGAAATATTTTTGTGATATTCTTGTTCCCCACGCTCCAAACTGCTCCTAAATAGCATTTGAGGCGAATTTGGTGCAACTTTTGTTACATGTATATTTCTTGACCAGGGAGCCGAGAATCGTCGAAATATCGACTTACACGTAATGAAACATTTTTGTGATATTCCTACTCCCCAGGCTCCAAACTGCTCGTAAATAGCATTTGCAGCGAATTTGGGGCAACTTTTGTTATATGTATTTTTTGTGACCAGGGAGCCGAGAATCGTCGAAATAACGACTTACACGTAATGAAACATTTTTATGATTTTCTTGTTCCCCGCGCTCCAAACTGCTCGAAAATAGCATTTGAGGCGAATTTGGAGCAACGTATGGTATATGTATATTTCGTGACCAGGGAGCTGAGAATCGTCGTAAAATCGACTTACACGTAATGAAACATTTTTATGATATTCTTGTTCCCCACGCCCCAAACTGCTCGTATATAGCATTTGCAGAGAATTTGGACCAACTTTTGTGATATATATTTTCGTGTCCAGGGAGCCGAGAATCGTCGAAATATCGACTCACACGAAACGAAAAATTTTTGCGATATTCTTGTTCCCCACACTCCAAACTTCTCGTATATAGCTTTTGCAGCGAATTTGGAGCAACTATTGTTCAGAGTATATTTAGTGTCCAGGGAGCCGAGAATCGTTGAAATATCGACTTACACGAAATGAAATATTTTTGTGATATTCTTGTTTACCTTACTCCAAACTGCTCTTATATAGCTTTTGCAGCGAATTTGGAGCAACCTTTGTTCAGAGTATATTTAGTGTCCAGGGAGCCGAGAATCGTCGAAATATCGACTTACACGAAATGAAAAATTTTTGCGATATTCTTGTTCCCCACGCTCCAAACTGCTCTTATATAGCTTTTGCAGCGAATTTGGAACAACTTTTGTTATATGTATTTTTCGTGTCCAGGGAGCCGAGAATCATCGAAATATCAACTTACACGAAATGAAATATTTTTGTGATATTCTTGTTCCCCACGCTAAAAACTGCTCGTAAATAGCATTTGCAGCGAATTTGGAGCAACTTTTGTTATATGTATATTTCGTTACCAGGGAGCCGAGAATCGTCGAAATATCGACTTACACGTAATGAAACATTTTTGTGATATTCTTCTTCCCCACGCTCCAAACTGCTCGTATATAGCATTTGCTGCGAATTTGGAGCAACTTTTGTTACATGTATATTTCGTGACCAGGGAGCCGAGAATCGTCGAAATATCGACTTACACGTAATGAAACATTTTTATGATATTCTTGTTCCCCACGCTCCAAACTGCTCGTAAATAGCATTTGCAGCGAATTTGGAGTAACTTTTGTTATATGTATATTTCGTTACCAGGGAGCCGAGAATCGTCGAAATATCGACTTACACGAAATGAAATATTTTTGTGATATTCTTGTTTACCTTACTCCAAACTGCTCTTATATAGCTTTTGCAGCGAATTTGGAACAACTTTTGTTATATGTATTTTTCGTGTCCAGGGAGCCGAGAATCGTCGAAATATCGACTTACACGTAATGAAACATTTTTATGATATTCTTGTTCCCCGCGCTCCAAACTGCTCGTAAATAGCATTTGAGGCGAATTTGGTGCAACTTTTCGTATATGTATATTTCATGACCAGGGAGCTGAGAATCGGCGAAATATCGACTTAGGCGAAATGAAAAATTTTTGTGATATTCTAGTTCCCCACACTCCAAACTGCTCGTATATAGCTTTTGCAGCGAATTTGGATAAACTTTTGTTCTGAGAATATTTCGTGTCCAGGGAACCGCGAATCGTCGAGATATCGACTTACACTTAGTGATACATTTTTGTGACAATCTTCCTCCCCGCACTCCAAACTATTCGCTTTTAGCTTATGTAGCTAATTTGGAGCAACTTTTGTTCTGAGAATATTTCGTGTCCAGGCAGCTGAGAATCGTCGTAAAATCGACTTACACGTAATGAAACATTTTTATGATATTCTTGTTCCCCACGCCCCAAACTGCTCGTATATAGCATTTGCAGAGAATTTGGACCAACTTTTGTGATATATATTTTCGTGTCCAGGGAGCCGAGAATCGTCGAAATATCGACTCACACGAAATGAAAAATTTTTGCGATATTCTTGTTCCCCACACTCCAGACTGCTCGTATATAGCTTTTGCAGCGAATTTGGAGCAACTATTGTTCAGAGTATATTTAGTGTCCAGGGAGCCGAGAATCGTTGAAATATCGACTTACACGAAATGAAATATTTTTGTGATATTCTTGTTTACCTTACTCCAAACTGCTCTTATATAGCTTTTGCAGCGAATTTGGAGCAACCTTTGTTCAGAGTATATTTAGTGTCCAGGGAGCCGAGAATCGTCGAAATATCGACTTACACGAAATGAAAAATTTTTGCGATATTCTTGTTCCCCACGCTCCAAACTGTTCGTAAATAGCATTTGAGGCGAATTTGGTGCAACTTTTGTTACATGTATATTTCTTGACCAGGGAGCCGAGAATCGTCGAAATATCGACTTACGCGAAATGAAAAATTTTTGTGATATTCTTCTTCCCCACGCTCCAAACTGCTCGTATATAGCATTTGCTGCGAATTTGGAGCAACTTTTGTTATATGTATATTTCGTTACCAGGGAGCCGAGAATCGTCGAAATATCGACTTACATGAAATGAAATATTTTTATGATATTCTTGTTTACTTTACTCCAAACTGCACGTATATAGCATTTGCAGCGAATTTGGAGCAACTTTTGTTATATGTATTTTTCGTGTCCAGGGAGCCGAGAATCGTCGAAATATCAACTTACACGAAATGAAATATTTTTTTGATATTCCTACTCCCCAGGCTCCAAACTGCTCGTAAATAGCATTTGCAGCGAATTTGGAGCAACTTTTGTTATATGTATATTTCGTTACCAGGGAGCCGAGAATCGTCGAAATATCGACTTACACGAAATGAAATATTTTTGTGATATTCTTGTTTACCTTACTCCAAACTGAAATATTTTTGTGATATTCTTGTTCCCCACGCTCCAAACTGCTCGTAAATAGCATTTGAGGCGAATTTGAGGCAACTTTTGTTACATGTATATTTCTTGACCAGGGAGCCGAGAATCGTCGAAATATCGACTTACACGTAATGAAACATTTTTGTGATATTCCTACTCCCCAGGCTCCAAACTGCTCGTAAATAGCATTAGCAGCGAATTTGGGGCAACTTTTGTTATATGTATTTTTTGTGACCAGGGAGCCGAGAATCGTCGAAATAACGACTTACACGTAATGAAACATTTTTATGATATTCTTGTTCCCCGCGCATCAAACTGCTCGAAAATAGCATTTGAGGCGAATTTGGAGCAACGTATGGTATATGTATATTTCGTGACCAGGGAGCTGAGAATCGTCGAAATATCGACTTACACGAAATGAAATATTTTTGTGATATTCTTGTTTACCTTACTCCAAACTGCTCTGATATAGCTTTTGCAGCGAATTTGGAGCAAGTTTTGTTCAGAGTATATTTAGTGTCCAAGGAGCCGAGAATCGTCGAAATATCGACTTACACGAAATGAAAAATTTTTGCGATATTCTTGTTCCCCACGCCCCAAACTGCTCTTATATAGCTTTTGCAGTGAATTTGGAACAACTTTTGTTATATGTATTTTTCGTGTCCAGGGAGCCGAGAATCGTCAAAATATCGACTTACACGAAATGAAATATTTTTGTGATATTCTTGTTTACCTTACTCCAAACTACCCTTATATAGCTTTTGCAGCGAATTTGGAGCAACTTTTGTTCAGAGTATATTTAGTGTCCAGGGAGCCGAGAATCGTCGAAATATCAACTTACACCAAATGAAAAATTTTTGCGATATTCTTGTTCCCCACACTCCAAACTTCTCGTATATAGCTTTTGCAGCGAATTTGGAGCAACGTTTGTTAGGATAATATATTTCCTGTCCAGGGAGCTGAGAATCCTCGAAAAATCGACTTACGCGAAATGAAAAATTTTTGTGATATTCTTCTTCCCCACGCTCCAAACTGCTCGTATATAGCATTTGCTGCGAATTTGGAGCAACTTTTATTATATGTATATTTCGTGACCAGGGAGCCGAGAATCGTCGAAATATCAACTTACACGAAATGAAATATTTTTGTGATATTCTTGTTCCCCACGCTCCAAACTGTTCGTAAATAGCATTTGAGGCGAATTTGGTGCAACTTTTGTTACATGTATATTTCTTGACCAGGGAGCCGAGAATCGTCGAAATATCGACTTACGCGAAATGAAAAATTTTTGTGATATTCTTCTTCCCCACGCTCCAAACTGCTCGTATATAGCATTTGCTGCGAATTTGGAGCAACTTTAGTTACATGCATATTTCTTGACCAGGGAGCCGAGAATCGTCGAAATATCGACTTACACGAAATGAAATATTTTTGTGATATTCTTGTTTACCTTACTCCAAACTGCTCTTATATAGCTTTTGCAGCGAATTTGGAGCAACCTTTGTTCAGAGTATATTTAGTGTCCAGGGAGCCGAGAATCGTCGAAATATCGACTTACACGAAATGAAAAATTTTTGCGATATTCTTGTTCCCCACGCTCCAAACTGTTCGTAAATAGCATTTGAGGCGAATTTGGTGCAACTTTTGTTACATGTATATTTCTTGACCAGGGAGCCGAGAATCGTCGAAATATCGACTTACGCGAAATGAAATATTTTTGTGATATTCTTCTTCCCCACGCTCCAAACTGCTCGTATATAGCATTTGCTGCGAATTTGGAGCAACTTTTGTTACATGCATATTTCTTGACCAGGGAGCCGAGAATCGTCGAAATATCGACTTACACGTAATGAAATATTTTTGTGATATTCCTGCTCCCCACGCTCCAAACTGCTCGTAAATAGCATTTGCAGCGAATTTGGAGCAACTTTTGTTATATGTATATTTCGTTACCAGGGAGCCGAGAATCGTCGAAATATCGACTTACATGAAATGAAATATTTTTATGATATTCTTGTTTACTTTACTCCAAACTGCACGTATATAGCATTTGCAGCGAATTTGGAGCAACTTTTGTTATATGTATTTTTCGTGTCCAGGGAGCCGAGAATCGTCGAAATATCAACTTACACGAAATGAAATATTTTTTTGATATTCCTACTCCCCAGGCTCCAAACTGCTCGTAAATAGCATTTGCAGCGAATTTGGAGCAACTTTTGTTATATGTATATTTCGTTACCAGGGAGCCGAGAATCGTCGAAATATCGACTTACACGAAATGAAATATTTTTGTGATATTCTTGTTTACCTTACTCCAAACTGAAATATTTTTGTGATATTCTTGTTCCCCACGCTCCAAACTGCTCGTAAATAGCATTTGAGGCGAATTTGAGGCAACTTTTGTTACATGTATATTTCTTGACCAGGGAGCCGAGAATCGTCGAAATATCGACTTACACGTAATGAAACATTTTTGTGATATTCCTACTCCCCAGGCTCCAAACTGCTCGTAAATAGCATTAGCAGCGAATTTGGGGCAACTTTTGTTATATGTATTTTTTGTGACCAGGGAGCCGAGAATCGTCGAAATAACGACTTACACGTAATGAAACATTTTTATTATATTCTTGTTCCCCGCGCATAAAACTGCTCGAAAATAGCATTTGAGGCGAATTTGGAGCAACGTATGGTATATGTATATTTCGTGACCAGGGAGCTGAGAATCGTCGAAATATCGACTTACACGAAATGAAATATTTTTGTGATATTCTTGTTTACCTTACTGCAAACTGCTCTGATATAGTTTTGCAGCGAATTTAGAGCAAGTTTTGTTCAGAGTATATTTAGTGTCCAGGGAGCCGAGAATCGTCGAAATATCGACTTACACGAAATGAAAAATTTTTGCGATATTCTTGTTACCCACGCCCCAAACTGCTCTTATATAGCTTTTGCAGTGAATTTGGAACAACTTTTGTTATATGTATTTTTCGTGTCCAGGGAGCCGAGAATCGTCAAAATATCGACTTACACGAAATGAAATATTTTTGTGATATTCTTGTTTACCTTACTCCAAACTACCCTTATATAGCTTTTGCAGCGAATTTGGAGCAACTTTTGTTCAGAGTATATTTAGTGTCCAGGGAGCCGAGAATCGTCGAAATATCGACTTACACGAAATGAAAAATTTTTGCGATATTCTTGTTCCCCACACTCCAAACTTCTCGTATATAGCTTTTGCAGCGAATTTGGAGCAACGTTTGTTAGGATAATATATTTCCTGTCCAGGGAGCTGAGTATCCTCGAAAAATCGACTTACGCGAAATGAAAAATTTTTGTGATATTCTTCTTCCCCACGCTCCAAACTGCTCGTATATAGCATTTGCTGCGAATTTGGAGCAACTTTTATTATATGTATATTTCGTGACCAGGGAGCCGAGAATCGTCGAAATATCAACTTACACGAAATGAAATATTTTTGTGATATTCTTGTTCCCCACGCTCCAAACTGCTCGTAAATAGCATTTGCAGCGAATTTGGAGCAACTTTTGTTATATGTATATTTCGTTACCAGGGAGCCGAGAATCGTCGAAATATCGACTTACACGTAATGAAACATTTTTATGATATTCTTGTTCCTCGCGCTCCAAACTGCTCGTAAATAGCATTTGAGGCGAATTTGTAGCAACTTTTGGTATATGTATATTTCGTGTCCAGGGAGCCGAGAATAGTCGAAATATCGACTTACACGTAATGAAACATTTTTATGATATTCTTGTTTACCTTACTCCAAACTGCACGTATATAGCATTTGCAGCGAATTTGGAGCAACGTTTGGTATATGTATATTTCGTTACCAGGGTGCCGAGAATCGTCAAAAATCGACTTACACGTAATGAAACATTTTTATGATATTCTTGTTCCCCACACTCCAAACTGCTCGTATATAGCATTTGCAAAGAATTTGGACCAACTTTTGTGATATATATTTTCGTGTCCAGGGAGCCGAGAATCGTTGAAACATCAACTTACACGAAATGAAATATTTTTGTGATATTCTTGTTCCCCACGTTCCAAACTACTCGTAAATAGCATTTGCAGCAAATTTGGAGCAACTTTTGATATATGTATTTTCGTGTCCAGGGAGCCGAGATTCGTCGAAATATCAACTTACACTAAATGAAATATTTTTGTGATATTCTTGTTTACCTTACTCCAAACTGCTCTTATATAGCTTTTGCAGCAAATTTGGAACAACTTTTGATATATGTATTTTCGTGACCAGGGAGCCGAGCATCGTCGAAATATCGACTTACACGTAATGAAATATTTTTATGATAATCTTGTTCCCCGCGCTCCAAACTGCTCGTAAATAGCATTTGAGGCGAATTTGGAGCAACTTTTGGTATATGTATATTTCATGACCAGGGAGCTGAGAATCGGCGAAATATCGACTTAGGCGAAATGAAAAATTTTTGTGATATTCTTATTCCCCACACTCCAAACTGCTCGTATATAGTTTTTGCAGCGAATTTGGAGCAACCGTTGTTCAGAGTATATTTAGTGTCCAGGGAGCCGAGAATCGTCGAAATTTTTACTTACACGAAATGAAACATTTTTGCGATATTCTTGTTCCCCACGCTCCAAACTGCTCTTATATATCTTTTGCAGCGAATTTGGAACAGCTTTTGTTATATGTATTTTTCGTGTCCAGGGAGCCGAGAATCGTCGAAATATCGACTTACACGAAATGAAAAATTTTTGCGATATTGTTGTTCCCCACACTCCAAACTTCTCGTATATAGCTTTTGCAGCGAATTTGGAGCAACGTTTGTTAGGATAATATATTTCGTGTCCAGGGAGCTGAGAATCCTCTAAAAATCAACTTACACGAAATGAAATATTTTTGTGATATTCCTGCTCCCCACGCTCCAAACTGCTCGTATATAGCATTTGCTGCGAATTTGGAGCAACTTTTGTTACATGTATATTTCGTGACCAGGGAGTCGAGAATCGTCGAAATATCGACTTACACGTAATGAAACATTTTTATGATATTCTTGTTCCCCGCGCTCCAAACTGCTCGTAAATAGCATTTGAGGCGAATTTGGAGCAACGTTTGGTATATGTATATTTCGTGACCAGGGAGCTGAGAATCGTCGAAATATCGATTTACACGAAATGAAATATTTTTGTGATATTCTTGTTTACCTTACTCCAAACTGAAATATTTTTGTGATATTCTTGTTCCCCACGCTCCAAACTGTTCGTAAATAGCATTTGCAGCAAATTTGGAGCAACTTTTGTTATATGTATATTTTGTGACCATGGAGCCGAGGATCTTCGAAATATCGACTTACACGTAATGAAACATTTTTATGATATTCTTGTTCCCCGCATTCCAAACTGCTCGAAAATAGCATTTGAGGCGAATTTGGAGCAACGTATGGTATATATATATTTCGTGACCAGGGAGCCGAGAATCGTCGAAATATCAACTTACACGAAATGAAATATTTTTGTGATATTCCTGCTCCCCACGCTCCAAACTGCTCGTAAATAGCATTTGCAGCGAATTTGGAGCAACTTTTTTTATAATTATATTTTGTGACCATGGAGCCGAGGATCTTCGAAATATCGACTTACACGAAATAAAATATTTTTGTGATATTCTTGTTCCCCACGCTCCAAACTGCTCGTAAATAGCATTTGAAGCAAATTTGGAGCAACTTTTGTTATATGTATATTTCGTTACCAGGGAGCCGAGAATCGTCGAAATATCGACTTACACGAAATGAAATATTTTTGTGATATTCTTGTTTACCTTACTCCAAACTGCTCTTATATAGCTTTTGCAGCGAATTTGGAGCAACCTTTGTTCAGAGTATATTTAGTGTCCAGGGAGCCGAGAATCGTCGAAATATCGACTTACACGAAATGAAAAATTTTTGCGATATTCTTGTTCCCCACGCTCCAAACTGCTCGTAAATAGCATTTGCAGCGAATTTGGAGCAACTTTTGTTATATGTATATTTCGTTACCAGGGAGCCGAGAATCGTCGAAATATCGACTTACACGTAATGAAACATTTTTGTGATATTCTTCTTCCCCACGCTCCAAACTGCTCGTATATAGCATTTGCTGCGAATTTGGAGCAACTTTTGTTACATGTATATTTCGTGACCAGGGAGCCGAGAATCGTCGAAATATCGACTTACACGTAATGAAACATTTTTATGATATTCTTGTTCCCCACGCTCCAAACTGCTCGTAAATAGCATTTGCAGCGAATTTGGAGTAACTTTTGTTATATGTATATTTCGTTACCAGGGAGCCGAGAATCGTCGAAATATCGACTTACACGAAATGAAATATTTTTGTGATATTCTTGTTTACCTTACTCCAAACTGCTCTTATATAGCTTTTGCAGCGAATTTGGAACAACTTTTGTTATATGTATTTTTCGTGTCCAGGGAGCCGAGAATCGTCGAAATATCGACTTACACGTAATGAAACATTTTTATGATATTCTTGTTCCCCGCGCTCCAAACTGCTCGTAAATAGCATTTGAGGCGAATTTGGTGCAACTTTTCGTATATGTATATTTCATGACCAGGGAGCTGAGAATCGGCGAAATATCGACTTAGGCGAAATGAAAAATTTTTGTGATATTCTAGTTCCCCACACTCCAAACTGCTCGTATATAGCTTTTGCAGCGAATTTGGATAAACTTTTGTTCTGAGAATATTTCGTGTCCAGGGAACCGCGAATCGTCGAGATATCGACTTACACTTAGTGATACATTTTTGTGACAATCTTCCTCCCCGCACTCCAAACTATTCGCTTTTAGCTTATGTAGCTAATTTGGAGCAACTTTTGTTCTGAGAATATTTCGTGTCCAGGCAGCTGAGAATCGTCGTAAAATCGACTTACACGTAATGAAACATTTTTATGATATTCTTGTTCCCCACGCCCAAAACTGCTCGTATATAGCATTTGCAGAGAATTTGGACCAACTTTTGTGATATATATTTTCGTGTCCAGGGAGCCGAGAATCGTCGAAATATCGACTCACACGAAATGAAAAATTTTTGCGATATTCTTGTTCCCCACACTCCAGACTGCTCGTATATAGCTTTTGCAGCGAATTTGGAGCAACTATTGTTCAGAGTATATTTAGTGTCCAGGGAGCCGAGAATCGTTGAAATATCGACTTACACGAAATGAAATATTTTTGTGATATTCTTGTTTACCTTACTCCAAACTGCTCTTATATAGCTTTTGCAGCGAATTTGGAGCAACCTTTGTTCAGAGTATATTTAGTGTCCAGGGAGCCGAGAATCGTCGAAATATCGACTTACACGAAATGAAAAATTTTTGCGATATTCTTGTTCCCCACGCTCCAAACTGTTCGTAAATAGCATTTGAGGCGAATTTGGTGCAACTTTTGTTACATGTATATTTCTTGACCAGGGAGCCGAGAATCGTCGAAATATCGACTTACGCGAAATGAAAAATTTTTGTGATATTCTTCTTCCCCACGCTCCAAACTGCTCGTATATAGCATTTGCTGCGAATTTGGAGCAACTTTTGTTATATGTATATTTCGTTACCAGGGAGCCGAGAATCGTCGAAATATCGACTTACATGAAATGAAATATTTTTATGATATTCTTGTTTACTTTACTCCAAACTGCACGTATATAGCATTTGCAGCGAATTTGGAGCAACTTTTGTTATATGTATTTTTCGTGTCCAGGGAGCCGAGAATCGTCGAAATATCAACTTACACGAAATGAAATATTTTTTTGATATTCCTACTCCCCAGGCTCCAAACTGCTCGTAAATAGCATTTGCAGCGAATTTGGAGCAACTTTTGTTATATGTATATTTCGTTACCAGGGAGCCGAGAATCGTCGAAATATCGACTTACACGAAATGAAATATTTTTGTGATATTCTTGTTTACCTTACTCCAAACTGAAATATTTTTGTGATATTCTTGTTCCCCACGCTCCAAACTGCTCGTAAATAGCATTTGAGGCGAATTTGAGGCAACTTTTGTTACATGTATATTTCTTGACCAGGGAGCCGAGAATCGTCGAAATATCGACTTACACGTAATGAAACATTTTTGTGATATTCCTACTCCCCAGGCTCCAAACTGCTCGTAAATAGCATTAGCAGCGAATTTGGGGCAACTTTTGTTATATGTATTTTTTGTGACCAGGGAGCCGAGAATCGTCGAAATAACGACTTACACGTAATGAAACATTTTTATGATATTCTTGTTCCCCGCGCATCAAACTGCTCGAAAATAGCATTTGAGGCGAATTTGGAGCAACGTATGGTATATGTATATTTCGTGACCAGGGAGCTGAGAATCGTCGAAATATCGACTTACACGAAATGAAATATTTTTGTGATATTCTTGTTTACCTTACTCCAAACTGCTCTGATATAGCTTTTGCAGCGAATTTGGAGCAAGTTTTGTTCAGAGTATATTTAGTGTCCAAGGAGCCGAGAATCGTCGAAATATCGACTTACACGAAATGAAAAATTTTTGCGATATTCTTGTTCCCCACGCCCCAAACTGCTCTTATATAGCTTTTGCAGTGAATTTGGAACAACTTTTGTTATATGTATTTTTCGTGTCCAGGGAGCCGAGAATCGTCAAAATATCGACTTACACGAAATGAAATATTTTTGTGATATTCTTGTTTACCTTACTCCAAACTACCCTTATATAGCTTTTGCAGCGAATTTGGAGCAACTTTTGTTCAGAGTATATTTAGTGTCCAGGGAGCCGAGAATCGTCGAAATATCAACTTACACCAAATGAAAAATTTTTGCGATATTCTTGTTCCCCACACTCCAAACTTCTCGTATATAGCTTTTGCAGCGAATTTGGAGCAACGTTTGTTAGGATAATATATTTCCTGTCCAGGGAGCTGAGAATCCTCGAAAAATCGACTTACGCGAAATGAAAAATTTTTGTGATATTCTTCTTCCCCACGCTCCAAACTGCTCGTATATAGCATTTGCTGCGAATTTGGAGCAACTTTTATTATATGTATATTTCGTGACCAGGGAGCCGAGAATCGTCGAAATATCAACTTACACGAAATGAAATATTTTTGTGATATTCTTGTTCCCCACGCTCCAAACTGTTCGTAAATAGCATTTGAGGCGAATTTGGTGCAACTTTTGTTACATGTATATTTCTTGACCAGGGAGCCGAGAATCGTCGAAATATCGACTTACGCGAAATGAAAAATTTTTGTGATATTCTTCTTCCCCACGCTCCAAACTGCTCGTATATAGCATTTGCTGCGAATTTGGAGCAACTTTAGTTACATGCATATTTCTTGACCAGGGAGCCGAGAATCGTCGAAATATCGACTTACACGAAATGAAATATTTTTGTGATATTCTTGTTTACCTTACTCCAAACTGCTCTTATATAGCTTTTGCAGCGAATTTGGAGCAACCTTTGTTCAGAGTATATTTAGTGTCCAGGGAGCCGAGAATCGTCGAAATATCGACTTACACGAAATGAAAAATTTTTGCGATATTCTTGTTCCCCACGCTCCAAACTGTTCGTAAATAGCATTTGAGGCGAATTTGGTGCAACTTTTGTTACATGTATATTTCTTGACCAGGGAGCCGAGAATCGTCGAAATATCGACTTACGCGAAATGAAATATTTTTGTGATATTCTTCTTCCCCACGCTCCAAACTGCTCGTATATAGCATTTGCTGCGAATTTGGAGCAACTTTTGTTACATGCATATTTCTTGACCAGGGAGCCGAGAATCGTCGAAATATCGACTTACACGTAATGAAATATTTTTGTGATATTCCTGCTCCCCACGCTCCAAACTGCTCGTAAATAGCATTTGCAGCGAATTTGGAGCAACTTTTGTTATATGTATATTTCGTTACCAGGGAGCCGAGAATCGTCGAAATATCGACTTACATGAAATGAAATATTTTTATGATATTCTTGTTTACTTTACTCCAAACTGCACGTATATAGCATTTGCAGCGAATTTGGAGCAACTTTTGTTATATGTATTTTTCGTGTCCAGGGAGCCGAGAATCGTCGAAATATCAACTTACACGAAATGAAATATTTTTTTGATATTCCTACTCCCCAGGCTCCAAACTGCTCGTAAATAGCATTTGCAGCGAATTTGGAGCAACTTTTGTTATATGTATATTTCGTTACCAGGGAGCCGAGAATCGTCGAAATATCGACTTACACGAAATGAAATATTTTTGTGATATTCTTGTTTACCTTACTCCAAACTGAAATATTTTTGTGATATTCTTGTTCCCCACGCTCCAAACTGCTCGTAAATAGCATTTGAGGCGAATTTGAGGCAACTTTTGTTACATGTATATTTCTTGACCAGGGAGCCGAGAATCGTCGAAATATCGACTTACACGTAATGAAACATTTTTGTGATATTCCTACTCCCCAGGCTCCAAACTGCTCGTAAATAGCATTAGCAGCGAATTTGGGGCAACTTTTGTTATATGTATTTTTTGTGACCAGGGAGCCGAGAATCGTCGAAATAACGACTTACACGTAATGAAACATTTTTATGATATTCTTGTTCCCCGCGCATAAAACTGCTCGAAAATAGCATTTGAGGCGAATTTGGAGCAACGTATGGTATATGTATATTTCGTGACCAGGGAGCTGAGAATCGTCGAAATATCGACTTACACGAAATGAAATATTTTTGTGATATTCTTGTTTACCTTACTGCAAACTGCTCTGATATAGTTTTGCAGCGAATTTAGAGCAAGTTTTGTTCAGAGTATATTTAGTGTCCAGGGAGCCGAGAATCGTCGAAATATCGACTTACACGAAATGAAAAATTTTTGCGATATTCTTGTTACCCACGCCCCAAACTGCTCTTATATAGCTTTTGCAGTGAATTTGGAACAACTTTTGTTATATGTATTTTTCGTGTCCAGGGAGCCGAGAATCGTCAAAATATCGACTTACACGAAATGAAATATTTTTGTGATATTCTTGTTTACCTTACTCCAAACTACCCTTATATAGCTTTTGCAGCGAATTTGGAGCAACTTTTGTTCAGAGTATATTTAGTGTCCAGGGAGCCGAGAATCGTCGAAATATCGACTTACACGAAATGAAAAATTTTTGCGATATTCTTGTTCCCCACACTCCAAACTTCTCGTATATAGCTTTTGCAGCGAATTTGGAGCAACGTTTGTTAGGATAATATATTTCCTGTCCAGGGAGCTGAGTATCCTCGAAAAATCGACTTACGCGAAATGAAAAATTTTTGTGATATTCTTCTTCCCCACGCTCCAAACTGCTCGTATATAGCATTTGCTGCGAATTTGGAGCAACTTTTATTATATGTATATTTCGTGACCAGGGAGCCGAGAATCGTCGAAATATCAACTTACACGAAATGAAATATTTTTGTGATATTCTTGTTCCCCACGCTCCAAACTGCTCGTAAATAGCATTTGCAGCGAATTTGGAGCAACTTTTGTTATATGTATATTTCGTTACCAGGGAGCCGAGAATCGTCGAAATATCGACTTACACGTAATGAAACATTTTTATGATATTCTTGTTCCTCGCGCTCCAAACTGCTCGTAAATAGCATTTGAGGCGAATTTGTAGCAACTTTTGGTATATGTATATTTCGTGTCCAGGGAGCCGAGAATAGTCGAAATATCGACTTACACGTAATGAAACATTTTTATGATATTCTTGTTTACCTTACTCCAAACTGCACGTATATAGCATTTGCAGCGAATTTGGAGCAACGTTTGGTATATGTATATTTCGTTACCAGGGTGCCGAGAATCGTCAAAAATCGACTTACACGTAATGAAACATTTTTATGATATTCTTGTTCCCCACACTCCAAACTGCTCGTATATAGCATTTGCAAAGAATTTGGACCAACTTTTGTGATATATATTTTCGTGTCCAGGGAGCCGAGAATCGTTGAAACATCAACTTACACGAAATGAAATATTTTTGTGATATTCTTGTTCCCCACGTTCCAAACTACTCGTAAATAGCATTTGCAGCAAATTTGGAGCAACTTTTGATATATGTATTTTCGTGTCCAGGGAGCCGAGATTCGTCGAAATATCAACTTACACTAAATGAAATATTTTTGTGATATTCTTGTTTACCTTACTCCAAACTGCTCTTATATAGCTTTTGCAGCAAATTTGGAACAACTTTTGATATATGTATTTTCGTGACCAGGGAGCCGAGCATCGTCGAAATATCGACTTACACGTAATGAAATATTTTTATGATAATCTTGTTCCCCGCGCTCCAAACTGCTCGTAAATAGCATTTGAGGCGAATTTGGAGCAACTTTTGGTATATGTATATTTCATGACCAGGGAGCTGAGAATCGGCGAAATATCGACTTAGGCGAAATGAAAAATTTTTGTGATATTCTTATTCCCCACACTCCAAACTGCTCGTATATAGTTTTTGCAGCGAATTTGGAGCAACCGTTGTTCAGAGTATATTTAGTGTCCAGGGAGCCGAGAATCGTCGAAATTTTTACTTACACGAAATGAAACATTTTTGCGATATTCTTGTTCCCCACGCTCCAAACTGCTCTTATATATCTTTTGCAGCGAATTTGGAACAGCTTTTGTTATATGTATTTTTCGTGTCCAGGGAGCCGAGAATCGTCGAAATATCGACTTACACGAAATGAAAAATTTTTGCGATATTGTTGTTCCCCACACTCCAAACTTCTCGTATATAGCTTTTGCAGCGAATTTGGAGCAACGTTTGTTAGGATAATATATTTCGTGTCCAGGGAGCTGAGAATCCTCTAAAAATCAACTTACACGAAATGAAATATTTTTGTGATATTCCTGCTCCCCACGCTCCAAACTGCTCGTATATAGCATTTGCTGCGAATTTGGAGCAACTTTTGTTACATGTATATTTCGTGACCAGGGAGTCGAGAATCGTCGAAATATCGACTTACACGTAATGAAACATTTTTATGATATTCTTGTTCCCCGCGCTCCAAACTGCTCGTAAATAGCATTTGAGGCGAATTTGGAGCAACGTTTGGTATATGTATATTTCGTGACCAGGGAGCTGAGAATCGTCGAAATATCGATTTACACGAAATGAAATATTTTTGTGATATTCTTGTTTACCTTACTCCAAACTGAAATATTTTTGTGATATTCTTGTTCCCCACGCTCCAAACTGTTCGTAAATAGCATTTGCAGCAAATTTGGAGCAACTTTTGTTATATGTATATTTTGTGACCATGGAGCCGAGGATCTTCGAAATATCGACTTACACGTAATGAAACATTTTTATGATATTCTTGTTCCCCGCATTCCAAACTGCTCGAAAATAGCATTTGAGGCGAATTTGGAGCAACGTATGGTATATATATATTTCGTGACCAGGGAGCCGAGAATCGTCGAAATATCAACTTACACGAAATGAAATATTTTTGTGATATTCCTGCTCCCCACGCTCCAAACTGCTCGTAAATAGCATTTGCAGCGAATTTGGAGCAACTTTTTTTATAATTATATTTTGTGACCATGGAGCCGAGGATCTTCGAAATATCGACTTACACGAAATAAAATATTTTTGTGATATTCTTGTTCCCCACGCTCCAAACTGCTCGTAAATAGCATTTGAAGCAAATTTGGAGCAACTTTTGTTATATGTATATTTCGTTACCAGGGAGCCGAGAATCGTCGAAATATCGACTTACACGTAATGAAACATTTTTATGATATTCCTGTTCCCCGCGCTCAAAACTGCTCGTAAATAGCATTTCAGGCGACTTTGTAGCAACTTTTGGTATATGTATATTTCGTGTCCAGGGAGCCGAGAATCGTCGAAATATAAACTTACACAAAATGAAATATTTTTGTGATATTCTTGTTCCCCACGTTCCAAACTACTCGTAAATAGCATTTGCAGCAAATTTGGAGCAACTTTTGATATATGTATTTTCGTGTCCAGGGAGCCGAGATTCGTCGAAATATCAACTTACACGAAATGAAATATTTTTGTGATATTCTTGTTTACCTTACTCCAAACTGCTCTTATATAGCTTTTGCAGCAAATTTGGAGCAACTTTTGATATATGTATTTTCGTGACCAGGGAGCCGAGCATCGTCGAAATATCGACTTATACGTAATGAAACATTTTTATGATATTCTTGTTCCCCGCGCTCCAAACTGCTCGTAAATAGCATTTGAGGCGAATTTGGAGCAACTTTTGGTATATGTATATTTCATGACCAGGGAGCTGAGAATCGGCGAAAAATCGACTTAGGCGAAATGAAAAATTTTTGTGATATTCTTGTTCCCCACACTCCAAACTGCTCGTATATAGTTTTTGCAGCGAATTTGGAGCAACCTTTGTTCACAGTATATTTAGTGTCCAGGGAGCCGAGAATCGTCGAAATATCGACTTACACGAAATGAAAAAATTTTGCGATATTCTTGTTCCCCACACTCCAAACTTCTCGTATATAGCTTTTGCAGTGAATTTGGAGCAACGTTTGTTAGGATAATATATTTCGTGTCCAGGGAGCTGAGAATCCTCGAAAAATCGACTTACGCGAAATGAAAAATTTTTGTGATATTCTTCTTCCCCACGCTCCAAACTGCTCGTATATAGCATTTGCTGCGAATTTGGAGCAACTTTTGTTACATGTATATTTCCTGACCAGGGAGTCGAGAATCGTCGAAATATCGACTTACACGTAATGAAACATTTTTATGATATTCTTGTTCCCCGCGCTCCAAACTGCTCGTAAATAGCATTTGAGGCGAATTTGGAGCAACGTTTGGTATATGTATATTTCGTGACCAGGGAGCTGAGAATCGTAGAAATATCGACTTACACGAAATGAAATATTTTTATGATACTCTTGTTTACCTTACTCCAAACTGCAAGTATATAGCATTTTCAGCGAATTTGGAGCAACTTTTTTTATATGTATTTTTCGTGTCCAGGGAGCCGAGAATCGTCGAAATATCAACTTACACGAAATGAAATATTTTTGTGATATTCCTGCTCCCCACGCTCCAAACTGCTCGTAAATAGCATTTGCAGCGAATTTGAAGCAACTTTTGTTATATGTATATTTCGTTACCAGGGAGCCGAGAATCGTCGAAATATCGACTTATACGAAATGAAATATTTTTGTGATATTCTTGTTTACCTTACTCCAAACTGAAATATTTTTGTGATATTCTTGTTCCCCACGCTCCAAACTGCTCGTAAATAGCATTTGCAGCGAATTTGGAGCAACTTTTGTTATATGTATATTTTGTGACCATGGAGCCGAGGATCTTCGAAATATCGACTTACACGTAATGAAACATTTTTATGATATTCTTGTTCCCCGCACTCCAAACTGCTCGAAAATAGCATTTGAGGCGAATTTGGAGCAACGTATGGTATATGTATATTTCGTGACCAGGGAGCTGAGAATCGTCGAAATATCGATTTACACGAAATGAAATATTTTTGTGATATTCTTGTTTACCTTACTCCAAACTGAAATATTTTTGTGATATTCTTGTTCCCCACGCTCCAAACTGCTCGTAAATAGCATTTGCAGCGAATTTGGAGCAACTTTCGTTATATGTATATTTTGTGACCAGGGAGCCGAGAATCGTCGAAATATCAACTTACACGAAATGAAACATTTTTATGATATTCTTGTTCCCCGCGCTCCAATCTGCTCGTAAATAGCATTTGAGGCGAATTTGTAGCAACTTTTGGTATATGTATATTTCGTGTCCAGGGAGCCGAGAATAGTCGAAATATCGACTTACACGTAATGAAACATTTTTATGATATTCTTGTTTACCTTACTCCAAACTGCACGTATATAGCATTTGCAGCGAATTTGGAGCAACGTTTGGTATATGTATATTTCGTTACCAGGGTGCCGAGAATCGTCAAAAATCGACTTACACGTAATGAAACATTTTTATGATATTCTTGTTCCCCACACTCCAAACTGCTCGTATATAGCATTTGCAGAGAATTTGGACCAACTTTTGTAATATATATTTTCGTGTCCAGGGAGCCGAGAATCGTTGAAACATCAACTTACACGAAATGAAATATTTTTGTGATATTCTTGTTCCCCACGTTCCAAACTACTCGTAAATAGCATTTGCAGCAAATTTGGAGCAACTTTTGATATATGTATTTTCGTGTCCAGGGAGCCGAGATTCGTCGAAATATCAACTTACACGAAATGAAATATTTTTGTGATATTCTTGATTACCTTACTCCAAACTGCTCTTATATAGCTTTTGCAGCAAATTTGGAACAACTTTTGATATATGTATTTTCGTGACCAGGGCGCCGAGCATCGTCGAAATATCGACTTACACGTAATGAAATATTTTTATGATAATCTTGTTCCCCGCGCTCCAAACTGCTCGTAAATAGCATTTGAGGCGAATTTGGAGCAACTTTTGGTATATGTATATTTCATGACCAGGGAGCTGAGAATCGGCGAAATATCCACTTAGGCGAAATGAAAAATTTTTGTGATATTCTTATTCCCCACACTCCAAACTGCTCGTATATAGTTTTTGCAGCGAATTTGGAGCAACCGTTGTTCAGAGTATATTTAGTGTCCAGGGAGCCGAGAATCGTCGAAATTTCGACTTACACGAAATGAAACATTTTTGCGATATTCTTGTTCCCCACGCTCCAAACTGCTCTTATATATCTTTTGCAGCGAATTTGAAACAGCTTTTGTTATATGTATTTTTCGTGTCCAGGGAGCCGAGAATCGTCGAAATATCGACTTACACGAAATGAAATATTTTTGTGATATTCTAGTTTACCCTACTCCAAACTTCCCTTATATAGCTTTTGCAGCGAATTTGGAACAAGAGTTAGTGTCCAGGGAGCCGAGAATCGTCGAAATATCGACTTACACGAAATGAAAAATTTTTGCGATATTGTTGTTCCCCACACTCCAAACTTCTCGTATATAGCTTTTGCAGCGAATTTGGAGCAACTTTTGTTACATGTATATTTCGTGACCAGGGAGTCGAGAATCGTCGAAATATCGACTTACACGTAATGAAACATTTTTATGATATTCTTGTTCCCCGCGCTCCAAACTGCTCGTAAATAGCATTTGAGGCGAATTTGGAGCAACGTTTGGTATATGTATATTTCGTGACCAGGGAGCTGAGAATCGTAGAAATATCGACTTACACGAAATGAAATATTTTTATGATATTCTTGTTTACCTTACTCCAAACTGCAAGTATATAGCATTTTCAGCGAATTTGGAGCAACTTTTTTTATATGTATTTTTCGTGTCCAGGGAGCCGAGAAACGTCGAAATATCAACTTACACGAAATGAAATATTTTTGTGATATTCCTGCTCCCCACGCTCCAAACTGCTCGTAAATAGCATTTGCAGCGAATTTGAAGCAACTTTTGTTATATGTATATTTCGTTACCAGGGAGCCGAGAATCGTCGAAAGATCGACTTATACGAAATGAAATTTTTTTGTGATATTCTTGTTTACCTTACTCCAAACTGAAATATTTTTGTGATATTCTTGTTCCCCACGCTCCAAACTGCTCGTAAATAGCATTTGCAGCGAATTTGGAGCAACTTTTGTTATATGTATATTTTGTGACCATGGAGCCGAGGATCTTCGAAATATCGACTTACACGTAATGAAACATTTTTATGATATTCTTGTTCCCCGCACTCCAAACTGCTCGAAAATAGCATTTGAGGCGAATTTGGAGCAACGTATGGTATATGTATATTTCGTGACCAGGGAGCTGAGAATCGTCGAAATATCGATTTACACGAAATGAAATATTTTTGTGATATTCTTGTTTACCTTACTCCAAACTGAAATATTTTTGTGATATTCTTGTTCCCCACGCTCCAAACTGCTCGTAAATAGCATTTGCAGCGAATTTGGAGCAACTTTCGTTATATGTATATTTTGTGACCAGGGAGCCGAGAATCGTCGAAATATCGACTTACACGTAATGAAACATTTTTATGATATTCTTGTTCCCCGCGCTCCAAACTGCTCTTAAATAGCATTTGAGGCGAATTTGTAGCAACTTTTGGTATATGTATATTTCGTGTCCAGGGAGCCGAGAATCGTCGAAATATCGACTTACACGTAATGAAACATTTTTATGATATTCTTGTTTTCCTTACTCCAAACTGCACGTATATAGCATTTGCAGCGAATTTGGAGCAACGTTTGGTATATGTATATTTCGTTACCAGGGTGCCGAGAATCGTCAAAAATCGACTTACACGTAATGAAACATTTTTATGATATTCTTGTTCCCCACACTCCAAACTGCTCGTATATATAGCATTTGCAGAGAATTTGGACCAACTTTTGTGATATATTTTTTCGTGTCCAGGGAGCTGAGAATCCTCGAAAAATCGACTTACGCGAAATGAAAAATTTTTGTGATATTCTTCTTCCCCACGCTCCAAACTGCTCGTATATAGCATTTGCTGCGCATTTGGAGCAACTTTTGTTACATGTATATTTCCTGACCAGGGAGTCGAGAATCGTCGAAATATCGACTTACACGTAATGAAACATTTTTATGATATTCTTGTTCCCCGCGCTCCAAACTGCTCGTAAATAGCATTTGAGGCGAATTTGGAGCAACGTTTGGTATATGTATATTTCGTGACCAGGGAGCTGAGAATCGTAGAAATATCGACTTACACGAAATGAAATATTTTTATGATATTCTTGTTTACCTTACTCCAAACTGCAAGTATATAGCATTTTCAGCGAATTTGGAGCAACTTTTTTTATATGTATTTTTCGTGTCCAGGGAGCCGAGAATCGTCGAAATATCAACTTACACGAAATGAAATATTTTTGTGATATTCCTGCTCCCCACGCTCCAAACTGCTCGTAAATAGCATTTGCAGCGAATTTGAAGCAACTTTTGTTATATGTATATTTCGTTACCAGGGAGCCGAGAATCGTCGAAATATCGACTTATACGAAATGAAATATTTTTGTGATATTCTTGTTTACCTTACTCCAAACTGAAATATTTTTGTGATATTCTTGTTCCCCACGCTTCAAACTGCTCGAAAATAGCATTTGCAGCGAATTTGGAGCAACTTTTGTTATATGTATATTTTGTGACCATGGAGCCGAGGATCTTCGAAATATCGACTTACACGTAATGAAACATTTTTATGATATTCTTGTTCCCCGCACTCCAAACTGCTCGAAAATAGCATTTGAGGCGAATATGGAGCAACGTATGGTATATGTATATTTCGTGACCAGGGAGCTGAGAATCGTCGAAATATCGACTTATACGAAATGAAATATTTTTGTGATATTCTTGTTTACCTTACTCCAAACTGAAATATTTTTGTGATATTCTTGTTCCCCACGCTCCAAACTGTTCGTAAATAGCATTTGCAGCAAATTTGGAGCAACTTTTGTTATATGTATATTTTGTGACCATGGAGCCGAGGATCTTCGAAATATCGACTTACACGTAATGAAACATTTTTATGATATTCTTGTTCCCCGCATTCCAAACTGCTCGAAAATAGCATTTGAGGCGAATTTGGAGCAACGTATGGTATATATATATTTCGTGACCAGGGAGCCGAGAATCGTCGAAATATCAACTTACACGAAATGAAATATTTTTGTGATATTCCTGCTCCCCACGCTCCAAACTGCTCGTAAATAGCATTTGCAGCGAATTTGGAGCAACTTTTGTTATATGTATATTTCGTTACCAGGGAGCCGAGAATCGTCGAAATATCGACTTATACGAAATGATATATTTTTGTGATATTCTTGTTTACCTTACTCCAAACTGAAATATTTTTGTGATATTCTTGTTCCCCACGCTCCAAACTGCTCGTAAATAGCATTTGCAGCGAATTTGGAGCAACTTTTGTTATAATTATATTTTGTGACCATGGAGCCGAGGATCTTCGAAATATCGACTTACACGAAATAAAATATTTTTGTGATATTCTTGTTCCCCACGCTCCAAACTGCTCGTAAATAGCATTTGAAGCGAATTTGGAGCAACTTTTGTTATATGTATATTTCGTTACCAGGGAGCCGAGAATCGTCGAAATATCGACTTACACGTAATGAAACATTTTTATGATATTCTTGTTCCCCGCGCTCAAAACTGCTCGTAAATAGCATTTCAGGCGACTTTGTAGCAACTTTTGGTATATGTATATTTCGTGTCCAGGGAGCCGAGAATCGTCGAAATATAAACTTACACAAAATGAAATATTTTTGTGATATTCTTGTTCCCCACGCTCTAAACTGCTCGTAAATAGCATTTGCAGCGAATTTGGAGCAACGTTTGGTATATGTATATTTCGTTACCAGGGAGCCGAGAATCGTCAAAAATCGACTTATACGTAATGAAACATTTTTATGATATTCTTGTTCCCCACACTCCAAACTGCTCGTATATAGCATTTGCAGAGAATTTGGACCAACTTTTGTGATATATATTTTCCTGTCCAGGGAGCCGAGAATCGTTGAAATAGCAACTTACACGAAATGAAATATTTTTGTGATATTCTTGTTCCCCACGTTCCAAACTACTCGTAAATAGCATTTGCAGCAAATTTGGAGCAACTTTTGATATATGTATTTTCGTGTCCAGGGAGCCGAGATTCGTCGAAATATCAACTTACACGAAATGAAATATTTTTGTGATATTCTTGTTTACCTTACTCCAAACTGCTCTTATATAGCTTTTGCAGCAAATTTGGAGCAACTTTTGATATATGTATTTTCGTGACCAGGGAGCCGAGCATCGTCGAAATATCGACTTATACGTAATGAAACATTTTTATGATATTCTTGTTCCCCGCGCTCCAAACTGCTCGTAAATAGCATTTGAGGCGAATTTGGAGCAACTTTTGGTATATGTATATTTCATGACCAGGGAGCTGAGAATCGGCGAAAAATCGACTTAGGCGAAATGAAAAATTTTTGTGATATTCTTGTTCCCCACACTCCAAACTGCTCGTATATAGTTTTTGCAGCGAATTTGGAGCAACCTGTGTTCACAGTATATTTAGTGTCCAGGGAGCCGAGAATCGTCGAAATATCGACTTACACGAAATGAAAAATTTTTGCGATATTCTTGTTCCCCACGCTCCTAACTGCTCTTATATATCTTTTGCAGCGAATTTGGAACAACTTTTGTTATATGTATTTTTCGTGTTCAGGGAGCCGAGAATCGTCGAAATATCGACTTACACGAAATGAAATATTTTTGTGATATTCTAGTTTACCTTACTCCAAACTTCCCTTATATAGCTTTTGCAGCGAATTTGGAACAACTTTTGTTCAGAGTATATTTATTGTCCAGGGAGCCGAGAATCGTCGAAATATCGACTTACACGAAATGAAAAATTTTTGCGATATTCTTGTTCCCCACACTCCAAACTTCTCGTATATAGCTTTTGCAGTGAATTTGGAGCAACGTTTGTTAGGATAATATATTTCATGTCCAGGGAGCTGAGAATCCTCGAAAAATCGACTTACGCGAAATGAAAAATTTTTGTGATATTCTTCTTCCCCACGCTCCAAACTGCTCGTATATAGCATTTGCTGCGAATTTGGAGCAACTTTTGTTACATGTATATTTCCTGACCAGGGATTCGAGAATCGTCGAAATATCGACTTACACGTAATGAAACATTTTTATGATATTCTTGTTCCCCGCGCTCCAAACTGCTCGTAAATAGCATTTGAGGCGAATTTGGAGCAACGTTTGGTATATGTATATTTCGTGACCAGGGAGCTGAGAATCGTAGAAATATCGACTTACACGAAATGAAATATTTTTATGATATTCTTGTTTACCTTACTCCAAACTGCAAGTATATAGCATTTTCAGCGAATTTGGAGCAACTTTTTTTATATGTATTTTTCGTGTCCAGGGAGCCGAGAATCGTCGAAATATCAACTTACACGAAATGAAATATTTTTGTGATATTCCTGCTCCCCACGCTCCAAACTGCTCGTAAATAGCATTTGCAGCGAATTTGAAGCAACTTTTGTTATATGTATATTTCGTTACCAGGGAGCCGAGAATCGTCGAAATATCGACTTATACGAAATGAAATATTTTTGTGATATTCTTGTTTACCTTACTCCAAACTGAAATATTTTTGTGATATTCTTGTTCCCCACGCTCCAAACTGCTCGTAAATAGCATTTGAGGCGAATTTGGAGCAACTTTTGTTATATGTATATTTTGTGACCATGGAGCCGAGGATCTTCCAAATATCGACTTACACGTAATGAAACATTTTTATGATATTCTTGTACCCCGCACTCCAAACTGCTCTAAAATAGCATTTGAGGCGAATTTGGAGCAACGTTTGGTATATGTATATTTCGTGACCAGGGAGCTGAGAATCGTAGAAATATCAACTTACACGAAATGAAATATTTTTATGATATCCTTGTTTACCTTACTCCAAACTGCAAGTATATAGCATTTGCAGCGAATTTGGAGCAACTTTTGTTATATGTATTTTTCGTGTCCAGGGAGCCGAGAATCGTCGAAATATCAACTTACACGAAATGAAATATTTTTGTGATATTCCTGCTCCCCACGCTCCAAACTGCTCGTAAATAGCATTTGCAGCGAATTTGAAGCAACTTTTGTTATATGTATATTTCGTTACCAGGGAGCCGAGAATCGTCGAAATATCGACTTATACGAAATGAAATATTTTTGTGATATTCTTGTTTACCTTACTCCAAACTGAAATATTTTTGTGATATTCTTGTTCCCCACGCTCCAAATTGTTCGTAAATAGCATTTGCAGCAAATTTGGAGCAACTTTTGTTATATGTATATTTTGTGACCATGGAGCCGAGGATCTTCGAAATATCGACTTACACGTAATGAAACATTTTTATGATATTCTTGTTCCCCGCATTCCAAACTGCTCGAAAATAGCATTTGAGGCGAATTTGGAGCAACGTATGGTATATATATATTTCGTGACCAGGGAGCCGAGAATCGTCGAAATATCAACTTACACGAAATGAAATATTTTTGTGATATTCCTGCTCCCCACGCTCCAAACTGCTCGTAAATAGCATTTGCAGCGAATTTGGAGCAACTTTTGTTATATGTATATTTCGTTACCAGGGAGCCGAGAATCGTCGAAATATCGACTTATACGAAATGATATATTTTTGTGATATTCTTGTTTACCTTACTCCAAACTGAAATATTTTTGTGATATTCTTGTTCCCCACGCTCCAAACTGCTCGTAAATAGCATTTGCAGCGAATTTGGAGCAACTTTTGTTATAATTATATTTTGTGACCATGGAGCCGAGGATCTTCGAAATATCGACTTACACGAAATAAAATATTTTTGTGATATTCTTGTTCCCCACGCTCCAAACTGCTCGTAAATAGCATTTGAAGCGAATTTGGAGCAACTTTTGTTATATGTATATTTCGTTACCAGGGAGCCGAGAATCGTCGAAATATCGACTTACACGTAATGAAACATTTTTATGATATTCTTGTTCCCCGCGCTCAAAACTGCTCGTAAATAGCATTTCAGGCGACTTTGTAGCAACTTTTGGTATATGTATATTTCGTGTCCAGGGAGCCGAGAATCGTCGAAATATAAACTTACACAAAATGAAATATTTTTGTGATATTCTTGTTCCCCACGCTCTAAACTGCTCGTAAATAGCATTTGCAGCGAATTTGGAGCAACGTTTGGTATATGTATATTTCGTTACCAGGGAGCCGAGAATCGTCAAAAATCGACTTATACGTAATGAAACATTTTTATGATATTCTTGTTCCCCACACTCCAAACTGCTCGTATATAGCATTTGCAGAGAATTTGGACCAACTTTTGTGATATATATTTTCCTGTCCAGGGAGCCGAGAATCGTTGAAATAGCAACTTACACGAAATGAAATATTTTTGTGATATTCTTGTTCCCCACGTTCCAAACTACTCGTAAATAGCATTTGCAGCAAATTTGGAGCAACTTTTGATATATGTATTTTCGTGTCCAGGGAGCCGAGATTCGTCGAAATATCAACTTACACGAAATGAAATATTTTTGTGATATTCTTGTTTACCTTACTCCAAACTGCTCTTATATAGCTTTTGCAGCAAATTTGGAGCAACTTTTGATATATGTATTTTCGTGACCAGGGAGCCGAGCATCGTCGAAATATCGACTTATACGTAATGAAACATTTTTATGATATTCTTGTTCCCCGCGCTCCAAACTGCTCGTAAATAGCATTTGAGGCGAATTTGGAGCAACTTTTGGTATATGTATATTTCATGACCAGGGAGCTGAGAATCGGCGAAAAATCGACTTAGGCGAAATGAAAAATTTTTGTGATATTCTTGTTCCCCACACTCCAAACTGCTCGTATATAGTTTTTGCAGCGAATTTGGAGCAACCTGTGTTCACAGTATATTTCCAGGGAGCCGAGAATCGTCGAAATATCGACTTACACGAAATGAAAAATTTTTGCGATATTCTTGTTCCCCACGCTCCTAACTGCTCTTATATATCTTTTGCAGCGAATTTGGAACAACTTTTGTTATATGTATTTTTCGTGTTCAGGGAGCCGAGAATCGTCGAAATATCGACTTACACGAAATGAAATATTTTTGTGATATTCTAGTTTACCTTACTCCAAACTTCCCTTATATAGCTTTTGCAGCGAATTTGGAACAACTTTTGTTCAGAGTATATTTATTGTCCAGGGAGCCGAGAATCGTCGAAATATCGACTTACACGAAATGAAAAATTTTTGCGATATTCTTGTTCCCCACACTCCAAACTTCTCGTATATAGCTTTTGCAGTGAATTTGGAGCAACGTTTGTTAGGATAATATATTTCGTGTCCAGGGAGCTGAGAATCCTCGAAAAATCGACTTACGCGAAATGAAAAATTTTTGTGATATTCTTCTTCCCCACGCTCCAAACTGCTCGTATATAGCATTTGCTGCGAATTTGGAGCAACTTTTGTTACATGTATATTTCCTGACCAGGGAGTCGAGAATCGTCGAAATATCGACTTACACGTAATGAAACATTTTTATGATATTCTTGTTCCCCGCGCTCCAAACTGCTCGTAAATAGCATTTGAGGCGAATTTGGAGCAACGTTTGGTATATGTATATTTCGTGACCAGGGAGCTGAGAATCGTAGAAATATCGACTTACACGAAATGAAATATTTTTATGATATTCTTGTTTACCTTACTCCAAACTGCAAGTATATAGCATTTTCAGCGAATTTGGAGCAACTTTTTTTATATGTATTTTTCGTGTCCAGGGAGCCGAGAATCGTCGAAATATCAACTTACACGAAATGAAATATTTTTGTGATATTCCTGCTCCCCACGCTCCAAACTGCTCGTAAATAGCATTTGCAGCGAATTTGAAGCAACTTTTGTTATATGTATATTTCGTTACCAGGGAGCCGAGAATCGTCGAAATATCGACTTATACGAAATGAAATATTTTTGTGATATTCTTGTTTACCTTACTCCAAACTGAAATATTTTTGTGATATTCTTGTTCCCCACGCTTCAAACTGCTCGAAAATAGCATTTGCAGCGAATTTGGAGCAACTTTTGTTATATGTATATTTTGTGACCATGGAGCCGAGGATCTTCGAAATATCGACTTACACGTAATGAAACATTTTTATGATATTCTTGTTCCCCGCACTCCAAACTGCTCGAAAATAGCATTTGAGGCGAATATGGAGCAACGTATGGTATATGTATATTTCGTGACCAGGGAGCTGAGAATCGTCGAAATATCGATTTACACGAAATGAAATATTTTTGTGATATTCTTGTTTACCTTACTCCAAACTGAAATATTTTTGTGATATTCTTGTTCCCCACGCTCCAAACTGCTCGTAAATAGCATTTGCAGCGAATTTGGAGCAACTTTCGTTATATGTATATTTTGTGACCAGGGAGCCGAGAATCGTCGAAATATCAACTTACACGAAATGAAATATTTTTGTGATATTCTTGTTCCCCATGCTCCAAACTGCTCGTAAATAGCATTTGCAGCGAATTTGGAGCAACTTTCGTTATATGTATATTTTGTGACCAGGGAGCCGAGAATCGTCGAAATATCAACTTACACGAAATGAAATATTTTTCTGATATTCTTGTTCCCCACGCTCCAAACTGCTCGTAAATAGCATTTGCAGCGAATTTGGAGCAACTTTTGTTATATGTATATTTCGTTACCAGGGAGCCGAGAATCGTCGAAATATCGACTTACACGTAATGAAACATTTTTATGATATTCTTGTTCCCCGCGCTCCACACTGCTCGTAAATAGCATTTGAGGCGAATTTGTAGCAACTTTTGGTATATGTATATTTCGTGTCCAGGGAGCCGAGAATAGTCGAAATATCGACTTACACGTAATGAAACATTTTTATGATATTCTTGTTTACCTTACTCCAAACTGCACGTATATAGCATTTGCAGCGAATTTAGAGCAACGTTTGGTATATGTATATTTCGTTACCAGGGTGCCGAGAATCGTCAAAAATCGACTTACACGTAATGAAACATTTTTATGATATTCTTGTTCCCCACACTCCAAACTGCTCGTATATAGCATTTGCAGAGAATTTGGACCAACTTTTGTGATATATATTTTCGTGTCCAGGGAGCCGAGAATCGTTGAAACATCAACTTACACGAAATGAAATATTTTTGTGATATTCTTGTTCCCCACGTTCCAAACTACTCGTAAATAGCATTTGCAGCAAATTTGGAGCAACTTTTGATATATGTATTTTCGTGTCCAGGGAGCCGAGATTCGTCGAAATATCAACTTACACGAAATGAAATATTTTTGTGATATTCTTGATTACCTTACTCCAAACTGCTCTTATATAGCTTTTGCAGCAAATTTGGAACAACTTTTGATATATGTATTTTCGTGACCAGGGAGCCGAGCATCGTCGAAATATCGACTTACACGTAATGAAATATTTTTATGATAATCTTGTTCCCCGCGCTCCAAACTGCTCGTAAATAGCATTTGTGGCGAATTTGGAGCAACTTTTGGTATATGTATATTTCATGACCAGGGAGCTGAGAATCGTCGAAATTTCGACTTACGCGAAATGAAACATTTTTGCGATATTCTTGTTCCCCACGCTCCAAACTGCTCTTATATATCTTTTGCAGCGAATTTGGAACAGCTTTTGAAATATGTATTTTTCGTGTCCAGGGAGCCGAGAATCGTCGAAATATCGACTTACACGAAATGAAATATTTTTGTGATATTCTAGTTTACCTTACTCCAAACTTCCCTTATATAGCTTTTGCAGCGAATTTGGAACAAGAGTTAGTGTCCAGGGAGCCGAGAATCGTCGAAATATCGACTTACACGAAATGAAAAATTTTTGCGATATTCTTGTTCCCCACACTCCAAACTTCTCGTATATAGCATTTGCTGCGAATTTGGAGCAACTTTTGTTACATGTATATTTCGTGACCAGGGAGTCGAGAATCGTCGAAATATCGACTTACACGTAATGAAACATTTTTATGATATTCTTGTTCCCCGCGCTCCAAACTGCTCGTAAATAGCATTTGAGGCGAATTTGGAGCAACGTTTGGTATATGTATATTTCGTGACCAGGGACCTGAGTATCGTAGAAATATCAACTTACACGAAATGAAATATTTTTATGATATCCTTGTTTACCTTACTCCAAACTGCAAGTATATAGAATTTGCAGCGAATTTGGAGCAACTTTTGTTATATGTATTTTTCGTGTCCAGGGAGCCGAGAATCGTCGAAATATCAACTTACACGAAATGAAATATTTTTGTGATATTCCTGCTCCCCACGCTCCAAACTGCTCGTAAATAGCATTTGCAGCGAATTTGAAGCAACTTTTGTTATATGTATATTTCGTTACCAGGGAGCCGAGAATCGTCGAAATATCGACTTATACGAAATGAAATATTTTTGTGATATTCTTGTTTACCTTACTCCAAACTGAAATATTTTTGTGATATTCTTGTTCCCCACGCTCCAAACTGTTCGTAAATAGCATTTGCAGCAAATTTGGAGCAACTTTTGTTATATGTATATTTTGTGACCATGGAGCCGAGGATCTTCGAAATATCGACTTACACGTAATGAAACATTTTTATGATATTCTTGTTCCCCGCATTCCAAACTGCTCGTAAATAGCTTTTGCAGCGAATTTGGAGCAACTTTTGTTATATGTATATTTCGTTACCAGGGAGCCGAGAATCGTCGAAATATCGACTTATACGAAATGATATATTTTTGTGATATTCTTGTTTACCTTACTCCAAACTGAAATATTTTTGTGATATTCTTGTTCCCCACGCTCCAAACTGCTCGTAAATAGCATTTGCAGCGAATTTGGAGCAACTTTTGTTATAATTATATTTTGTGACCATGGAGCCGAGGATCTTCGAAATATCGACTTACACGAAATAAAATATTTTTGTGATATTCTTGTTCACCACGCTCCAAACTGCTCGTAAATAGCATTTGAAGCGAATTTGGAGCAACTTTTGTTATATGTATATTTCGTTACCAGGGAGCCGAGAATCGTCGAAATATCGACTTACACGTAATGAAACATTTTTATGATATTCTTGTTCCCCACACTCCAAACTGCTCGTATATAGCATTTGCAGAGAATTTGGACCAACTTTTGTGATATATATTTTCGTGTCCAGGGAGCCGAGAATCGTTGAAACATCAACTTACACGAAATGAAATATTTTTGTGATATTCTTGTTCCCCACGTTCCAAACTACTCGTAAATAGCATTTGCAGCAAATTTGGAGCAACTTTTGATATATGTATTTTCGTGTCCACGGAGCCGAGATTCGTCGAAATATCAACTTACACGAAATGAAATATTTTTGTGATATTCTTGTTTACCTTACTCCAAACTGCTCTTATATAGCTTTTGCAGCAAATTTGGAGCAACTTTTGATATATGTATTTTCGTGACCAGGGAGCCGAGCATCGTCGAAATATCGACTTATACGTAATGAAACATTTTTATGATATTCTTGTTCCCCGCGCTCCAAACTGCTCGTAAATAGCATTTGAGGCGAATTTGGAGCAACTTTTGGTATATGTATATTTCATGACCAGGGAGCTGAGAATCGGCGAAAAATCGACTTAGGCGAAATGAAAAATTTTTGCGATATTCTTGTTCCCCACGCTCCAAACTGCTCTTATATTTCTTTTGCAGCGAATTTGAAGCAACTTTTGTTATATGTATTTTTCGTGTTCAGGGAGCCGAGAATCGTCGAAATATCGACTTACACGAAATGAAATATTTTTGTGATATTCTAGTTTACCTTACTCCAAACTTCCCTTATATAGCTTTAGCAGCGAATTTGGAACAACTTTTGTTCAGAGTATATTTAATGTCCAGGGAGCCGAGAATCGTCGAAATATCGACTTACACGAAATGAAAAATTTTTGTGATATTCTTCTTCCCCACGCTCCAAACTGCTCGTATATAGCATTTGCTGCGAATTTGGAGCAACTTTTGTTACATGTATATTTCGTGACCAGGGAGTCGAGAATCGTCGAAATATCGACTTAAACGTAATGAAACATTTTTATGATATTCTTGTTCCCCGCGCTCCAAACTGCTCGTAAATAGCATTTGAGGCGAATTTGGAGCAACGTTTGGTATATGTATATTTCGTGACCAGGGAGCTGAGAATCGTAGAAATATCGACTTACACGAAATGAAATATTTTTATGATATTCTTGTTTACCTTACTCCAAACTGCAAGTATATAGCATTTTCAGCGAATTTGGAGCAACTTTTTTTATATGTATTTTTCGTGTCCAGGGAGCCGAGAAACGTCGAAATATCAACTTACACGAAATGAAATATTTTTGTGATATTCCTGCTCCCCACGCTCCAAACTGCTCGTAAATAGCATTTGCAGCGAATTTGAAGCAACTTTTGTTATATGTATATTTCGTTACCAGGGAGCCGAGAATCGTCGAAAGATCGACTTATACGAAATGAAATTTTTTTGTGATATTCTTGTTTACCTTACTCCAAACTGAAATATTTTTGTGATATTCTTGTTCCCCACGCTCCAAACTGCTCGTAAATAGCATTTGCAGCGAATTTGGAGCAACTTTCGTTATATGTATATTTTGTGACCAGGGAGCCGAGAATCGTCGAAATATCAACTTACACGAAATGAAATATTTTTGTGATATTCTTGTTCCCCACGCTCCAAACTGCTCGTAAATAGCATTTGCAGCGAATTTGGAGCAACTTTTGTTATATGTATATTTCGTTACCAGGGAGCCGAGAATCGTCGAAATATCGACTTACACGTAATGAAACATTTTTATGATATTCTTGTTCCCCGCGCTCCAAACTGCTCGTAAATAGCATTTGAGGCGAATTTGTAGCAACTTTTGGTATATGTATATTTCGTGTCCAGGGAGCCGAGAATCGTCGAAATATCGACTTACACGTAATGAAACATTTTTATGATATTCTTGTTTACCTTACTCCAAACTGCACGTATATAGCATTTGCAGCGAATTTGGAGCAACTTTTGGTATATGTATATTTCGTTACCAGGGTGCCGAGAATCGTCAAAAATCGACTTACACGTAATGAAACATTTTTATGATATTCTTGTTCCCCACACTCCAAACTGCTCGTATATAGCATTTGCAGAGAATTTGGACCAACTTTTGTGATATATTTTTTCGTGTCCAGGGAGCCGAGAATCGTTGAAACATCAACTTACACGAAATGAAATATTTTTGTGATATTCTTGTTCCCCACGTTCCAAACTACTCGTAAATAGCATTTGCAGCAAATTTGGAGCAACTTTTGTTACATGTATATTTCGTGACCAGGGAGTCGAGAATCGTCGAAATATCGACTTACACGTAATGAAACATTTTTATGATATTCTTGTTCCCCGCGCTCCAAACTGCTCGTAAATAGCATTTGAGGCGAATTTGGAGCAACGTTTGGTATATGTATATTTCGTGACCAGGGAGCTGAGAATCGTAGAAATATCGACTTACACGAAATGAAATATTTTTATGATATCCTTGTTTACCTTACTCCAAACTGCAAGTATATAGCATTTGCAGCGAATTTGGAGCAACTTTTGTTATATGTATTTTTCGTGTCCAGGGAGCCGAGAATCGTCGAAATATCAACTTACACGAAATGAAATATTTTTGTGATATTCCTGCTCCCCACGCTCCAAACTGCTCGTAAATAGCATTTGCAGCGAATTTGAAGCAACTTTTGTTATATGTATATTTCGTTACCAGGGAGCCGAGAATCGTCGAAATATCGACTTATACGAAATGAAATATTTTTGTGATATTCTTGTTTACCTTACTCCAAACTGAAATATTTTTGTGATATTCTTGTTCCCCACGCTCCAAACTGCTCGTAAATAGCATTTGAGGCGAATTTGGAGCAACTTTTGTTATATGTATATTTTGTGACCATGGAGCCGAGGATCTTCGAAATATCGACTTACACGTAATGAAACATTTTTATGATATTCTTGTACCCCGCACTCCAAACTGCTCTAAAATAGCATTTGAGGCGAATTTGGAGCAACGTATGGTATATGTATATTTTGTGACCAGGGAGCTGAGAATCGTCGAAATATCGACTTACACGAAATGAAATATTTTTGTGATATTCTTGTTTACCTTACTCCAAACTGAAATATTTTTGTGATATTCTTGTTCCCCACGCTCCAAACTGCTCGTAAATAGCATTTGCAGCGAATTTGGAGCAACTATCGTTATATGTATATTTTGTGACCAGGGAGCCGAGAATCGTCGAAATATCAACTTACACGAAATGAAATATTTTTGTGATATTCTTGTTCCCCACGCTCCAAACTGCTCGTAAATAGCGTTTGCAGCGAATTTGGAGCAACTTTTTTTATATGTATATTACGTTACCAGGGAGCCGAGAATCGTCGAAATATCGACTTACACGTAATGAAACATTTTTATGATATTCTTGTTCCCCGCGCTCCAATCTGCTCGTAAATAGCATTTGAGGCGAATTTGGAGCAACTTTTGGTATATGTATATTTCATAACCAGGGAGCTGAGAATCGGCGAAATATCGACTTAGGCGAAATGAAAAATTTTGTGATATTCTTGTTCCCCACACTCCAAACTGCTCGTATATAGCTTTTGCAGCGAATTTGGAGCAACTTTTGTTCAGAGTATATTTAGTGTCCAGGGAGCCGAGAATCGTCGAAATATCGACTTATACGAAATGAAATATTTTTGTGATATTCTTGTTTACCTTACTCCAAACTGAAATATTTTTGTGATATTCTTGTTCCCCACGCTCCAAACTGCTCGTAAATAGCATTTGAGGCGAATTTGGAGCAACTTTTGTTATATGTATATTTTGTGACCATGGAGCCGAGGATCTTCGAAATATCGACTTACACGTAATGAAACATTTTTATGATATTCTTGTACCCCGCACTCCAAACTGCTCTAAAATAGCATTTGAGGCGAATTTGGAGCAACGTATGGTATATGTATATTTCGTGACCAGGGAGCTGAGAATCGTCGAAATATCGACTTACACGAAATGAAATATTTTTGTGATATTCTTGTTTACCTTACTCCAAACTGAAATATTTTTGTAATATTCTTGTTCCCCACGCTCCAAACTGCTCGTAAATAGCATTTGCAGCGAATTTGGAGCAACTATCGTTATATGTATATTTTGTGACCAGGGAGCCGAGAATCGTCGAAATATCAACTTACACGAAATGAAATATTTTTGTGATATTCTTGTTCCCCAGGCTCCAAACTGCTCGTAAATAGCATTTGCAGCGAATTTGGAGCAACTTTTTTTATATGTATATTTCGTTACCAGGGAGCCGAGAATCGTCGAAATATCGACTTACACGTAATGAAACATTTTTATGATATTCTTGTTCCCCGCGCTCCAATCTGCTCGTAAATAGCATTTGAGGCGAATTTGGAGCAACTTTTGGTATATGTATATTTCATAACCAGGGAGCTGAGAATCGGCGAAATATCGACTTAGGCGAAATGAAAAATTTTGTGATATTCTTGTTCCCCACACTCCAAACTGCTCGTATATAGCTTTTGCAGCGAATTTGGAGCAACTTTTGTTCAGAGTATATTTAGTGTCCAGGGAGCCGAGAATCGTCGAAATATCGACTTATACGAAATGAAATATTTTTGTGATATTCTTGTTTACCTTACTCCAAACTGAAATATTTTTGTGATATTCTTGTTCCCCACGCTCCAAACTGCTCGTAAATAGCATTTGCAGCGAATTTGGAGCAACTTTTGTTATATGTATATTTTGTGACCATGGAGCCGAGGATCTTCGAAATATCGACTTACACGTAATGAAACATTTTTATGATATTCTTGTTCCCCGCACTCCAAACTGCTCGAAAATAGCATTTGAGGCGAATTTGGAGCAACGTATGGTATATGTATATTTCGTGACCAGGGAGCTGAGAATCGTCGAAATATCGACTTACACGAAATGAAATATTTTTGTGATATTCTTGTTTACCTTACTCCAAACTGAAATATTTTTGTGATATTCTTGTTCCCCACGCTCCAAACTGCTCGTAAATAGCATTTGCAGCGAATTTGGAGCAACTATCGTTATATGTATATTTTGTGACCAGGGAGCCGAGAATCGTCGAAATATCAACTTACACGAAATGAAATATTTTTGTGATATTCTTGTTCCCCACGCTCCAAACTGCTCGTAAATAGCATTTGCAGCGAATTTGGAGCAACTTTTTTTATATGTATATTTCGTTACCAGGGAGCCGAGAATCGTCGAAATATCGACTTACACGTAATGAAACATTTTTATGATATTCTTGTTCCCCGCGCTCCAATCTGCTCGTAAATAGCATTTGAGGCGAATTTGGAGCAACTTTTGGTATATGTATATTTCATAACCAGGGAGCTGAGAATCGGCGAAATATCGACTTAGGCGAAATGAAAAATTTTTGTGATATTCTTGTTCCCCACACTCCAAACTGCTCGTATATAGCTTTTGCAGCGAATTTGGAGCAACTTTTGTTCAGAGTATATTTAGTGTCCAGGGAGCCGAGAATCGTCGTAATATCGACTTACACGAAATGCAAAATTTTTGCGATATTCTTGTTCCCCACGCTCCAAACTGCTCTTATATAGCTTTTGCAGCGAATTTGGAACAACTTTTGTTATATGTATTTTTCGTGTCCAGGGAGCAGAGAATCGTCGAAATATCGACTTACACGAAATGAAATATTTTTGTGATATTCTAGTTTACCTTACTCCAAACTTCCCTTATATAGCTTTTGCAGCGAATTTGGAGCAACTTTTGTTACATGTATATTTCGTGACCAGGGAGTCGAGAATCGTCGAAATATCGACTTACACGTAATGAAACATTTTTATGATATTCTTGTTCCCCGCGCTCCAAACTGCTCGTAAATAGCATTTGAGGCGAATTTGGAGCAACGTTTCGTATATGTATATTTCGTGACCAGGGAGCTGAGAATCGTAGAAATATCGACTTACACGAAATGAAATATTTTTATGATATTCTTGTTTACCTTACGCCAAACTGCAAGTATATAGCATTTGCAGCGAATTTGGAGCAACTTTTGTTATATGTATTTTTCGTGTCCAGGGAGCCGAGAATCGTCGAAATATCAACTTACACGAAATGAAATATTTTTGTGATATTCTTGTTTACCTTACTCCAAACTGAAATATTTTTGTGATATTCTTGTTCCCAACGCTCCAAACTGCTCGTAAATAGCATTTGCAGCGAATTTGGAGCAACTTTTGTTATATGTATATTTTGTGACCATGGAGCCGAGGATATTCGAAATATCGACTTACACGTAATGAAACATTTTTATGATATTCTTGTTCCCCGCACTCCAAACTGCTCGAAAATAGCATTTGAGGCGAATTTGGAGCAACGTATGGTATATGTATATTTCGTGACCAGGGAGCTGAGAATCGTCGAAATATCGACTTACACGAAATGAAATATTTTGGTGATATTCTTGTTTACCTTACTCCAAGCTGAAATATTTTTGTGATATTCTTGTTCCCCACGCTCCAAACTGCTCGTAAATAGCTTTTGCAGCGAATTTGGAGCATCTTTTGTTATATGTATATTTCGTTACCAGGGAGCCGAGAATCGTCGGAATATCGACTTACACGTAATGAAACATTTTTATGATATTCTTGCTCCCCGCGCTCCAAACTGCTCGTAAATAGCATTTCAGGCGAATTTGTAGCAACTTTTGGTATATGTATATTTCGTGTCCAGGGAGCCGAGAATCGTCGAAATATCAACTTACACGAAATGAAATATTTTTGTGATATTCTTGTTCCCCACGTTCCAAACTACTCGTAAATAGCATTTGCAGCAAATTTGGAGCAACTTTTGATATATGTATTTTCGTGTCCAGGGAGCCGAGATTCGTCGAAATATCAACTTACACGAAATGAAATATTTTTGTGATATTCTTGTTTACCTTACTCCAAACTGCTCTTATATAGCTTTTGCAGCAAATTTGGAGCAACTTTTGATATATGTATTTTCGTGACCAGGGAGCCGAGCATCGTCGAAATATCGACTTACACTTAATGAAATATTGTTATGATATTCTTGTTCCCCGCGCTCCAAACTGCTCGTAAATAGCATTTGAGGCGAATTTGGAGCAACGTATGGTATATGTATATTTCGTGACCAGGGAGCTAAAAATCGTCGAAATATCGACTTACACGAAATGAAATATTTTTGTGATATTCTTGTTCCCCACGCTCCAAAATGCTCGTAAATAGCATTTGCAGCGTATTTGGAGCAACTTTTGTTATATGTATATTTAGTGACCAGGGAGCCGAGCATCGTCGAAATATCGACTTATACGAAATGAAATATTTTTGTGATATTCTTGTTAACCTTACTCCAAACTGAAATATATTTGTGATATTCTTGTTCCCCACGCTCCAAACTGCTCGTAAATAGCTTTTGCAGCGAATTTGGAGCAACTTTTGTTATATGTATATTTCGTTACCAGGGAGCCGAGAATCGTCGAAATATCGACTTACACGTAATGAAACATTTTTATGATATTCTTGTTCCCCACACTCCAAACTGCTCGTATATAGCTTTTGCAGCGAATTTGGAGCAACGTTTGTTAGGATAATATATTTCGTGTCCAGGGAGCTGAGAATCTTCGAAAAATCAACTTACACGAAATGAAATATTTTTGTGATATTCTTGTTTACCTTACTCCAAACTGCTCTTATATAGCTTTTGCAGCGAATTTGGAACAACTTTTGTTATATGTATTTTTCGTGTCCAGGGAGCCGAGAATCGTCGAAATATCAACTTACACGAAATGAAATATTTTTGTGATATTCTTGTTTACCTTACCCCAAACTGCTCTTATATAGCTTTTGCAGCGAATTTGGAGCAACCTTTGTTCAGAGTATATTTCGTGACCAGGGAGCCGAGAATCGTCGAAATAATGACTTACACGTAATGAAACATTTTTATTATATTTTTGTTCCCCGCGCTCCAAACTGCTCGAAAATAGCATTTGAGGCGAATTTGGAGCAACGTTTGGTATATGTATATTTCGTGACCAGGGAGCTGAGAATCGTCGAAATATCGACTTACACGAAATGAAATATTTTTGTGATATTCTTGTTTACCTTACCCCAAACTGCTCTTATATAGCTTTTGCAGCGAATTTGGAGCAACCTTTGTTCAGAGTATATTTAGTGTCCAGGGAGCCGAGAATCGTAGAAATATCGACTTACACGAAATGAAAAATTTTTGCGATATTATTGTTCCCCACACTCCAAACTTCTCGTATATAGCTTTTGCAGCGAATTTGGAGCAACGTTTGTTAGGATAATATATTTCGTGTCCAGGGAGCTGAGAATCCTCGAAAAACCGACCTACGCGAAATGAAAAATTTTTGTGATATTCTTGTTCGCCACGCTCCAAACTGCTCGTATATAGCATTTGCAGCGAATTTGGAGTAACTTTTGTTATATGTATATTTCGTTACCAGGGAGCCGATAATCGTCGAAATATCGACTTACACGAAATGAAATATTTTTGTGATATTCTTGTTTACCTTACTCCAAACTGCTCGTAAATAGCATTTGCAGCGTATTTGGAGCAACTTTTGTTATATGTATATTTGGTGACCAGGGAGCCGAGGATCTTCGAAATATCGACTTACACGTAATGAAACATTTTTATTATATTCTTGTTCCCCGCACTCCAAACAGCTCGAAAATAGCATTTGAGGCGAATTTGGAGCAACGTATGGTATATGTATATTTCGTGACCAGGGAGCTGAGAATCGTCGAAATATCGACATAGACGAATTGAAATATTTTTGTGATATTCTTGTTTACCTTACTCCAAACTGCTCTGATATAGCTTTTGCAGCGAATTTGGAGCAAGTTTTGTTCAGAGTATATTTAGTGTCCAGGGAACCGAGAGTCGTCGAAATATCGACTTACACGAAATGAAAAATTTTTGTGATATTCTTGTTCCCCACACTCCAAACTTCTTGTATATAACTTTTGCAGTGAATTTGGAGCAACGTTTGTTAGGATAATATAGTTCGTGTCCAGGAAGCTGAGAATCCTCGAAATATTGACTTACGCGAAATGAAAAATTTTTGTGATATTCCTCTTCCCCACGCTCCAAACTGCTAGTATATAGCATTTGCAGCGAATTTGGAGCAACTTTTGCTATATGTATATTTCGTGTCCAGGGAGGCGAGAATCGTCGAAATATCAACTTACACGAAATGAAACATTTTTATGATATTCTTGTTCCCCGCGCTCCAATCTGCTCGTAAATAGCATTTGAGGCGAATTTGGAGCAACTTTTGGTATATGTATATTTCATAACCAGGGAGCTGAGAATCGGCGAAATATCGACTTAGGCGAAATGAAAAATTTTTGTGATATTCTTGTTCCCCACACTCCAAACTGCTCGTATATAGCTTTTGCAGCGAATTTGGAGCAACTTTTGTTCAGAGTATATTTAGTGTCCAGGGAGCCGAGAATCGTCGAAATATCGACTTACACGAAATGCAAAATTTTTGCGATATTCTTGTTCCCCACGCTTCAAACTGCTCTTATATAGCTTTTGCAGCGAATTTGGAACAACTTTTGTTATATGTATTTTTCGTGTCCAGGGAGCAGAGAATCGTCGAAATATCGACTTACACGAAATGAAATATTTTTGTGATATTCTAGTTTACCTTACTCCAAACTTCCCTTATATAGCTTTTGCAGCGAATTTGGAGCAACTTTTGTTACATGTATATTTCGTGACCAGGGAGTCGAGAATCGTCGAAATATCGACTTACACGTAATGAAACATTTTTATGATATTCTTGTTCCCCGCGCTCTAAACTGCTCGTAAATAGCATTTGAGGCGAATTATGAGCAACGTTTGGTATATGTATATTTCGTGACCAGGGAGCTGAGAATCGTAGAAATATCGACTTACACGAAATGAAATATTTTTATGATATTCTTGTTTACCTTACTCCAAACTGCAAGTATATAGCATTTGCAGCGAATTTGGAGCAACTTTTGTTATATGTATTTTTCGTGTCCAGGGAGCCGAGAATCGTCGAAATATCAACTTACACGAAATGAAATATTTTTGTGATATTCTTGTTTACCTTACTCCAAACTGAAATATTTTTGTGATATTCTTGTTCCCAACGCTCCAAACTGCTCGTAAATAGCATTTGCAGCGAATTTGGAGCAACTTTTGTTATATGTATATTTTGTGACCATGGAGCCGAGGATCTTCGAAATATCGACTTACACGTAATGAAACATTTTTATGATATTCTTGTTCCCCGCACTCCAAACTGCTCGAAAATAGCATTTCAGGCGAATTTGGAGCAACGTATGGTATATGTATATTTCGTGACCAGGGAGCTGAGAATCGGCGAATAATCGACTTAGGCGAAATGAAAAATTTTTGTGATATTCTTGTTCCCCACACTCCAAACTGCTCATATATAGTTTTTGCAGCGAATTTGGAGCAACCTTTGTTCACAGTATATTTAGTGTCCAGGGAGCCGAGAATCGTCGAAATATCGACTTACACGAAATGAAAAATTTTTGCGATATTCTTGTTCCCCACGCTCCAAACTGCTCTTATATATCTTTTGCAGCGAATTTGGAACAACTTTTATTATATGTATTTTTCGTGTCCAGGGAGCCGAGAATCGTCGAAATATCGACTTACACGAAATGAAATATTTTTGTGATATTCTAGTTTACCTTACTCCAAACTTCCCTTATATAGCTTTTGCAGCGAATTTGGAACAACTTTTGTTCAGAGTATATTTAGTATCCAGGGAGCCGAGAATCGTCGAAATATCGACTTACACGAAATGAAAAATTTTTGCGATATTCTTGTTCCCCACACTCCAAACTTCTCGTATATAGCTTTTGCACTGAATTTGGAGCAACGTTTGTTAGGATAATATATTTCGTGTCCAGGGAGCTGAGAATCCTCGAAAAATCGACTTACGCGAAATGAAAAATTTTTGTGATATTCTTCTTCCCCACGCTCCAAACTGCTCGTATATAGCATTTGCTGCGAATTTGGAGCAACTTTTGTTACATGTATATTTCGTGACCAGGGAGTCGAGAATCGTCGAAATATCGACTTACACGTAATGAAACATTTTTATGATATTCTTGTTCCCCGCGCTCCAAACTGCTCGTAAATAGCATTTGAGGCGAATTTGGAGCAACGTTTGGTATATGTATATTTCGTGACCAGGGAGCTGAGAATCGTAGAAATATCGACTTACACGAAATGAAATATTTTTATGATATCCTTGTTTACCTTACTCCAAACTGCAAGTATATAGCATTTGCAGCGAATTTGGAGCAACTTTTGTTATATGTATTTTTCGTGTCCAGGGAGCCGAGAATCGTCGAAATATCAACTTACACGAAATGAAATATTTTTGTGATATTCCTGCTCCCCACGCTCCAAACTGCTCGTCAATAGCATTTGCAGCGAATTTGAAGCAACTTTTGTTATATGTATATTTCGTTACCAGGGAGCCGAGAATCGTCGAAATATCGACTTACACGTAATGAAACATTTTTATGATATTCTTGTACCCCGCACTCGAACTGCTCTAAAATAGCATTTGAGGCGAATTTGGAGCAACGTATGGTATATGTATATTTCGTGACCAGGGAGCTGAGAATCGTCGAAATATCGACTTACACGAAATGAAATATTTTTGTGATATTCTTGTTTACCTTACTCCAAACTGAAATATTTTTGTGATATTCTTGTTCCCCACGCTCCAAACTGCTCGTAAATAGCATTTGCAGCGAATTTGGAGCAACTATCGTTATATGTATATTTTGTGACCAGGGAGCCGAGAATCGTCGAAATATCAACTTACACGAAATGAAATATTTTTGTGATATTCTTGTTCCCCACGCTCCAAACTGCTCGTAAATAGCATTTGCAGCGAATTTGGAGCAACTTTTTTTATATGTATATTTCGTTACCAGGGAGCCGAGAATCGTCGAAATATCGACTTACACGTAATGAAACATTTTTATGATATTCTTGTTCCCCGCGCTCCAATCTGCTCGTAAATAGCATTTGAGGCGAATTTGGAGCAACTTTTGGTATATGTATATTTCATAACCAGGGAGCTGAGAATCGGCGAAATATCGACTTAGGCGAAATGAAAAATTTTTGTGATATTCTTGTTCCCCACACTCCAAACTGCTCGTATATAGCTTTTGCAGCGAATTTGGAGCAACTTTTGTTCAGAGTATATTTAGTGTCCAGGGAGCCGAGAATCGTCGTAATATCGACTTACACGAAATGCAAAATTTTTGCGATATTCTTGTTCCCCACGCTCCAAACTGCTCTTATATAGCTTTTGCAGCGAATTTGGAACAACTTTTGTTATATGTATTTTTCGTGTCCAGGGAGCAGAGAATCGTCGAAATATCGACTTACACGAAATGAAATATTTTTGTGATATTCTAGTTTACCTTACTCCAAACTTCCCTTATATAGCTTTTGCAGCGAATTTGGAGCAACTTTTGTTACATGTATATTTCGTGACCAGGGAGTCGAGAATCGTCGAAATATCGACTTACACGTAATGAAACATTTTTATGATATTCTTGTTCCCCGCGCTCCAAACTGCTCGTAAATAGCATTTGAGGCGAATTTGGAGCAACGTTTCGTATATGTATATTTCGTGACCAGGGAGCTGAGAATCGTAGAAATATCGACTTACACGAAATGAAATATTTTTATGATATTCTTGTTTACCTTACGCCAAACTGCAAGTATATAGCATTTGCAGCGAATTTGGAGCAACTTTTGTTATATGTATTTTTCGTGTCCAGGGAGCCGAGAATCGTCGAAATATCAACTTACACGAAATGAAATATTTTTGTGATATTCTTGTTTACCTTACTCCAAACTGAAATATTTTTGTGATATTCTTGTTCCCAACGCTCCAAACTGCTCGTAAATAGCATTTGCAGCGAATTTGGAGCAACTTTTGTTATATGTATATTTTGTGACCATGGAGCCGAGGATATTCGAAATATCGACTTACACGTAATGAAACATTTTTATGATATTCTTGTTCCCCGCACTCCAAACTGCTCGAAAATAGCATTTGAGGCGAATTTGGAGCAACGTATGGTATATGTATATTTCGTGACCAGGGAGCTGAGAATCGTCGAAATATCGACTTACACGAAATGAAATATTTTGGTGATATTCTTGTTTACCTTACTCCAAACTGAAATATATTTGTGATATTCTTGTTCCCCACGCTCCAAACTGCTCGTAAATAGCTTTTGCAGCGAATTTGGAGCAACTTTTGTTATATGTATATTTCGTTACCAGGGAGCCGAGAATCGTCGAAATATCGACTTACACGTAATGAAACATTTTTATGATATTCTTGTTCCCCACACTCCAAACTGCTCGTATATAGCTTTTGCAGCGAATTTGGAGCAACGTTTGTTAGGATAATATATTTCGTGTCCAGGGAGCTGAGAATCTTCGAAAAATCAACTTACACGAAATGAAATATTTTTGTGATATTCTTGTTTACCTTACTCCAAACTGCTCTTATATAGCTTTTGCAGCGAATTTGGAACAACTTTTGTTATATGTATTTTTCGTGTCCAGGGAGCCGAGAATCGTCGAAATATCAACTTACACGAAATGAAATATTTTTGTGATATTCTTGTTTACCTTACCCCAAACTGCTCTTATATAGCTTTTGCAGCGAATTTGGAGCAACCTTTGTTCAGAGTATATTTCGTGACCAGGGAGCCGAGAATCGTCGAAATAATGACTTACACGTAATGAAACATTTTTATTATATTTTTGTTCCCCGCGCTCCAAACTGCTCGAAAATAGCATTTGAGGCGAATTTGGAGCAACGTTTGGTATATGTATATTTCGTGACCAGGGAGCTGAGAATCGTCGAAATATCGACTTACACGAAATGAAATATTTTTGTGATATTCTTGTTTACCTTACCCCAAACTGCTCTTATATAGCTTTTGCAGCGAATTTGGAGCAACCTTTGTTCAGAGTATATTTAGTGTCCAGGGAGCCGAGAATCGTAGAAATATCGACTTACACGAAATGAAAAATTTTTGCGATATTATTGTTCCCCACACTCCAAACTTCTCGTATATAGCTTTTGCAGCGAATTTGGAGCAACGTTTGTTAGGATAATATATTTCGTGTCCAGGGAGCTGAGAATCCTCGAAAAACCGACCTACGCGAAATGAAAAATTTTTGTGATATTCTTGTTCGCCACGCTCCAAACTGCTCGTATATAGCATTTGCAGCGAATTTGGAGTAACTTTTGTTATATGTATATTTCGTTACCAGGGAGCCGATAATCGTCGAATTATCGACTTACACGAAATGAAATATTTTTGTGATATTCTTGTTTACCTTACTCCAAACTGCTCGTAAATAGCATTTGCAGCGTATTTGGAGCAACTTTTGTTATATGTATATTTGGTGACCAGGGAGCCGAGGATCTTCGAAATATCGACTTACACGTAATGAAACATTTTTATTATATTCTTGTTCCCCGCACTCCAAACAGCTCGAAAATAGCATTTGAGGCGAATTTGGAGCAACGTATGGTATATGTATATTTCGTGACCAGGGAGCTGAGAATCGTCGAAATATCGACATAGACGAATTGAAATATTTTTGTGATATTCTTGTTTACCTTACTCCAAACTGCTCTGATATAGCTTTTGCAGCGAATTTGGAGCAAGTTTTGTTCAGAGTATATTTAGTGTCCAGGGAGCCGAGAGTCGTCGAAATATCGACTTACACGAAATGAAAAATTTTTGTGATATTCTTGTTCCCCACACTCCAAACTTCTTGTATATAACTTTTGCAGTGAATTTGGAGCAACGTTTGTTAGGATAATATAGTTCGTGTCCAGGAAGCTGAGAATCCTCGAAATATTGACTTACGCGAAATGAAAAATTTTTGTGATATTCCTCTTCCCCACGCTCCAAACTGCTAGTATATAGCATTTGCAGCGAATTTGGAGCAACTTTTGCTATATGTATATTTCGTGTCCAGGGAGGCGAGAATCGTCGAAATATCAACTTACACGAAATGAAACATTTTTATGATATTCTTGTTCCCCGCGCTCCAATCTGCTCGTAAATAGCATTTGAGGCGAATTTGGAGCAACTTTTGGTATATGTATATTTCATAACCAGGGAGCTGAGAATCGGCGAAATATCGACTTAGGCGAAATGAAAAATTTTTGTGATATTCTTGTTCCCCACACTCCAAACTGCTCGTATATAGCTTTTGCAGCGAATTTGGAGCAACTTTTGTTCAGAGTATATTTAGTGTCCAGGGAGCCGAGAATCGTCGAAATATCGACTTACACGAAATGCAAAATTTTTGCGATATTCTTGTTCCCCACGCTTCAAACTGCTCTTATATAGCTTTTGCAGCGAATTTGGAACAACTTTTGTTATATGTATTTTTCGTGTCCAGGGAGCAGAGAATCGTCGAAATATCGACTTACACGAAATGAAATATTTTTGTGATATTCTAGTTTACCTTACTCCAAACTTCCCTTATATAGCTTTTGCAGCGAATTTGGAGCAACTTTTGTTACATGTATATTTCGTGACCAGGGAGTCGAGAATCGTCGAAATATCGACTTACACGTAATGAAACATTTTTATGATATTCTTGTTCCCCGCGCTCTAAACTGCTCGTAAATAGCATTTGAGGCGAATTATGAGCAACGTTTGGTATATGTATATTTCGTGACCAGGGAGCTGAGAATCGTAGAAATATCGACTTACACGAAATGAAATATTTTTATGATATTCTTGTTTACCTTACTCCAAACTGCAAGTATATAGCATTTGCAGCGAATTTGGAGCAACTTTTGTTATATGTATTTTTCGTGTCCAGGGAGCCGAGAATCGTCGAAATATCAACTTACACGAAATGAAATATTTTTGTGATATTCTTGTTTACCTTACTCCAAACTGAAATATTTTTGTGATATTCTTGTTCCCAACGCTCCAAACTGCTCGTAAATAGCATTTGCAGCGAATTTGGAGCAACTTTTGTTATATGTATATTTTGTGACCATGGAGCCGAGGATCTTCGAAATATCGACTTACACGTAATGAAACATTTTTATGATATTCTTGTTCCCCGCACTCCAAACTGCTCGAAAATAGCATTTCAGGCGAATTTGGAGCAACGTATGGTATATGTATATTTCGTGACCAGGGAGCTGAGAATCGGCGAATAATCGACTTAGGCGAAATGAAAAATTTTTGTGATATTCTTGTTCCCCACACTCCAAACTGCTCATATATAGTTTTTGCAGCGAATTTGGAGCAACCTTTGTTCACAGTATATTTAGTGTCCAGGGAGCCGAGAATCGTCGAAATATCGACTTACACGAAATGAAAAATTTTTGCGATATTCTTGTTCCCCACGCTCCAAACTGCTCTTATATATCTTTTGCAGCGAATTTGGAACAACTTTTATTATATGTATTTTTCGTGTCCAGGGAGCCGAGAATCGTCGAAATATCGACTTACACGAAATGAAATATTTTTGTGATATTCTAGTTTACCTTACTCCAAACTTCCCTTATATAGCTTTTGCAGCGAATTTGGAACAACTTTTGTTCAGAGTATATTTAGTATCCAGGGAGCCGAGAATCGTCGAAATATCGACTTACACGAAATGAAAAATTTTTGCGATATTCTTGTTCCCCACACTCCAAACTTCTCGTATATAGCTTTTGCACTGAATTTGGAGCAACGTTTGTTAGGATAATATATTTCGTGTCCAGGGAGCTGAGAATCCTCGAAAAATCGACTTACGCGAAATGAAAAATTTTTGTGATATTCTTCTTCCCCACGCTCCAAACTGCTCGTATATAGCATTTGCTGCGAATTTGGAGCAACTTTTGTTACATGTATATTTCGTGACCAGGGAGTCGAGAATCGTCGAAATATCGACTTACACGTAATGAAACATTTTTATGATATTCTTGTTCCCCGCGCTCCAAACTGCTCGTAAATAGCATTTGAGGCGAATTTGGAGCAACGTTTGGTATATGTATATTTCGTGACCAGGGAGCTGAGAATCGTAGAAATATCGACTTACACGAAATGAAATATTTTTATGATATCCTTGTTTACCTTACTCCAAACTGCAAGTATATAGCATTTGCAGCGAATTTGGAGCAACTTTTGTTATATGTATTTTTCGTGTCCAGGGAGCCGAGAATCGTCGAAATATCAACTTACACGAAATGAAATATTTTTGTGATATTCCTGCTCCCCACGCTCCAAACTGCTCGTAAATAGCATTTGCAGCGAATTTGAAGCAACTTTTGTTATATGTATATTTCGTTACCAGGGAGCCGAGAATCGTCGAAATATCGACTTACACGTAATGAAACATTTTTATGATATTCTTGTTCCCCGCGCTCCAAACTGCTCGTAAATAGCATTTGAGGCGAATTTGGAGCAACGTTTCGTATATGTATATTTCGTGACCAGGGAGCTGAGAATCGTAGAAATATCGACTTACACGAAATGAAATATTTTTATGATATTCTTGTTTACCTTACGCCAAACTGCAAGTATATAGCATTTGCAGCGAATTTGGAGCAACTTTTGTTATATGTATTTTTCGTGTCCAGGGAGCCGAGAATCGTCGAAATATCAACTTACACGAAATGAAATATTTTTGTGATATTCTTGTTTACCTTACTCCAAACTGAAATATTTTTGTGATATTCTTGTTCCCAACGCTCCAAACTGCTCGTAAATAGCATTTGCAGCGAATTTGGAGCAACTTTTGTTATATGTATATTTTGTGACCATGGAGCCGAGGATATTCGAAATATCGACTTACACGTAATGAAACATTTTTATGATATTCTTGTTCCCCGCACTCCAAACTGCTCGAAAATAGCATTTGAGGCGAATTTGGAGCAACGTATGGTATATGTATATTTCGTGACCAGGGAGCTGAGAATCGTCGAAATATCGACTTACACGAAATGAAATATTTTGGTGATATTCTTGTTTACCTTACTCCAAACTGAAATATATTTGTGATATTCTTGTTCCCCACGCTCCAAACTGCTCGTAAATAGCTTTTGCAGCGAATTTGGAGCAACTTTTGTTATATGTATATTTCGTTACCAGGGAGCCGAGAATCGTCGAAATATCGACTTACACGTAATGAAACATTTTTATGATATTCTTGTTCCCCACACTCCAAACTGCTCGTATATAGCTTTTGCAGCGAATTTGGAGCAACGTTTGTTAGGATAATATATTTCGTGTCCAGGGAGCTGAGAATCTTCGAAAAATCAACTTACACGAAATGAAATATTTTTGTGATATTCTTGTTTACCTTACTCCAAACTGCTCTTATATAGCTTTTGCAGCGAATTTGGAACAACTTTTGTTATATGTATTTTTCGTGTCCAGGGAGCCGAGAATCGTCGAAATATCAACTTACACGAAATGAAATATTTTTGTGATATTCTTGTTTACCTTACCCCAAACTGCTCTTATATAGCTTTTGCAGCGAATTTGGAGCAACCTTTGTTCAGAGTATATTTCGTGACCAGGGAGCCGAGAATCGTCGAAATAATGACTTACACGTAATGAAACATTTTTATTATATTTTTGTTCCCCGCGCTCCAAACTGCTCGAAAATAGCATTTGAGGCGAATTTGGAGCAACGTTTGGTATATGTATATTTCGTGACCAGGGAGCTGAGAATCGTCGAAATATCGACTTACACGAAATGAAATATTTTTGTGATATTCTTGTTTACCTTACCCCAAACTGCTCTTATATAGCTTTTGCAGCGAATTTGGAGCAACCTTTGTTCAGAGTATATTTAGTGTCCAGGGAGCCGAGAATCGTAGAAATATCGACTTACACGAAATGAAAAATTTTTGCGATATTATTGTTCCCCACACTCCAAACTTCTCGTATATAGCTTTTGCAGCGAATTTGGAGCAACGTTTGTTAGGATAATATATTTCGTGTCCAGGGAGCTGAGAATCCTCGAAAAACCGACCTACGCGAAATGAAAAATTTTTGTGATATTCTTGTTCGCCACGCTCCAAACTGCTCGTATATAGCATTTGCAGCGAATTTGGAGTAACTTTTGTTATATGTATATTTCGTTACCAGGGAGCCGATAATCGTCGAATTATCGACTTACACGAAATGAAATATTTTTGTGATATTCTTGTTTACCTTACTCCAAACTGCTCGTAAATAGCATTTGCAGCGTATTTGGAGCAACTTTTGTTATATGTATATTTGGTGACCAGGGAGCCGAGGATCTTCGAAATATCGACTTACACGTAATGAAACATTTTTATTATATTCTTGTTCCCCGCACTCCAAACAGCTCGAAAATAGCATTTGAGGCGAATTTGGAGCAACGTATGGTATATGTATATTTCGTGACCAGGGAGCTGAGAATCGTCGAAATATCGACATAGACGAATTGAAATATTTTTGTGATATTCTTGTTTACCTTACTCCAAACTGCTCTGATATAGCTTTTGCAGCGAATTTGGAGCAAGTTTTGTTCAGAGTATATTTAGTGTCCAGGGAGCCGAGAGTCGTCGAAATATCGACTTACACGAAATGAAAAATTTTTGTGATATTCTTGTTCCCCACACTCCAAACTTCTTGTATATAACTTTTGCAGTGAATTTGGAGCAACGTTTGTTAGGATAATATAGTTCGTGTCCAGGAAGCTGAGAATCCTCGAAATATTGACTTACGCGAAATGAAAAATTTTTGTGATATTCCTCTTCCCCACGCTCCAAACTGCTAGTATATAGCATTTGCAGCGAATTTGGAGCAACTTTTGCTATATGTATATTTCGTGTCCAGGGAGGCGAGAATCGTCGAAATATCAACTTACACGAAATGAAACATTTTTATGATATTCTTGTTCCCCGCGCTCCAATCTGCTCGTAAATAGCATTTGAGGCGAATTTGGAGCAACTTTTGGTATATGTATATTTCATAACCAGGGAGCTGAGAATCGGCGAAATATCGACTTAGGCGAAATGAAAAATTTTTGTGATATTCTTGTTCCCCACACTCCAAACTGCTCGTATATAGCTTTTGCAGCGAATTTGGAGCAACTTTTGTTCAGAGTATATTTAGTGTCCAGGGAGCCGAGAATCGTCGAAATATCGACTTACACGAAATGCAAAATTTTTGCGATATTCTTGTTCCCCACGCTTCAAACTGCTCTTATATAGCTTTTGCAGCGAATTTGGAACAACTTTTGTTATATGTATTTTTCGTGTCCAGGGAGCAGAGAATCGTCGAAATATCGACTTACACGAAATGAAATATTTTTGTGATATTCTAGTTTACCTTACTCCAAACTTCCCTTATATAGCTTTTGCAGCGAATTTGGAGCAACTTTTGTTACATGTATATTTCGTGACCAGGGAGTCGAGAATCGTCGAAATATCGACTTACACGTAATGAAACATTTTTATGATATTCTTGTTCCCCGCGCTCTAAACTGCTCGTAAATAGCATTTGAGGCGAATTATGAGCAACGTTTGGTATATGTATATTTCGTGACCAGGGAGCTGAGAATCGTAGAAATATCGACTTACACGAAATGAAATATTTTTATGATATTCTTGTTTACCTTACTCCAAACTGCAAGTATATAGCATTTGCAGCGAATTTGGAGCAACTTTTGTTATATGTATTTTTCGTGTCCAGGGAGCCGAGAATCGTCGAAATATCAACTTACACGAAATGAAATATTTTTGTGATATTCTTGTTTACCTTACTCCAAACTGAAATATTTTTGTGATATTCTTGTTCCCAACGCTCCAAACTGCTCGTAAATAGCATTTGCAGCGAATTTGGAGCAACTTTTGTTATATGTATATTTTGTGACCATGGAGCCGAGGATCTTCGAAATATCGACTTACACGTAATGAAACATTTTTATGATATTCTTGTTCCCCGCACTCCAAACTGCTCGAAAATAGCATTTCAGGCGAATTTGGAGCAACGTATGGTATATGTATATTTCGTGACCAGGGAGCTGAGAATCGGCGAATAATCGACTTAGGCGAAATGAAAAATTTTTGTGATATTCTTGTTCCCCACACTCCAAACTGCTCATATATAGTTTTTGCAGCGAATTTGGAGCAACCTTTGTTCACAGTATATTTAGTGTCCAGGGAGCCGAGAATCGTCGAAATATCGACTTACACGAAATGAAAAATTTTTGCGATATTCTTGTTCCCCACGCTCCAAACTGCTCTTATATATCTTTTGCAGCGAATTTGGAACAACTTTTATTATATGTATTTTTCGTGTCCAGGGAGCCGAGAATCGTCGAAATATCGACTTACACGAAATGAAATATTTTTGTGATATTCTAGTTTACCTTACTCCAAACTTCCCTTATATAGCTTTTGCAGCGAATTTGGAACAACTTTTGTTCAGAGTATATTTAGTATCCAGGGAGCCGAGAATCGTCGAAATATCGACTTACACGAAATGAAAAATTTTTGCGATATTCTTGTTCCCCACACTCCAAACTTCTCGTATATAGCTTTTGCACTGAATTTGGAGCAACGTTTGTTAGGATAATATATTTCGTGTCCAGGGAGCTGAGAATCCTCGAAAAATCGACTTACGCGAAATGAAAAATTTTTGTGATATTCTTCTTCCCCACGCTCCAAACTGCTCGTATATAGCATTTGCTGCGAATTTGGAGCAACTTTTGTTACATGTATATTTCGTGACCAGGGAGTCGAGAATCGTCGAAATATCGACTTACACGTAATGAAACATTTTTATGATATTCTTGTTCCCCGCGCTCCAAACTGCTCGTAAATAGCATTTGAGGCGAATTTGGAGCAACGTTTGGTATATGTATATTTCGTGACCAGGGAGCTGAGAATCGTAGAAATATCGACTTACACGAAATGAAATATTTTTATGATATCCTTGTTTACCTTACTCCAAACTGCAAGTATATAGCATTTGCAGCGAATTTGGAGCAACTTTTGTTATATGTATTTTTCGTGTCCAGGGAGCCGAGAATCGTCGAAATATCAACTTACACGAAATGAAATATTTTTGTGATATTCCTGCTCCCCACGCTCCAAACTGCTCGTAAATAGCATTTGCAGCGAATTTGAAGCAACTTTTGTTATATGTATATTTCGTTACCAGGGAGCCGAGAATCGTCGAAATATCGACTTACACGTAATGAAACATTTTTATGATATTCTTGTACCCCGCACTCGAACTGCTCTAAAATAGCATTTGAGGCGAATTTGGAGCAACGTATGGTATATGTATATTTCGTGACCAGGGAGCTGAGAATCGTCGAAATATCGACTTACACGAAATGAAATATTTTTGTGATATTCTTGTTTACCTTACTCCAAACTGAAATATTTTTGTGATATTCTTGTTCCCCACGCTCCAAACTGCTCGTAAATAGCATTTGCAGCGAATTTGGAGCAACTATCGTTATATGTATATTTTGTGACCAGGGAGCCGAGAATCGTCGAAATATCAACTTACACGAAATGAAATATTTTTGTGATATTCTTGTTCCCCACGCTCCAAACTGCTCGTAAATAGCATTTGCAGCGAATTTGGAGCAACTTTTTTTATATGTATATTTCGTTACCAGGGAGCCGAGAATCGTCGAAATATCGACTTACACGTAATGAAACATTTTTATGATATTCTTGTTCCCCGCGCTCCAATCTGCTCGTAAATAGCATTTGAGGCGAATTTGGAGCAACTTTTGGTATATGTATATTTCATAACCAGGGAGCTGAGAATCGGCGAAATATCGACTTAGGCGAAATGAAAAATTTTTGTGATATTCTTGTTCCCCACACTCCAAACTGCTCGTATATAGCTTTTGCAGCGAATTTGGAGCAACTTTTGTTCAGAGTATATTTAGTGTCCAGGGAGCCGAGAATCGTCGTAATATCGACTTACACGAAATGCAAAATTTTTGCGATATTCTTGTTCCCCACGCTCCAAACTGCTCTTATATAGCTTTTGCAGCGAATTTGGAACAACTTTTGTTATATGTATTTTTCGTGTCCAGGGAGCAGAGAATCGTCGAAATATCGACTTACACGAAATGAAATATTTTTGTGATATTCTAGTTTACCTTACTCCAAACTTCCCTGATATAGCTTTTGCAGCGAATTTGGAGCAACTTTTGTTACATGTATATTTCGTGACCAGGGAGTCGAGAATCGTCGAAATATCGACTTACACGTAATGAAACATTTTTATGATATTCTTGTTCCCCGCGCTCCAAACTGCTCGTAAATAGCATTTGAGGCGAATTTGGAGCAACGTTTCGTATATGTATATTTCGTGACCAGGGAGCTGAGAATCGTAGAAATATCGACTTACACGAAATGAAATATTTTTATGATATTCTTGTTTACCTTACGCCAAACTGCAAGTATATAGCATTTGCAGCGAATTTGGAGCAACTTTTGTTATATGTATTTTTCGTGTCCAGGGAGCCGAGAATCGTCGAAATATCAACTTACACGAAATGAAATATTTTTGTGATATTCTTGTTTACCTTACTCCAAACTGAAATATTTTTGTGATATTCTTGTTCCCAACGCTCCAAACTGCTCGTAAATAGCATTTGCAGCGAATTTGGAGCAACTTTTGTTATATGTATATTTTGTGACCATGGAGCCGAGGATTTTCGAAATATCGACTTACACGTAATGAAACATTTTTATGATATTCTTGTTCCCCGCACTCCAAACTGCTCGAAAATAGCATTTGAGGCGAATTTGGAGCAACGTATGGTATATGTATATTTCGTGACCAGGGAGCTGAGAATCGTCGAAATATCGACTTACACGAAATGAAATATTTTGGTGATATTCTTGTTTACCTTACTCCAAGCTGAAATATTTTTGTGATATTCTTGTTCCCCACGCTCCAAACTGCTCGTAAATAGCTTTTGCAGTGAATTTGGAGCATCTTTTGTTATATGTATATTTCGTTACCAGGGAGCCGAGAATCGTCGAAATATCGACTTACACGTAATGAAACATTTTTATGATATTCTTGCTCCCCGCGCTCCAAACTGCTCGTAAATAGCATTTCAGGCGAATTTGTAGCAACTTTTGGTATATGTATATTTCGTGTCCAGGGAGCCGAGAATCGTCGAAATATCAACTTACACGAAATGAAATATTTTTGTGATATTCTTGTTCCCCACGTTCCAAACTACTCGTAAATAGCATTTGCAGCAAATTTGGAGCAACTTTTGATATATGTATTTTCGTGTCCAGGGAGCCGAGATTCGTCGAAATATCAACTTACACGAAATGAAATATTTTTGTGATATTCTTGTTTACCTTACTCCAAACTGCTCTTATATAGCTTTTGCAGCAAATTTGGAGCAACTTTTGATATATGTATTTTCGTGACCAGGGAGCCGAGCATCGTCGAAATATCGACTTACACTTAATGAAATATTGTTATGATATTCTTGTTCCCCGCGCTCCAAACTGCTCGTAAATAGCATTTGAGGCGAATTTGGAGCAACGTATGGTATATGTATATTTCGTGACCAGGGAGCTAAAAATCGTCGAAATATCGACTTACACGAAATGAAATATTTTTGTGATATTCTTGTTTACCTTACTCCAAACTGAAATATTTTTGTGATATTCTTGTTCCCCACGCTCCAAACTGCTCGTAAATAGCATTTGCAGCGAATTTGGGGCAACTTTCGTTATATGTATATTTTGTGACCAGGGAGCCGAGAATCGTCGAAATATCAACTTACACGAAATGAAATATTTTTGTGATATTCTTGTTCCCCACGCTCCAAAATGCTCGTAAATAGCATTTGCAGCGTATTTGGAGCAACTTTTGTTATATGTATATTTAGTGACCAGGGAGCCGAGCATCGTCGAAATATCGACTTATACGAAATGAAATATTTTTGTGATATTCTTGTTAACCTTACTCCAAACTGAAATATATTTGTGATATTCTTGTTCCCCACGCTCCAAACTGCTCGTAAATAGCTTTTGCAGCGAATTTGGAGCAACTTTTGTTATATGTATATTTCGTTACCAGGGAGCCGAGAATCGTCGAAATATCGACTTACACGTAATGAAACATTTTTATGATATTCTTGTTCCCCACACTCCAAACTGCTCGTATATAGCTTTTGCAGCGAATTTGGAGCAACGTTTGTTAGGATAATATATTTCGTGTCCAGGGAGCTGAGAATCTTCGAAAAATCAACTTACACGAAATGAAATATTTTTGTGATATTCTTGTTTACCTTACTCCAAACTGCTCTTATATAGCTTTTGCAGCGAATTTGGAACAACTTTTGTTATATGTATTTTTCGTGTCCAGGGAGCCGAGAATCGTCGAAATATCAACTTACACGAAATGAAATATTTTTGTGATATTCTTGTTTACCTTACCCCAAACTGCTCTTATATAGCTTTTGCAGCGAATTTGGAGCAACCTTTGTTCAGAGTATATTTCGTGACCAGGGAGCCGAGAATCGTCGAAATAATGACTTACACGTAATGAAACATTTTTATTATATTTTTGTTCCCCGCGCTCCAAACTGCTCGAAAATAGCATTTGAGGCGAATTTGGAGCAACGTTTGGTATATGTATATTTCGTGACCAGGGAGCTGAGAATCGTCGAAATATCGACTTACACGAAATGAAATATTTTTGTGATATTCTTGTTTACCTTACCCCAAACTGCTCTTATATAGCTTTTGCAGCGAATTTGGAGCAACCTTTGTTCAGAGTATATTTAGTGTCCAGGGAGCCGAGAATCGTAGAAATATCGACTTACACGAAATGAAAAATTTTTGCGATATTATTGTTCCCCACACTCCAAACTTCTCGTATATAGCTTTTGCAGCGAATTTGGAGCAACGTTTGTTAGGATAATATATTTCGTGTCCAGGGAGCTGAGAATCCTCGAAAAACCGACCTACGCGAAATGAAAAATTTTTGTGATATTCTTGTTCGCCACGCTCCAAACTGCTCGTATATAGCATTTGCAGCGAATTTGGAGTAACTTTTGTTATATGTATATTTCGTTACCAGGGAGCCGATAATCGTCGAAATATCGACTTACACGAAATGAAATATTTTTGTGATATTCTTGTTTACCTTACTCCAAACTGCTCGTAAATAGCATTTGCAGCGTATTTGGAGCAACTTTTGTTATATGTATATTTGGTGACCAGGGAGCCGAGGATCTTCGAAATATCGACTTACACGTAATGAAACATTTTTATTATATTCTTGTTCCCCGCACTCCAAACAGCTCGAAAATAGCATTTGAGGCGAATTTGGAGCAACGTATGGTATATGTATATTTCGTGACCAGGGAGCTGAGAATCGTCGAAATATCGACATAGACGAATTGAAATATTTTTGTGATATTCTTGTTTACCTTACTCCAAACTGCTCTGATATAGCTTTTGCAGCGAATTTGGAGCAAGTTTTGTTCAGAGTATATTTAGTGTCCAGGGAGCCGAGAGTCGTCGAAATATCGACTTACACGAAATGAAAAATTTTTGTGATATTCTTGTTCCCCACACTCCAAACTTCTTGTATATAACTTTTGCAGTGAATTTGGAGCAACGTTTGTTAGGATAATATAGTTCGTGTCCAGGAAGCTGAGAATCCTCGAAATATTGACTTACGCGAAATGAAAAATTTTTGTGATATTCCTCTTCCCCACGCTCCAAACTGCTAGTATATAGCATTTGCAGCGAATTTGGAGCAACTTTTGCTATATGTATATTTCGTGTCCAGGGAGGCGAGAATCGTCGAAATATCAACTTACACGAAATGAAACATTTTTATGATATTCTTGTTCCCCGCGCTCCAATCTGCTCGTAAATAGCATTTGAGGCGAATTTGGAGCAACTTTTGGTATATGTATATTTCATAACCAGGGAGCTGAGAATCGGCGAAATATCGACTTAGGCGAAATGAAAAATTTTTGTGATATTCTTGTTCCCCACACTCCAAACTGCTCGTATATAGCTTTTGCAGCGAATTTGGAGCAACTTTTGTTCAGAGTATATTTAGTGTCCAGGGAGCCGAGAATCGTCGAAATATCGACTTACACGAAATGCAAAATTTTTGCGATATTCTTGTTCCCCACGCTCCAAACTGCTCTTATATAGCTTTTGCAGCGAATTTGGAACAACTTTTGTTATATGTATTTTTCGTGTCCAGGGAGCAGAGAATCGTCGAAATATCGACTTACACGAAATGAAATATTTTTGTGATATTCTAGTTTACCTTACTCCAAACTTCCCTTATATAGCTTTTGCAGCGAATTTGGAGCAACTTTTGTTACATGTATATTTCGTGACCAGGGAGTCGAGAATCGTCGAAATATCGACTTACACGTAATGAAACATTTTTATGATATTCTTGTTCCCCGCGCTCTAAACTGCTCGTAAATAGCATTTGAGGCGAATTATGAGCAACGTTTGGTATATGTATATTTCGTGACCAGGGAGCTGAGAATCGTAGAAATATCGACTTACACGAAATGAAATATTTTTATGATATTCTTGTTTACCTTACTCCAAACTGCAAGTATATAGCATTTGCAGCGAATTTGGAGCAACTTTTGTTATATGTATTTTTCGTGTCCAGGGAGCCGAGAATCGTCGAAATATCAACTTACACGAAATGAAATATTTTTGTGATATTCTTGTTTACCTTACTCCAAACTGAAATATTTTTGTGATATTCTTGTTCCCAACGCTCCAAACTGCTCGTAAATAGCATTTGCAGCGAATTTGGAGCAACTTTTGTTATATGTATATTTTGTGACCATGGAGCCGAGGATCTTCGAAATATCGACTTACACGTAATGAAACATTTTTATGATATTCTTGTTCCCCGCACTCCAAACTGCTCGAAAATAGCATTTCAGGCGAATTTGGAGCAACGTATGGTATATGTATATTTCGTGACCAGGGAGCTGAGAATCGGCGAATAATCGACTTAGGCGAAATGAAAAATTTTTGTGATATTCTTGTTCCCCACACTCCAAACTGCTCATATATAGTTTTTGCAGCGAATTTGGAGCAACCTTTGTTCACAGTATATTTAGTGTCCAGGGAGCCGAGAATCGTCGAAATATCGACTTACACGAAATGAAAAATTTTTGCGATATTCTTGTTCCCCACGCTCCAAACTGCTCTTATATATCTTTTGCAGCGAATTTGGAACAACTTTTATTATATGTATTTTTCGTGTCCAGGGAGCCGAGAATCGTCGAAATATCGACTTACACGAAATGAAATATTTTTGTGATATTCTAGTTTACCTTACTCCAAACTTCCCTTATATAGCTTTTGCAGCGAATTTGGAACAACTTTTGTTCAGAGTATATTTAGTATCCAGGTAGCCGAGAATCGTCGAAATATCGACTTACACGAAATGAAAAATTTTTGCGATATTCTTGTTCCCCACACTCCAAACTTCTCGTATATAGCTTTTGCACTGAATTTGGAGCAACGTTTGTTAGGATAATATATTTCGTGTCCAGGGAGCTGAGAATCCTCGAAAAATCGACCTACGCGAAATGAAAAATTTTTGTGATAATCTTGTTCGCCACGCTCCAAACTGCTCGTATATAGCATTTGCAGCGAATTTGGAGTAACTTTTGTTATATGTATATTTCGTTACCAGGGAGCCGATAATCGTCGAAATATCGACTTACACGAAATGAAATATTTTTGTGATATTCTTGTTTACCTTACTCCAAACTGCTCGTAAATAGCATTTGCAGCGTATTTGGAGCAACTTTTGTTATATGTATATTTGGTGACCAGGGAGCCGAGGATCTTCGAAATATCGACTTACACGTAATGAAACATTTTTATTATATTCTTGTTCCCCGCACTCCAAACAGCTCGAAAATAGCATTTGAGGCGAATTTGGAGCAACGTATGGTATATGTATATTTCGTGACCAGGGAGCTGAGAATCGTCGAAATATCGACATAGACGAATTGAAATATTTTTGTGATATTCTTGTTTACCTTACTCCAAACTGCTCTGATATAGCTTTTGCAGCGAATTTGGAGCAAGTTTTGTTCAGAGTATATTTAGTGTCCAGGGAGCCGAGAGTCGTCGAAATATCGACTTACACGAAATGAAAAATTTTTGTGATATTCTTGTTCCCCACACTCCAAACTTCTTGTATATAACTTTTGCAGTGAATTTGGAGCAACGTTTGTTAGGATAATATAGTTCGTGTCCAGGAAGCTGAGAATCCTCGAAATATTGACTTACGCGAAATGAAAAATTTTTGTGATATTCCTCTTCCCCACGCTCCAAACTGCTAGTATATAGCATTTGCAGCGAATTTGGAGCAACTTTTGCTATATGTATATTTCGTGTCCAGGGAGGCGAGAATCGTCGAAATATCAACTTACACGAAATGAAATATTTTTGTGATATTCTAGTTTACCTTACTCCAAACTTCCCTTATATAGCTTTTGCAGCGAATTTGGAGCAACTTTTGTTACATGTATATTTCGTGACCAGGGAGTCGAGAATCGTCGAAATATCGACTTACACGTAATGAAACATTTTTATGATATTCTTGTTCCCCGCGCTCTAAACTGCTCGTAAATAGCATTTGAGGCGAATTATGAGCAACGTTTGGTATATGTATATTTCGTGACCAGGGAGCTGAGAATCGTAGAAATATCGACTTACACGAAATGAAATATTTTTATGATATTCTTGTTTACCTTACTCCAAACTGCAAGTATATAGCATTTGCAGCGAATTTGGAGCAACTTTTGTTATATGTATTTTTCGTGTCCAGGGAGCCGAGAATCGTCGAAATATCAACTTACACGAAATGAAATATTTTTGTGATATTCTTGTTTACCTTACTCCAAACTGAAATATTTTTGTGATATTCTTGTTCCACACGCTCCAAACTGCTCGTAAATAGCATTTGCAGCGAATTTGGAGCAACTTTTGTTATATGTATATTTTGTGACCATGGAGCCGAGGATCTTCGAAATATCGACTTACACGTAATGAAACATTTTTATGATATTCTTGTTCCCCGCACTCCAAACTGCTCGAAAATAGCATTTCAGGCGAATTTGGAGCAACGTATGGTATATGTATATTTCGTGACCAGGGAGCTGAGAATCGGCGAATAATCGACTTAGGCGAAATGAAAAATTTTTGTGATATTCTTGTTCCCCACACTCCAAACTGCTCATATATAGTTTTTGCAGCGAATTTGGAGCAACCTTTGTTCACAGTATATTTAGTGTCCAGGGAGCCGAGAATCGTCGAAATATCGACTTACACGAAATGAAAAATTTTTGCGATATTCTTGTTCCCCACGCTCCAAACTGCTCTTATATATCTTTTGCAGCGAATTTGGAACAACTTTTATTATATGTATTTTTCGTGTCCAGGGAGCCGAGAATCGTCGAAATATCGACTTACACGAAATGAAATATTTTTGTGATATTCTAGTTTACCTTACTCCAAACTTCCCTTATATAGCTTTTGCAGCGAATTTGGAACAACTTTTGTTCAGAGTATATTTAGTATCCAGGGAGCCGAGAATCGTCGAAATATCGACTTACACGAAATGAAAAATTTTTGCGATATTCTTGTTCCCCACACTCCAAACTTCTCGTATATAGCTTTTGCACTGAATTTGGAGCAACGTTTGTTAGGATAATATATTTCGTGTCCAGGGAGCTGAGAATCCTCGAAAAATCGACTTACGCGAAATGAAAAATTTTTGTGATATTCTTCTTCCCCACGCTCCAAACTGCTCGTATATAGCATTTGCTGCGAATTTGGAGCAACTTTTGTTACATGTATATTTCGTGACCAGGGAGTCGAGAATCGTCGAAATATCGACTTACACGTAATGAAACATTTTTATGATATTCTTGTTCCCCGCGCTCCAAACTGCTCGTAAATAGCATTTGAGGCGAATTTGGAGCAACGTTTGGTATATGTATATTTCGTGACCAGGGAGCTGAGAATCGTAGAAATGTCGACTTACACGAAATGAAATATTTTTATGATATTCTTGTTTACCTTACTCCAAACTGCAAGTATATAGCATTTGCAGCGAATTTGGAGCAACTTTTGTTATATGTATTTTTCGTGTCCAGGGAGCCGAAAATCGTCGAAATATCAACTTACACGAAATGAAATATTTTTGTGATATTCCTGCTCCCCACGCTCCAAACTGCTCGTAAATAGCATTTGCAGCGAATTTGGAGCAACTTTTGTTATATGTATATTTCGTTACCAGGGAGCCGAGAATCGTCGAAATATCGACTTATACGAAATGAAATATTTTTGTGATATTCTTGTTTACCTTACTCCAAACTGAAATATTTTTGTGATATTCTTGTTCCCAACGCTCCAAACTGCTCGTAAATAGCATTTGCAGCGAATTTGGAGCAACTTTTGTTATATGTATATTTTGTGACCATGGAGCCGATGATCTTCGAAATATCGACTTACACGTAATGAAACATTTTTATGATATTCTTGTTCCCCGCACTCCAAACTGCTCGAAAATAGCATTTGAGGCGAATTTGGAGCAACGTATGGTATATGTATATTTCGTGACCAGGGAGCTGAGAATCGTCGAAATATCGACTTACACGAAATGAAATATTTTTGTGATATTCTTGTTTACCTTACTCCAAACTGAAATATTTTTGTGATATTCTTGTTCCCCACGCTCCAAACTGCTCGTAAATAGCATTTGCAGCGAATTTGGAGCAACTTTTGTTATATGTATATTTCGTTACCAGGGAACCGAGAATCGTCGAAATATCGACTTACACGTAATGAAACATTTTTATGATATTCTTGTTCCTCGCGCTCCAAACTGCTCGTAAATAGCATTTGAGGCGAATTTGTAGCAACTTTTGGTATATTTATATTTCGTGTCCAGGGAGCCGAGAATCGTCGAAATATCGACTTACACGTAATGAAACATTTTTATGATATTCTTGTTTACCTTACTCCAAACTGTACGTATATAGCATTTGCAGCGAATTTGGAGCAACGTTTGGTATATGTATATTTCGTTACCAGGGTGCCGAGAATCGTCAAAAATCGACTTACACGTAATGAAACATTTTTATGATATTCTTGTTCCCCACACTCCAAACTGCTCGTATATAGCATTTGCAGAGAATTTGGACCAACTTTTGTGATATATATTTTCGTGTCCAGGGAGCCGAGAATCGTTGAAACATCAACTTACACGAAATGAAATATTTTTGTGATATTCTTGTTCCCCACGTTCCAAACTACTCGTAAATAGCATTTGCAGCAAATTTGGAGCAACTTTTGATATATGTATTTTCGTGTCCAGGGAGCCGAGATTCGTCGAAATATCAACTTACACGAAATGAAATATTTTTGTGATATTCTTGTTTACCTTACTCCAAACTGCTCTTATATAGCTTTTGCAGCTAATTTGGAACAACTTTTGATATATGTATTTTCGTGACCAGGGAGCCGAGCATCGTCGAAATATCGACTTACACGTAATGAAATATTTTTATGATAATCTTGTTCCCCGCGCTCCAAACTGCTCGTAAATAGCATTTGAGGCGAATTTGGAGCAACTTTTGGTATATGTATATTTCATGACCAGGGAGCTGAGAATCGGCGAAATATCGACTTAGGCGAAATGAAAAATTTTTGTGATATTCTTATTCCCCACACTCCAAACTGCTCGTATATAGTTTTTGCAGCGAATTTGGAGCAACCGTTGTTCAGAGTATATTTAGTGTCCAGGGAGCCGAGAATCGTCGAAATTTCGACTTACACGAAATGAAACATTTTTGCGATATTCTTGTTCCCCACGCTCCAAACTGCTCTTATATATCTTTTGCAGCGAATTTGGAACAGCTTTTGTTATATGTATTTTTCGTGTCCAGGGAGCCGAGAATCGTCGAAATATCGACTTACACGAAATGAAATATTTTTGTGATATTCTAGTTTACCTTACTCCAAACTTCCCTTATATAGCTTTTGCAGCGAATTTGGAACAACTTTTGTTCAGAGTATATTTAGTATCCAGGGAGCCGAGAATCGTCGAAATATCGACTTACACGAAATGAAAAATTTTTGCGATATTCTTGTTCCCCACACTCCAAACTTCTCGTATATAGCTTTTGCACTGAATTTGGAGCAACGTTTGTTAGGATAATATATTTCGTGTCCAGGGAGCTGAGAATCCTCGAAAAATCGACTTACGCGAAATGAAAAATTTTTGTGATATTCTTCTTCCCCACGCTCCAAACTGCTCGTATATAGCATTTGCTGCGAATTTGGAGCAACTTTTGTTACATGTATATTTCGTGACCAGGGAGTCGAGAATCGTCGAAATATCGACTTACACGTAATGAAACATTTTTATGATATTCTTGTTCCCTGCGCTCCAAACTGCTCGTAAATAGCATTTGAGGCGAATTTGGAGCAACGTTTGGTATATGTATATTTCGTGACCAGGGAGCTGAGAATCGTAGAAATGTCGACTTACACGAAATGAAATATTTTTATGATATTCTTGTTTACCTTACTCCAAACTGCAAGTATATAGCATTTGCAGCGAATTTGGAGCAACTTTTGTTATATGTATTTTTCGTGTCCAGGGAGCCGAGAATCGTCGAAATATCAACTTACACGAAATGAAATATTTTTGTGATATTCCTGCTCCCCACTCTCCAAACTGCTCGTAAATAGCATTTGCAGCGAATTTGGAGCAACTTTCGTTATATGTATATTTTGTAACAAGGGGGCCGAGAATCGTCGAAATATCAACTTACACGAAATGAAATATTTTTGTGATATTATTGTTCCCCACGCTCCAAACTCCTCGTAAATAGCATTTGCAGCGAATTTGGAGCAACTTTTGTTATATGTATATTTCGTTACCAGGGAACCGAGAATCGTCGAAATATCGACTTACACGTAATGAAACATTTTTATGATATTCTTGTTCCCCGCGCTCCAAACTGCTCGTAAATAGCATTTGAGGCGAATTTGTAGCAACTTTTGGTATATGTATATTTCGTGTCCAGGGAGCCGAGAATCGTCGAAATATCGACTTACACGTAATGAAACATTTTTATGATATTCTTGTTTACCTTACTCCAAACTGTACGTATATAGCATTTGCAGCGAATTTGGAGCAACGTTTGGTATATGTATATTTCGTTACCAGGGTGCCGAGAATCGTCAAAAATCGACTTACACGTAATGAAACATTTTTATGATATTCTTGTTCCCCACACTCAAACTGCTCGTATATAGCATTTGCAGAGAATTTGGACCAACTTTTGTGATATATATTTTCGTGTCCAGGGAGCCGAGAATCGTTGAAACATCAACTTACACGAAATGAAATATTTTTGTGATATTCTTGTTCCCCACGTTCCAAACTACTCGTAAATAGCATTTGCAGCAAATTTGGAGCAACTTTTGATATATGTATTTTCGTGTCCAGGGAGCCGAGATTCGTCGAAATATCAACTTACACGAAATGAAATATTTTTGTGATATTCTTGTTTACCTTACTCCAAACTGCTCTTATATAGCTTTTGCAGCAAATTTGGAACAACTTTTGATATATGTATTTTCGTGACCAGGGAGCCGAGCATCGTCGAAATATCGACTTACACGTAATGAAATATTTTTATGATAATCTTGTTCCCCGCGCTCCAAACTGCTCGTAAATAGCATTTGAGGCGAATTTGGAGCAAGTTTTGGTATATGTATATTTCATGACCAGGGAGCTGAGAATCGGCGAAATATCGACTTAGGCGAAATGAAAAATTTTTGTGATATTCTTATTCCCCACACTCCAAACTGCTCGTATATAGCTTTTGCAGCGAATTTGGAGCAACCGTTGTTCAGAGTATATTTAGTGACCAGGGAGCCGAGAATCGTCGAAATTTCGACTTACACGAAATGAAACATTTTTGCGATATTCTTGTTCCCCACGCTCCAAACTGCTCTTATATATCTTTTGCAGCGAATTTGGAACAGCTTTTGTTATATGTATTTTTCGTGTCCAGGGAGCCGAGAATCGTCGAAATATCGACTTACACGAAATGAAATATTTTTGTGATATTCTAGTTTACCTTACTCCAAACTTCCCTTATATAGCTTTTGCAGCGAATTTGGAGCAACTTTTGTTACATGTATATTTCGTGACCAGGGAGTCGAGAATCGTCGAAATATCGACTTACACGTAATGAAACATTTTTATGATATTCTTGTTCCCCGCGCTCCAAACTGCTCGTAAATAGCATTTGAGGCGAATTTGGAGCAACGTTTGGTATATGTATATTTCGTGACCAGGGAGCTGAGAATCGTAGAAATATCGACTTACACGAAATGAAATATTTTTATGATATTCTTGTTTACCTTACTCCAAACTGCAAGTATATAGCATTTGCAGCGAATTTGGAGCAACTTTTGTTATATGTATTTTTCGTGTCCAGGGAGCCGAGAATCGTCGAAATATCAACTTACACGAAATGAAATATTTTTGTGATATTCCTGCTCCCCACGCTCCAAACTGCTCATAAATAGCATTTGCAGCGAATTTGGAGCAATTTTTGTTATATGTATATTTCGTTACCAGGGAGCCGAGAATCGTCGAAATATCGACTTATACGAAATGAAATATTTTTGTGAAATTCTTGTTTACCTTACTCCAAACTGAAATATTTTTGTGATATTCTTGTTCCCAACGCTCCAAACTGCTCGTAAATAGCATTTGCAGCGAATTTGGAGCAACTTTTGTTATATGTATATTTTGTGACCATGGAGCCGAGGATCTTCGAAATATCGACTTACACGTAATGAAACATTTTTATGATATTCTTGTTCCCCGCGCTCCAAACTGCTCGAAAATAGCATTTGAGGCGAATTTGGAGCAACGTTTGGTATATGTATATTTCGTGACCAGGGAGCTGAGAATCGTAGAAATATCGACTTACACGAAATGAAATATTTTTATGATATTCTAGTTTACCTTACTCCAAACTTCCCTTATATAGCTTTTGCAGCGAATTTGGAGCAACTTTTGTTACATGTATATTTCGTGACCAGGGAGTCGAGAATCGTCGAAATATCGACTTACACGTAATGAAACATTTTTATGATATTCTTGTTCCCCGCGCTCCAAACTGCTCGTAAATAGCATTTGAGGCGAATTTGGAGCAACGTTTGGTATATGTATATTTCGTGACCAGGGAGCTGAGAATCGTAGAAATATCGACTTACACGAAATGAAATATTTTTATGATATTCTTGTTTACCTTACTCCAAACTGCAAGTATATAGCATTTGCAGCGAATTTGGAGCAACTTTTGTTATATGTATTTTTCGTGTCCAGGGAGCCGAGAATCGTCGAAATATCAACTTACACGAAATGAAATATTTTTGTTTTATTCTTGTTTACCTTACTCCAAACTGAAATATTTTTGTGATATTCTTGTTCCCAACGCTCCAAACTGCTCGTAAATAGCATTTGCAGCGAATTTGGAGCAACTTTTGTTATATGTATATTTTGTGACCATGGAGCCGAGGATCTTCGAAATATCGACTTACACGTAATGAAACATTTTTATGATATTCTTGTTCCCCGCACTCCAAACTGCTCGAAAATAGCATTTGAGGCGAATTTGGAGCAACGTATGGTATATGTATATTTCGTGACCAGGGAGCTGAGAATCGGCGAATAATCGACTTAGGCGAAATGAAACATTTTTGTGATATTCTTGTTCCCCACACTCCAAACTGCTCATATATAGTTTTTGCAGCGAATTTGGAGCAACCTTTGTTCACAGTATATTTAGTGTCCAGGGAGCCGAGAATCGTCGAAATATCGACTTACACGAAATGAAAAATTTTGCGATATTCTTGTTCCCCACGCTCCAAACTGCTCTTATATATCTTTTGCAGCGAATTTGGAACAACTTTTATTATATGTATTTTTCGTGTCCAGGGAGCCCAGAATCGTCGAAATATCGACTTACACGAAATGAAATATTTTTGTGATATTCTAGTTTACCTTACTCCAAACTTCCCTTATATAGCTTTTGCAGCGAATTTGGAACAACTTTTGTTCAGAGTATATTTAGTATCCAGGGAGCCGAGAATCGTCGAAATATCGACTTACACGAAATGAAAAATTTTTGCGATATTCTTGTTCCCCACACTCCAAACTTCTCGTATATAGCTTTTGTACTGAATTTGGAGCAACGTTTGTTAGTAAATATATTTCGTGTCCAGGGAGCTGAGAATCCTCGAAAAATCGACTTACGCGAAATGAAAAATTTTTGTGATATTCTTCTTCCCCACGCTCCAAACTGCTCGTATATAGCATTTGCTGCGAATTTGGAGCAACTTTTGTTACATGTATATTTCGTGACCAGGGAGTCGAGAATCGTCGAAATATCGACTTACACGTAATGAAACATTTTTATGATATTCTTGTTCCCCGCGCTCCAAACTGCTCGTAAATAGCATTTGAGGCGAATTTGGAGCAACGTTTGGTATATGTATATTTCGTGACCAGGGAGCTGAGAATTGTAGAAATGTCGACTTACACGAACTGAAATATTTTTATGATATTCTTGTTTACCTTACTCCAAACTGCAAGTATATAGCATTTGCAGCGAATTTGGAGCAACTTTTGTTATATGTATTTTTCGTGTCCAGGGAGCCGAGAATCGTCGAAATATCAACTTACACGAAATGAAATATTTTTGTGATATTCCTGCTCCCCACGCTCCAAACTGCTCGTAAATAGCATTTGCAGCGAATTTGGAGCAACTTTCGTTATATGTATATTTTGTAACAAGGGGGCCGAGAATCGTCGAAATATCAACTTACACGAAATGAAATATTTTTGTGATATTATTGTTCCCCACGCTCCAAACTCCTCGTAAATAGCATTTGCAGCGAATTTGGAGCAACTTTTGTTATATGTATATTTCGTTACCAGGGAACCGAGAATCGTCGAAATATCGACTTACACGTAATGAAACATTTTTATGATATTCTTGTTCCCCGCGCTCCAAACTGCTCGTAAATAGCATTTGAGGCGAATTTGTAGCAACTTTTGGTATATGTATATTTCGTGACCAGGGAGCTGAGAATCGTCGAAATATCGACTTACACGAAATGAAATATTTTTGTGATATTCTTGTTTACCTTACTCCAAACTGAAATATTTTTGTGATATTCTTGTTCCCCACGCTCCAAACTGCTCGTAAATAGCATTTGCAGCGAATTTGGAGCAACTTTTGTTATATGTATATTTCGTTACCAGGGAACCGAGAATCGTCGAAATATCGACTTACACGTAATGAAACATTTTTATGATATTCTTGTTCCTCGCGCTCCAAACTGCTCGTAAATAGCATTTGAGGCGAATTTGTAGCAACTTTTGGTATATTTATATTTCGTGTCCAGGGAGCCGAGAATCGTCGAAATATCGACTTACACGTAATGAAACATTTTTATGATATTCTTGTTTACCTTACTCCAAACTGTACGTATATAGCATTTGCAGCGAATTTGGAGCAACGTTTGGTATATGTATATTTCGTTACCAGGGTGCCGAGAATCGTCAAAAATCGACTTACACGTAATGAAACATTTTTATGATATTCTTGTTCCCCACACTCCAAACTGCTCGTATATAGCATTTGCAGAGAATTTGGACCAACTTTTGTGATATATATTTTCGTGTCCAGGGAGCCGAGAATCGTTGAAACATCAACTTACACGAAATGAAATATTTTTGTGATATTCTTGTTCCCCACGTTCCAAACTACTCGTAAATAGCATTTGCAGCAAATTTGGAGCAACTTTTGATATATGTATTTTCGTGTCCAGGGAGCCGAGATTCGTCGAAATATCAACTTACACGAAATGAAATATTTTTGTGATATTCTTGTTTACCTTACTCCAAACTGCTCTTATATAGCTTTTGCAGCAAATTTGGAACAACTTTTGATATATGTATTTTCGTGACCAGGGAGCCGAGCATCGTCGAAATATCGACTTACACGTAATGAAATATTTTTATGATAATCTTGTTCCCCGCGCTCCAAACTGCTCGTAAATAGCATTTGAGGCGAATTTGGAGCAACTTTTGGTATATGTATATTTCATGACCAGGGAGCTGAGAATCGGCGAAATATCGACTTAGGCGAAATGAAAAATTTTTGTGATATTCTTATTCCCCACACTCCAAACTGCTCGTATATAGTTTTTGCAGCGAATTTGGAGCAACCGTTGTTCAGAGTATATTTAGTGTCCAGGGAGCCGAGAATCGTCGAAATTTCGACTTACACGAAATGAAACATTTTTGCGATATTCTTGTTCCCCACGCTCCAAACTGCTCTTTTATATCTTTTGCAGCGAATTTGGAACAGCTTTTGTTATATGTATTTTTCGTGTCCAGGGAGCCGAGAATCGTCGAAATATCGACTTACACGAAATGAAATATTTTTGTGATATTCTAGTTTACCTTACTCCAAACTTCCCTTATATAGCTTTTGCAGCGAATTTGGAGCAACTTTTGTTACATGTATATTTCGTGACCAGGGAGTCGAGAATCGTCGAAATATCGACTTACACGTAATGAAACATTTTTATGATATTCTTGTTCCCCGCGCTCCAAACTGCTCGTAAATAGCATTTGAGGCGAATTTGGAGCAACGTTTGGTATATGTATATTTCGTGACCAGGGAGTCGAGAATCGTCGAAATATCGACTTACACGTAATGAAACATTTTTATGATATTCTTGTTCCCCGCGCTCCAAACTGCTCGTAAATAGCATTTGAGGCGAATTTGGAGCAACGTTTGGTATATGTATATTTCGTGACCAGGGAGCTGAGAATCGTAGAAATATCGACTTACACGAAATGAAATATTTTTATGATATTCTTGTTTACCTTACTCCAAACTGCAAGTATATAGCATTTGCAGCGAATTTGGAGCAACTTTTGTTATATGTATTTTTCGTGTCCAGGGAGCCGAGAATCGTCGAAATATCAACTTACACGAAATGAAATATTTTTGTGATATTCCTGCTCCCCACGCTCCAAACTGCTCGTAAATAGCATTTGCAGCGAATTTGGAGCAACTTTTGTTATATGTATATTTCGTTACCAGGGAGCCGAGAATCGTCTAAATATCGACTTATACGAAATGAAATATTTTTGTGATATTCTTGTTGACCTTACTCCAAACTGAAATATTTTTGTGATATTCTTGTTCCCAACGCTCCAAACTGCTCGTAAATAGCATTTGCAGCGAATTTGGAGCAACTTTTGTTATATGTATATTTTGTGACCATGGAGCCGAGGATCTTCGAAATATCGACTTACACGTAATGAAACATTTTTATGATATTCTTGTTCCCCGCACTCCAAACTGCTCGAAAATAGCATTTGAGGCGAATTTGGAGCAACGTATGGTATATGTATATTTCGTGACCAGGGAGCTGAGAATCGTCGAAATATCGACTTACACGAAATGAAATATTTTTGTGATATTCTTGTTTACCTTACTCCAAACTGAAATATTTTTGTGATATTCTTGTTCCCCACGCTCCAAACTGCTCGTAAATAGCATTTGCAGCGAATTTGGAGCAACTTTGGTTATATGTATATTTCGTTACCAGGGAGCCGAGAATCGTCGAAATATCGACTTACACGTAATGAAACATTTTTATGATATTCTTGTTCCCCGCGCTCCAAACTGCTCGTAAATAGCATTTGAGGCGAATTTGTAGCAACTTTTGGTATATGTATATTTCGTGTCCAGGGAGCCGATAATCGTCGAAATATCGACTTACACGTAATGAAACATTTTTATGATATTCTTGTTTACCTTACTCCAAACTGCACGTATATAGCATTTGCAGCGAATTTGGAGCAACGTTTGGTATATGTATATTTTGTGACCATGGAGCCGAGGATCTTCGAAATATCGACTTACACGTAATGAAACATTTTTATGATATTCTTGTTCCCCACACTCCAAACTGCTCGTATATAGCATTTGCAGAGAATTTGGACCAACTTTTGTGATATATATTTTCGTGTCCAGGGAGCCGAGAATCGTTGAAACATCAACTTACACGAAATGAAATATTTTTGTGATATTCTTGTTCCCCACGTTCCAAACTACTCGTAAATAGCATTTGCAGCAAATTTGGAGCAACTTTTGATATATGTATTTTCGTGTCCAGGGAGCCGAGATTCGTCGAAATATCAACTTACACGAAATGAAATATTTTTGTGATATTCTTGTTTACCTTACTCCAAACTGCTCTTATATAGCTTTTGCAGCAAATTTGGAGCAGCTTTTGATATATGTATTTTCGTGACCAGGGAGCCGAGCATAAGAATCGTCGAAATATCGACTTACACGAAATGAAATATTTTTGTGATATTCTTGTTTACCTTACTCCAAACTGAAATATTTTTGTGATATTCTTGTTCCCCACGCTCCAAACTGCTCGTAAATAGCATTTGCAGCGAATTTGGTGCAACTTTCGTTTTATGTATATTTTGTAACCAGGGAGCCGAGAATCGTCGAAATATCAACTTACACGAAATGAAATATTTTTGTGAGATACTTGTTCCCCACGCTCCAAACTGCTCGTAAATAGCATTTGCAGCGTATTTGGAGCAACTTTTGTTATATGTATATTTAGTGACCAGGGAGCCGAGCATCGTCGAAATATCGACTTACACGTAATTAAACATTTTTATGATATTCTTGTTCCCCACACTCCAAACTGCTCGTATATAGCTTTTGCAGCGAATTTGGAGCAACGTTTGTTAGGATAATATATTTCGTGTCCAGGGAGCTGAGAATCTTCGAAAAATCAAATTACGCGAAATGAAAAATTTTTGTGATATTCTTGTTCCTCACGCTCCAAACTGCGCGTAAATAGCATTTGCAGCGAATTTGGAACAACTTTTGTTATATGTTTATTTCGTGATCAGGGAGCCGAGAATCGTCGAAATATCAACTTACACGAAATGAATTATTTTTGTGATATTCTTGTTCCCCACGCTCCTAACTGCTCGTAAATAGCATTTGCAGCGCATTTGGAGCAACTTTTGTTATATGTATATTTCGTGACCAGGGAGCCGAGCATCGTCGAAATATCGACTTACACGAAATGAAATATTTTTGTGATATTCTTGTTTACCTTACTCCAAACTGCTCTTATATAGCTTTTGCAGCGAATTTGGAACAACTTTTGTTATATGTATTTTTCGTGTCCAGGGAGCCGAGAATCGTCGAAATATCAACTTACACGAAATGAAATATTTTTGTGATATTCTTGTTTACCTTACCCCAAACTGCTCTTATATAGCTTTTGCAGCGAATTTGGAGCAACCTTTGTTCAGAGTATATTTCGTGACCAGGGAGCCGAGAATCGTCGATAAATGACTTACACGTAATGAAACATTTTTATTATATTCTTGTTCCCCGCGCTCCAAACTGCTCGAAAATAGCATTTGAGGCGAATTTGGAGCAACGTTTGGTATATGTATATTTCGTGACCAGGGAGCTGAGAATCGTCGAAATATCGACTTACACGAAATGAAATATTTTTGTGATATTCTTGTTTACCTTACCCCAAACTGCTCTTATATAGCTTTTGGAGCGAATTTGGAGCAACCTTTGTTCAGAGTATATTTAGTGTCCAGGGAGCCGAGAATCGTAGAAATATCGACTTACACGAAATGAAAAATTTTTGCTATATTATTGTTCCCCACACTCCAAACTTCTCGTATATAGCTTTTGCAGCGAATTTGGAGCAAAGTTTGTTAGGATAATATATTTCGTGTCCAGGGAGCTGAGAATCCTCGAAAAATCGACTTACGCGAAATGAAAAATTTTTGTGATATTCTTGTTCGCCACGCTCCAAACTGCTCGTATATAGCTTTTGCAGCGAATTTGGAGTAACTTTTGTTATATGTAGATTTCGTTACCAGGGAGCCGAGAATCGTCGAAATATCGACTTACACGAAATGAAATATTTTTGTGATATTCTTGTTTACCTTACTCCAAACTGCTCGTAAATAGCATTTGCAGCGTATTTGTGAGCAACTTTTGTTATATGTGTATTTCGTGACCAGGGAGCCGAGGATCTTCGAAATATCGACTTACACGTAATGAAACATTTTTATGATATTCTTGTTCCCCGCACTCCAAACAGCTGGAAAATAGCATTTGAGGCGAATTTGGAGCAACGTATGGTATATGTATATTTCGTGACCAGGGAGCTGAGAATCGTCGAAATATCGACATAGACGAATTGAAATATTTTTATGATATTCTTGTTTACCTTACTCCAAACTGCTCTGATATAGCTTTTGCAGGGAATTTGGAGCAAGTTTTGTTCAGAGTATATTTAGTGTCCAGGGAGCCGAGAGTCGTCGAAATATCGACTTACACGAAATGAAAAATTTTTGTGATATTCTTGTTCCCCACACTCCAAACTTCTTGTATATAGCTTTTGCAGTGAATTTGGAGCAACGTTTGTTAGGATAATATAGTTCGTGTCCAGGAAGCTGAGAATCCTCGAAATATCGACTTACGCGAAATGAAAAATTTTTGTGATATTCCTCTTCCCCACGCTCCAAACTGCTAGTATATAGCATTTGCAGCGAATTTGGAGCAACTTTTGTTATATGTATATTTCGTGTCCAGGGAGCCGAGAATCGTCGAAATATCAACTTACACGAAATGAAATATTTTTGTGATATTCTTGTTCCCCACGCTCCAAACTGCTTGTAAATAGCATTTGCAGCGAATTTGAGGCAACTTTTGTTATATGTATATTTCGTTACCAGGGAGCCGAGAATCGTCGAAATATCGACTTACACGTAATGAAACATTTTTATGATATTCTTGTTCCCCGCGCTCCAATCTGCTCGTAAATAGCATTTGAGGCGAATTTGGAGCAACTTTTGGTATATGTATATTTCATAACCAGGGAGCTGAGAATCGGCGAAATATCGACTTAGGCGAAATGAAAAATTTTTGTGATATTCTTGTTCCCCACACTCCAAACTGCTCGTATATAGCTTTTGCAGCGAATTTGGAGCAACTTTTGTTCAGAGTATATTTAGTGTCCAGGGAGCCGAGAATCGTCGAAATATCGACTTACACGAAATGCAAAATTTTTGCGATATTCTTGTTACCCACGCTCCAAACTGCTCTTATATAGCTTTTGCAGCGAATTTGGAACAACTTTTGTTATATGTATTTTTCGTGTCCAGGGAGCCGAGAATCGTCGAAATATCGACTTACACGAAATGAAATATTTTTGTGATATTCTAGTTTACCTTACTCCAAACTTCCCTTATATAGCTTTTGCAGCGAATTTGGAGCAACTTTTGTTACATGTATATTTCGTGACCAGGTAGTCGAGAATCGTCGAAATATCGACTTACACGTAATGAAACATTTTTATGATATTCTTGTTCCCCGCGCTCCAAACTGCTCGTAAATAGCATTTGAGGCGAATTTGGAGCAACGTTTGGTATATGTATATTTCGTGACCAGGGAGTCGAGAATCGTCGAAATATCGACTTACACGTAATGAAACATTTTTATGATATTCTTGTTCCCCGCGCTCCAAACTGCTCGTAAATAGCATTTGAGGCGAATTTGGAGCAACGTTTGGTATATGTATATTTCGTGACCAGGGAGCTGAGAATCGTAGAAATATCGACTTACACGAAATGAAATATTTTTATGATATTCTTGTTTACCTTACTCCAAACTGCAAGTATATAGCATTTGCAGCGAATTTGGAGCAACTTTTGTTATATGTATTTTTCGTGTCCAGGGAGCCGAGAATCGTCGAAATATCAACTTACACGAAATGAAATATTTTTGTGATATTCCTGCTCCCCACGCTCCAAACTGCTCGTAAATAGCATTTGCAGCGAATTTGGAGCAACTTTTGTTATATGTATATTTCGTTACCAGGGAGCCGAGAATCGTCTAAATATCGACTTATACGAAATGAAATATTTTTGTGATATTCTTGTTTACCTTACTCCAAACTGAAATATTTTTGTGATATTCTTGTTCCCAACGCTCCAAACTGCTCGTAAATAGCATTTGCAGCGAATTTGGAGCAACTTTTGTTATATGTATATTTTGTGACCATGGAGCCGAGGATCTTCGAAATATCGACTTACACGTAATGAAACATTTTTATGATATTCTTGTTCCCCGCACTCCAAACTGCTCGAAAATAGCATTTGAGGCGAATTTGGAGCAACGTATGGTATATGTATATTTCGTGACCAGGGAGCTGAGAATCGTCGAAATATCGACTTACACGAAATGAAATATTTTTGTGATATTCTTGTTTACCTTACTCCAAACTGAAATATTTTTGTGATATTCTTGTTCCCCACGCTCCAAACTGCTCGTAAATAGCATTTGCAGCGAATTTGGAGCAACTTTGGTTATATGTATATTTCGTTACCAGGGAGCCGAGAATCGTCGAAATATCGACTTACACGTAATGAAACATTTTTATGATATTCTTGTTCCCCGCGCTCCAAACTGCTCGTAAATAGCATTTGAGGCGAATTTGTAGCAACTTTTGGTATATGTATATTTCGTGTCCAGGGAGCCGATAATCGTCGAAATATCGACTTACACGTAATGAAACATTTTTATGATATTCTTGTTTACCTTACTCCAAACTGCACGTATATAGCATTTGCAGCGAATTTGGAGCAACGTTTGGTATATGTATATTTTGTGACCATGGAGCCGAGGATCTTCGAAATATCGACTTACACGTAATGAAACATTTTTATGATATTCTTGTTCCCCACACTCCAAACTGCTCGTATATAGCATTTGCAGAGAATTTGGACCAACTTTTGTGATATATATTTTCGTGTCCAGGGAGCCGAGAATCGTTGAAACATCAACTTACACGAAATGAAATATTTTTGTGATATTCTTGTTCCCCACGTTCCAAACTACTCGTAAATAGCATTTGCAGCAAATTTGGAGCAACTTTTGATATATGTATTTTCGTGTCCAGGGAGCCGAGATTCGTCGAAATATCAACTTACACGAAATGAAATATTTTTGTGATATTCTTGTTTACCTTACTCCAAACTGCTCTTATATAGCTTTTGCAGCAAATTTGGAGCAGCTTTTGATATATGTATTTTCGTGACCAGGGAGCCGAGCATAAGAATCGTCGAAATATCGACTTACACGAAATGAAATATTTTTGTGATATTCTTGTTTACCTTACTCCAAACTGAAATATTTTTGTGATATTCTTGTTCCCCACGCTCCAAACTGCTCGTAAATAGCATTTGCAGCGAATTTGGTGCAACTTTCGTTTTATGTATATTTTGTAACCAGGGAGCCGAGAATCGTCGAAATATCAACTTACACGAAATGAAATATTTTTGTGAGATACTTGTTCCCCACGCTCCAAACTGCTCGTAAATAGCATTTGCAGCGTATTTGGAGCAACTTTTGTTATATGTATATTTAGTGACCAGGGAGCCGAGCATCGTCGAAATATCGACTTACACGTAATTAAACATTTTTATGATATTCTTGTTCCCCACACTCCAAACTGCTCGTATATAGCTTTTGCAGCGAATTTGGAGCAACGTTTGTTAGGATAATATATTTCGTGTCCAGGGAGCTGAGAATCTTCGAAAAATCAAATTACGCGAAATGAAAAATTTTTGTGATATTCTTGTTCCTCACGCTCCAAACTGCGCGTAAATAGCATTTGCAGCGAATTTGGAACAACTTTTGTTATATGTTTATTTCGTGATCAGGGAGCCGAGAATCGTCGAAATATCAACTTACACGAAATGAATTATTTTTGTGATATTCTTGTTCCCCACGCTCCTAACTGCTCGTAAATAGCATTTGCAGCGCATTTGGAGCAACTTTTGTTATATGTATATTTCGTGACCAGGGAGCCGAGCATCGTCGAAATATCGACTTACACGAAATGAAATATTTTTGTGATATTCTTGTTTACCTTACTCCAAACTGCTCTTATATAGCTTTTGCAGCGAATTTGGAACAACTTTTGTTATATGTATTTTTCGTGTCCAGGGAGCCGAGAATCGTCGAAATATCAACTTACACGAAATGAAATATTTTTGTGATATTCTTGTTTACCTTACCCCAAACTGCTCTTATATAGCTTTTGCAGCGAATTTGGAGCAACCTTTGTTCAGAGTATATTTCGTGACCAGGGAGCCGAGAATCGTCGATAAATGACTTACACGTAATGAAACATTTTTATTATATTCTTGTTCCCCGCGCTCCAAACTGCTCGAAAATAGCATTTGAGGCGAATTTGGAGCAACGTTTGGTATATGTATATTTCGTGACCAGGGAGCTGAGAATCGTCGAAATATCGACTTACACGAAATGAAATATTTTTGTGATATTCTTGTTTACCTTACCCCAAACTGCTCTTATATAGCTTTTGGAGCGAATTTGGAGCAACCTTTGTTCAGAGTATATTTAGTGTCCAGGGAGCCGAGAATCGTAGAAATATCGACTTACACGAAATGAAAAATTTTTGCTATATTATTGTTCCCCACACTCCAAACTTCTCGTATATAGCTTTTGCAGCGAATTTGGAGCAAAGTTTGTTAGGATAATATATTTCGTGTACAGGGAGCTGAGAATCCTCGAAAAATCGACTTACGCGAAATGAAAAATTTTTGTGATATTCTTGTTCGCCACGCTCCAAACTGCTCGTATATAGCTTTTGCAGCGAATTTGGAGTAACTTTTGTTATATGTAGATTTCGTTACCAGGGAGCCGAGAATCGTCGAAATATCGACTTACACGAAATGAAATATTTTTGTGATATTCTTGTTTACCTTACTCCAAACTGCTCGTAAATAGCATTTGCAGCGTATTTGTGAGCAACTTTTGTTATATGTGTATTTCGTGACCAGGGAGCCGAGGATCTTCGAAATATCGACTTACACGTAATGAAACATTTTTATGATATTCTTGTTCCCCGCACTCCAAACAGCTCGAAAATAGCATTTGAGGCGAATTTGGAGCAACGTATGGTATATGTATATTTCGTGACCAGGGAGCTGAGAATCGTCGAAATATCGACATAGACGAATTGAAATATTTTTATGATATTCTTGTTTACCTTACTCCAAACTGCTCTGATATAGCTTTTGCAGGGAATTTGGAGCAAGTTTTGTTCAGAGTATATTTAGTGTCCAGGGAGCCGAGAGTCGTCGAAATATCGACTTACACGAAATGAAAAATTTTTGTGATATTCTTGTTCCCCACACTCCAAACTTCTTGTATATAGCTTTTGCAGTGAATTTGGAGCAACGTTTGTTAGGATAATATAGTTCGTGTCCAGGAAGCTGAGAATCCTCGAAATATCGACTTACGCGAAATGAAAAATTTTTGTGATATTCCTCTTCCCCACGCTCCAAACTGCTAGTATATAGCATTTGCAGCGAATTTGGAGCAACTTTTGTTATATGTATATTTCGTGTCCAGGGAGCCGAGAATCGTCGAAATATCAACTTACACGAAATGAAATATTTTTGTGATATTCTTGTTCCCCACGCTCCAAACTGCTTGTAAATAGCATTTGCAGCGAATTTGGAGCAACTTTTGTTATATGTATATTTCGTTACCAGGGAGCCGAGAATCGTCGAAATATCGACTTACACGTAATGAAACATTTTTATGATATTCTTGTTCCCCGCGCTCCAATCTGCTCGTAAATAGCATTTGAGGCGAATTTGGAGCAACTTTTGGTATATGTATATTTCATAACCAGGGAGCTGAGAATCGGCGAAATATCGACTTAGGCGAAATGAAAAATTTTTGTGATATTCTTGTTCCCCACACTCCAAACTGCTCGTATATAGCTTTTGCAGCGAATTTGGAGCAACTTTTGTTCAGAGTATATTTAGTGTCCAGGGAGCCGAGAATCGTCGAAATATCGACTTACACGAAATGCAAAATTTTTGCGATATTCTTGTTACCCACGCTCCAAACTGCTCTTATATAGCTTTTGCAGCGAATTTGGAACAACTTTTGTTATATGTATTTTTCGTGTCCAGGGAGCCGAGAATCGTCGAAATATCGACTTACACGAAATGAAATATTTTTGTGATATTCTAGTTTACCTTACTCCAAACTTCCCTTATATAGCTTTTGCAGCGAATTTGGAGCAACTTTTGTTACATGTATATTTCGTGACCAGGTAGTCGAGAATCGTCGAAATATCGACTTACACGTAATGAAACATTTTTATGATATTCTTGTTCCCCGCGCTCCAAACTGCTCGTAAATAGCATTTGAGGCGAATTTGGAGCAACGTTTGGTATATGTATATTTCGTGACCAGGGAGCTGAGAATCGTAGAAATATCGACTTACACGAAATGAAATATTTTTATGATATTCTTGTTTACCTTACTCCAAACTGCAAGTATATAGCATTTGCAGCGAATTTGGAGCAACTTTTGTTATATGTATTTTTCGTGTCCAGGGAGCCGAGAATCGTCGAAATATCAACTTACACGAAATGAAATATTTTTGTGATATTCCTGCTCCCCACGCTCCAAACTGCTCGTAAATAGCATTTGCAGCGAATTTGGAGCAACTTTTGTTATATGTATATTCCGTTACCAGGGAGCCGAGAATCGTCGAAATATCGACTTATACGAAATGAAATATTTAGGTGATATTCTTGTTTACCTTACTCCAAACTGAAATATTTTTGTGATATGCTTGTTCCCCACGCTCCAAACTGCTCGTAAATAGCATTTGCAGCGAATTTGGAGCAACTTTCGTTATATGTATATTTTGTGACCAGGGAGCCGAGAATCGTCGAAATATCAACTTACACGAAATGAAATATTTTTGTGATATTCTTGTTCCCCACGCTCCAAACTGCTCGTAAATAGCATTTGCAGCGAATTTGGAGCAGCTTTTGTTATATGTATATTTCGTTACCAGGGAGCCAAGAATCGTCGAAATATCAACTTACACGAAATGAAATATTTTTGTGATATACTTGTTCCCCACGCTCCAAACTGCTCGTAAATAGCATTTGCAGCGTATTTGGAGCAACTTTTGTTATATGTATATTTCGTGACCAGGGAGCCGAGCATCGTCGAAATATCGACTTACACGAAATGAAATATTTTTGTGATATTCTTGTTTACCTTACTCCAAACTGCTCTTATATAGCTTTTGCAGCGAATTTGGAACAACTTTTGTTATATGTATTTTTCGTGTCCAGGGAGCCGAGAATCGTCGAAATATCAACTTACACGAAATGAAATATTTTTGTGATATTCTTGTTTACCTTACCCCAAACTGCTCTTATATAGCTTTTGCAGCGAATTTGGAGCAACCTTTGTTCAGAGTATATTTCGTGACCAGGGAGCCGAGAATCGTCGATAAATGACTTACACGTAATGAAACATTTTTATTATATTCTTGTTCCCCGCGCTCCAAACTGCTCGAAAATAGCATTTGAGGCGAATTTGGAGCAACGTTTGGTATATGTATATTTCGTGACCAGGGAGCTGAGAATCGTCGAAATATCGACTTACACGAAATGAAATATTTTTGTGATATTCTTGTTTACCTTACCCCAAACTGCTCTTATATAGCTTTTGGAGCGAATTTGGAGCAACCTTTGTTCAGAGTATATTTAGTGTCCAGGGAGCCGAGAATCGTAGAAATATCGACTTACACGAAATGAAAAATTTTTGCTATATTATTGTTCCCCACACTCCAAACTTCTCGTATATAGCTTTTGCAGCGAATTTGGAGCAAAGTTTGTTAGGATAATATATTTCGTGTACAGGGAGCTGAGAATCCTCGAAAAATCGACTTACGCGAAATGAAAAATTTTTGTGATATTCTTGTTCGCCACGCTCCAAACTGCTCGTATATAGCTTTTGCAGCGAATTTGGAGTAACTTTTGTTATATGTAGATTTCGTTACCAGGGAGCCGAGAATCGTCGAAATATCGACTTACACGAAATGAAATATTTTTGTGATATTCTTGTTTACCTTACTCCAAACTGCTCGTAAATAGCATTTGCAGCGTATTTGTGAGCAACTTTTGTTATATGTGTATTTCGTGACCAGGGAGCCGAGGATCTTCGAAATATCGACTTACACGTAATGAAACATTTTTATGATATTCTTGTTCCCCGCACTCCAAACAGCTCGAAAATAGCATTTGAGGCGAATTTGGAGCAACGTATGGTATATGTATATTTCGTGACCAGGGAGCTGAGAATCGTCGAAATATCGACATAGACGAATTGAAATATTTTTATGATATTCTTGTTTACCTTACTCCAAACTGCTCTGATATAGCTTTTGCAGGGAATTTGGAGCAAGTTTTGTTCAGAGTATATTTAGTGTCCAGGGAGCCGAGAGTCGTCGAAATATCGACTTACACGAAATGAAAAATTTTTGTGATATTCTTGTTCCCCACACTCCAAACTTCTTGTATATAGCTTTTGCAGTGAATTTGGAGCAACGTTTGTTAGGATAATATAGTTCGTGTCCAGGAAGCTGAGAATCCTCGAAATATCGACTTACGCGAAATGAAAAATTTTTGTGATATTCCTCTTCCCCACGCTCCAAACTGCTAGTATATAGCATTTGCAGCGAATTTGGAGCAACTTTTGTTATATGTATATTTCGTGTCCAGGGAGCCGAGAATCGTCGAAATATCAACTTACACGAAATGAAATATTTTTGTGATATTCTTGTTCCCCACGCTCCAAACTGCTTGTAAATAGCATTTGCAGCGAATTTGGAGCAACTTTTGTTATATATATATTTCGTTACCAGGGAGCCGAGAATCGTCGAAATATCGACTTACACGTAATGAAACATTTTTATGATATTCTTGTTCCCCGCGCTCCAATCTGCTCGTAAATAGCATTTGAGGCGAATTTGGAGCAACTTTTGGTATATGTATATTTCATAACCAGGGAGCTGAGAATCGGCGAAATATCGACTTAGGCGAAATGAAAAATTTTTGTGATATTCTTGTTCCCCACACTCCAAACTGCTCGTATATAGCTTTTGCAGCGAATTTGGAGCAACTTTTGTTCAGAGTATATTTAGTGTCCAGGGAGCCGAGAATCGTCGAAATATCGACTTACACGAAATGCAAAATTTTTGCGATATTCTTGTTACCCACGCTCCAAACTGCTCTTATATAGCTTTTGCAGCGAATTTGGAACAACTTTTGTTATATGTATTTTTCGTGTCCAGGGAGCCGAGAATCGTCGAAATATCGACTTACACGAAATGAAATATTTTTGTGATATTCTAGTTTACCTTACTCCAAACTTCCCTTATATAGCTTTTGCAGCGAATTTGGAGCAACTTTTGTTACATGTATATTTCGTGACCAGGTAGTCGAGAATCGTCGAAATATCGACTTACACGTAATGAAACATTTTTATGATATTCTTGTTCCCCGCGCTCCAAACTGCTCGTAAATAGCATTTGAGGCGAATTTGGAGCAACGTTTGGTATATGTATATTTCGTGACCAGGGAGCTGAGAATCGTAGAAATATCGACTTACACGAAATGAAATATTTTTATGATATTCTTGTTTACCTTACTCCAAACTGCAAGTATATAGCATTTGCAGCGAATTTGGAGCAACTTTTGTTATATGTATTTTTCGTGTCCAGGGAGCCGAGAATCGTCGAAATATCAACTTACACGAAATGAAATATTTTTGTGATATTCCTGCTCCCCACGCTCCAAACTGCTCGTAAATAGCATTTGCAGCGAATTTGGAGCAACTTTTGTTATATGTATATTCCGTTACCAGGGAGCCGAGAATCGTCGAAATATCGACTTATACGAAATGAAATATTTAGGTGATATTCTTGTTTACCTTACTCCAAACTGAAATATTTTTGTGATATGCTTGTTCCCCACGCTCCAAACTGCTCGTAAATAGCATTTGCAGCGAATTTGGAGCAACTTTCGTTATATGTATATTTTGTGACCAGGGAGCCGAGAATCGTCGAAATATCAACTTACACGAAATGAAATATTTTTGTGATATTCTTGTTCCCCACGCTCCAAACTGCTCGTAAATAGCATTTGCAGCGAATTTGGAGCAGCTTTTGTTATATGTATATTTCGTTACCAGGGAGCCAAGAATCGTCGAAATATCAACTTACACGAAATGAAATATTTTTGTGATATACTTGTTCCCCACGCTCCAAACTGCTCGTAAATAGCATTTGCAGCGTATTTGGAGCAACTTTTGTTATATGTATATTTCGTGACCAGGGAGCCGAGCATCGTCGAAATATCGACTTACACGAAATGAAATATTTTTGTGATATTCTTGTTTACCTTACTCCAAACTGCTCTTATATAGCTTTTGCAGCGAATTTGGAACAACTTTTGTTATATGTATTTTTCGTGTCCAGGGAGCCGAGAATCGTCGAAATATCAACTTACACGAAATGAAATATTTTTGTGATATTCTTGTTTACCTTACCCCAAACTGCTCTTATATAGCTTTTGCAGCGAATTTGGAGCAACCTTTGTTCAGAGTATATTTCGTGACCAGGGAGCCGAGAATCGTCGATAAATGACTTACACGTAATGAAACATTTTTATTATATTCTTGTTCCCCGCGCTCCAAACTGCTCGAAAATAGCATTTGAGGCGAATTTGGAGCAACGTTTGGTATATGTATATTTCGTGACCAGGGAGCTGAGAATCGTCGAAATATCGACTTACACGAAATGAAATATTTTTGTGATATTCTTGTTTACCTTACCCCAAACTGCTCTTATATAGCTTTTGGAGCGAATTTGGAGCAACCTTTGTTCAGAGTATATTTAGTGTCCAGGGAGCCGAGAATCGTAGAAATATCGACTTACACGAAATGAAAAATTTTTGCTATATTATTGTTCCCCACACTCCAAACTTCTCGTATATAGCTTTTGCAGCGAATTTGGAGCAAAGTTTGTTAGGATAATATATTTCGTGTACAGGGAGCTGAGAATCCTCGAAAAATCGACTTACGCGAAATGAAAAATTTTTGTGATATTCTTGTTCGCCACGCTCCAAACTGCTCGTATATAGCTTTTGCAGCGAATTTGGAGTAACTTTTGTTATATGTAGATTTCGTTACCAGGGAGCCGAGAATCGTCGAAATATCGACTTACACGAAATGAAATATTTTTGTGATATTCTTGTTTACCTTACTCCAAACTGCTCGTAAATAGCATTTGCAGCGTATTTGTGAGCAACTTTTGTTATATGTGTATTTCGTGACCAGGGAGCCGAGGATCTTCGAAATATCGACTTACACGTAATGAAACATTTTTATGATATTCTTGTTCCCCGCACTCCAAACAGCTCGAAAATAGCATTTGAGGCGAATTTGGAGCAACGTATGGTATATGTATATTTCGTGACCAGGGAGCTGAGAATCGTCGAAATATCGACATAGACGAATTGAAATATTTTTATGATATTCTTGTTTACCTTACTCCAAACTGCTCTGATATAGCTTTTGCAGGGAATTTGGAGCAAGTTTTGTTCAGAGTATATTTAGTGTCCAGGGAGCCGAGAGTCGTCGAAATATCGACTTACACGAAATGAAAAATTTTTGTGATATTCTTGTTCCCCACACTCCAAACTTCTTGTATATAGCTTTTGCAGTGAATTTGGAGCAACGTTTGTTAGGATAATATAGTTCGTGTCCAGGAAGCTGAGAATCCTCGAAATATCGACTTACGCGAAATGAAAAATTTTTGTGATATTCCTCTTCCCCACGCTCCAAACTGCTAGTATATAGCATTTGCAGCGAATTTGGAGCAACTTTTGTTATATGTATATTTCGTGTCCAGGGAGCCGAGAATCGTCGAAATATCAACTTACACGAAATGAAATATTTTTGTGATATTCTTGTTCCCCACGCTCCAAACTGCTTGTAAATAGCATTTGCAGCGAATTTGGAGCAACTTTTGTTATATATATATTTCGTTACCAGGGAGCCGAGAATCGTCGAAATATCGACTTACACGTAATGAAACATTTTTATGATATTCTTGTTCCCCGCGCTCCAATCTGCTCGTAAATAGCATTTGAGGCGAATTTGGAGCAACTTTTGGTATATGTATATTTCATAACCAGGGAGCTGAGAATCGGCGAAATATCGACTTAGGCGAAATGAAAAATTTTTGTGATATTCTTGTTCCCCACACTCCAAACTGCTCGTATATAGCTTTTGCAGCGAATTTGGAGCAACTTTTGTTCAGAGTATATTTAGTGTCCAGGGAGCCGAGAATCGTCGAAATATCGACTTACACGAAATGCAAAATTTTTGCGATATTCTTGTTACCCACGCTCCAAACTGCTCTTATATAGCTTTTGCAGCGAATTTGGAACAACTTTTGTTATATGTATTTTTCGTGTCCAGGGAGCCGAGAATCGTCGAAATATCGACTTACACGAAATGAAATATTTTTGTGATATTCTAGTTTACCTTACTCCAAACTTCCCTTATATAGCTTTTGCAGCGAATTTGGAGCAACTTTTGTTACATGTATATTTCGTGACCAGGTAGTCGAGAATCGTCGAAATATCGACTTACACGTAATGAAACATTTTTATGATATTCTTGTTCCCCGCGCTCCAAACTGCTCGTAAATAGCATTTGAGGCGAATTTGGAGCAACGTTTGGTATATGTATATTTCGTGACCAGGGAGCTGAGAATCGTAGAAATATCGACTTACACGAAATGAAATATTTTTATGATATTCTTGTTTACCTTACTCCAAACTGCAAGTATATAGCATTTGCAGCGAATTTGGAGCAACTTTTGTTATATGTATTTTTCGTGTCCAGGGAGCCGAGAATCGTCGAAATATCAACTTACACGAAATGAAATATTTTTGTGATATTCCTGCTCCCCACGCTCCAAACTGCTCGTAAATAGCATTTGCAGCGAATTTGGAGCAACTTTTGTTATATGTATATTCCGTTACCAGGGAGCCGAGAATCGTCGAAATATCGACTTATACGAAATGAAATATTTAGGTGATATTCTTGTTTACCTTACTCCAAACTGAAATATTTTTGTGATATGCTTGTTCCCCACGCTCCAAACTGCTCGTAAATAGCATTTGCAGCGAATTTGGAGCAACTTTCGTTATATGTATATTTTGTGACCAGGGAGCCGAGAATCGTCGAAATATCAACTTACACGAAATGAAATATTTTTGTGATATTCTTGTTCCCCACGCTCCAAACTGCTCGTAAATAGCATTTGCAGCGAATTTGGAGCAGCTTTTGTTATATGTATATTTCGTTACCAGGGAGCCAAGAATCGTCGAAATATCAACTTACACGAAATGAAATATTTTTGTGATATACTTGTTCCCCACGCTCCAAACTGCTCGTAAATAGCATTTGCAGCGTATTTGGAGCAACTTTTGTTATATGTATATTTAGTGACCAGGGAGCCGAGCATCGTCGAAATATCGACTTACACGTAATGAAACATTTTTATGATATTCTTGTTCCCCACACTCCAAACTGCTCTTATATAGCTTTTGCAGCGAATTTGGAACAACTTTTGTTATATGTATTTTTCGTGTCCAGGGAGCCGAGAATCGTCGAAATATCAACTTACACGAAATGAAATATTTTTGTGATATTCTTGTTTACCTTACCCCAAACTGCTCTTATATAGCTTTTGCAGCGAATTTGGAGCAACCTTTGTTCAGAGTATATTTCGTGACCAGGGAGCCGAGAATCGTCAAAATAATGACTTACACGTAATGAAACATTTTTATTATATTCTTGTTCCCCGCGCTCCAAACTGCTCGAAAATAGCATTTGAGGCGAATTTGGAGCAACGTTTGGTATATGTATATTTCGTGACCAGGGAGCTGAGAATCGTCGAAATATCGACTTACACGAAATGAAATATTTTTGTGATATTCTTGTTTACCTTACCCCAAACTGCTCTTATATAGCTTTTGGAGCGAATTTGGAGCAACCTTTGTTCAGAGTATATTTAGTGTCCAGGGAGCCGAGAATCGTAGAAATATCGACTTACACGAAATGAAAAATTTTTGCTATATTATTGTTCCCCACACTCCAAACTTCTCGTATATAGCTTTTGCAGCGAATTTGGAGCAAAGTTTGTTAGGATAATATATTTCGTGTCCAGGGAGCTGAGAATCCTCGAAAAATCGACTTACGCGAAATGAAAAATTTTTGTGATATTCTTGTTCGCCACGCTCCAAACTGCTCGTATATAGCTTTTGCAGCGAATTTGGAGTAACTTTTGTTATATGTAGATTTCGTTACCAGGGAGCCGAGAATCGTCGAAATATCGACTTACACGAAATGAAATATTTTTGTGATATTCTTGTTTACCTTACTCCAAACTGCTCGTAAATAGCATTTGCAGCGTATTTGTGAGCAACTTTTGTTATATGTGTATTTCGTGACCAGGGAGCCGAGGATCTTCGAAATATCGACTTACACGTAATGAAACATTTTTATGATATTCTTGTTCCCCGCACTCCAAACAGCTCGAAAATAGCATTTGAGGCGAATTTGGAGCAACGTATGGTATATGTATATTTCGTGACCAGGGAGCTGAGAATCGTCGAAATATCGACATAGACGAATTGAAATATTTTTATGATATTCTTGTTTACCTTACTCCAAACTGCTCTGATATAGCTTTTGCAGGGAATTTGGAGCAAGTTTTGTTCAGAGTATATTTAGTGTCCAGGGAGCCGAGAGTCGTCGAAATATCGACTTACACGAAATGAAAAATTTTTGTGATATTCTTGTTCCCCACACTCCAAACTTCTTGTATATAGCTTTTGCAGTGAATTTGGAGCAACGTTTGTTAGGATAATATAGTTCGTGTCCAGGAAGCTGAGAATCCTCGAAATTTCGACTTACGCGAAATGAAAAAATTTTGTGATATTCCTCTTCCCCACGCTCCAAACTGCTAGTATATAGCATTTGCAGCGAATTTGGAGCAACTTTTGTTATATGTATATTTCGTGTCCAGGGAGCCGAGAATCGTCGAAATATCAACTTACACGAAATGAAATATTTTTGTGATATTCTTGTTCCCCACGCTCCAAACTGCTTGTAAATAGCATTTGCAGCGAATTTGGAGCAACTTTTGTTATATGTATATTTCGTTACCAGGGAGCCGAGAATCGTCGAAATATCGACTTACACGTAATGAAACATTTTTATGATATTCTTGTTCCCCGCGCTCCAATCTGCTCGTAAATAGCATTTGAGGCGAATTTGGAGCAACTTTTGGTATATGTATATTTCATAACCAGGGAGCTGAGAATCGGCGAAATATCGACTTAGGCGAAATGAAAAATTTTTGTGATATTCTTGTTCCCCACACTCCAAACTGCTCGTATATAGCTTTTGCAGCGAATTTGGAGCAACTTTTGTTCAGAGTATATTTAGTGTCCAGGGAGCCGAGAATCGTCGAAATATCGACTTACACGAAATGCAAAATTTTTGCGATATTCTTGTTACCCACGCTCCAAACTGCTCTTATATAGCTTTTGCAGCGAATTTGGAACAACTTTTGTTATATGTATTTTTCGTGTCCAGGGAGCCGAGAATCGTCGAAATATCGACTTACACGAAATGAAATATTTTTGTGATATTCTAGTTTACCTTACTCCAAACTTCCCTTATATAGCTTTTGCAGCGAATTTGGAGCAACTTTTGTTACATGTATATTTCGTGACCAGGTAGTCGAGAATCGTCGAAATATCGACTTACACGTAATGAAACATTTTTATGATATTCTTGTTCCCCGCGCTCCAAACTGCTCGTAAATAGCATTTGAGGCGAATTTGGAGCAACGTTTGGTATATGTATATTTCGTGACCAGGGAGCTGAGAATCGTAGAAATATCGACTTACACGAAATGAAATATTTTTATGATATTCTTGTTTACCTTACTCCAAACTGCAAGTATATAGCATTTGCAGCGAATTTGGAGCAACTTTTGTTATATGTATTTTTCGTGTCCAGGGAGCCGAGAATCGTCGAAATATCAACTTACACGAAATGAAATATTTTTGTGATATTCCTGCTCCCCACGCTCCAAACTGCTCGTAAATAGCATTTGCAGCGAATTTGGAGCAACTTTTGTTATATGTATATTCCGTTACCAGGGAGCCGAGAATCGTCGAAATATCGACTTATACGAAATGAAATATTTAGGTGATATTCTTGTTTACCTTACTCCAAACTGAAATATTTTTGTGATATGCTTGTTCCCCACGCTCCAAACTGCTCGTAAATAGCATTTGCAGCGAATTTGGAGCAACTTTCGTTATATGTATATTTTGTGACCAGGGAGCCGAGAATCGTCGAAATATCAACTTACACGAAATGAAATATTTTTGTGATATTCTTGTTCCCCACGCTCCAAACTGCTCGTAAATAGCATTTGCAGCGAATTTGGAGCAGCTTTTGTTATATGTATATTTCGTTACCAGGGAGCCGAGAATCGTCGAAATATCAACTTACACGAAATGAAATATTTTTGTGATATACTTGTTCCCCACGCTCCAAACTGCTCGTAAATAGCATTTGCAGCGTATTTGGAGCAACTTTTGTTATATGTATATTTAGTGACCAGGGAGCCGAGCATCGTCGAAATATCGACTTACACGTAATGAAACATTTTTATGATATTCTTGTTCCCCACACTCCAAACTGCTCTTATATAGCTTTTGCAGCGAATTTGGAACAACTTTTGTTATATGTATTTTTCGTGTCCAGGGAGCCGAGAATCGTCGAAATATCAACTTACACGAAATGAAATATTTTTGTGATATTCTTGTTTACCTTACCCCAAACTGCTCTTATATAGCTTTTGCAGCGAATTTGGAGCAACCTTTGTTCAGAGTATATTTCGTGACCAGGGAGCCGAGAATCGTCAAAATAATGACTTACACGTAATGAAACATTTTTATTATATTCTTGTTCCCCGCGCTCCAAACTGCTCGAAAATAGCATTTGAGGCGAATTTGGAGCAACGTTTGGTATATGTATATTTCGTGACCAGGGAGCTGAGAATCGTCGAAATATCGACTTACACGAAATGAAATATTTTTGTGATATTCTTGTTTACCTTACCCCAAACTGCTCTTATATAGCTTTTGCAGCGAATTTGGAGCAACCTTTGTTCAGAGTATATTTAGTGTCCAGGGAGCCGAGAATCGTAGAAATATCGACTTACACGAAATGAAAAATTTTTCCGATATTATTGTTCCCCACACTCCAAACTTCTCGTATATAGCTTTTGCAGCGAATTTGGAGCAACGTTTGTTAGGATAATATATTTCGTGTCCAGGGAGGTGAGAATCCTCGAAATATCGACTTACACGTAATGAAACATTTTTATGATATTCTTGTTCCCCGCACTCCAAACAGCTCGAAAATAGCATTTGAGGCGAATTTGGAGCAACGTATGGTATATGTATATTTCGTGACCAGGGAGCTGAGAATCGTCGAAATATCGACATAGACGAATTGAAATATTTTTATGATATTCTTGTTTACCTTACTCCAAACTGCTCTGATATAGCTTTTGCAGGGAATTTGGAGCAACCTTTGTTCAGAGTATATTTAGTGTCCAGGGAGCCGAGAGTCGTCGAAATATCGACTTACACGAAATGAAAAATTTTTGTGATATTCTTGTTCCCCACACTCCAAACTTCTTGTATATAGCTTTTGCAGTGAATTTGGAGCAACGTTTGTTAGGATAATATAGTTCGTGTCCAGGAAGCTGAGAATCCTCGAAATATCGACTTACGCGAAATGAAAAATTTTTGTGATATTCCTCTTCCCCACGCTCCAAACTGCTAGTATATAGCATTTGCAGCGAATTTGGAGCAACTTTTGTTATATGTATATTTCGTGTCCAGGGAGCCGAGAATCGTCGAAATATCAACTTACACGAAATGAAATATTTTTGTGATATTCTTGTTCCCCACGCTCCAAACTGCTTGTAAATAGCATTTGCAGCGAATTTGGAGCAACTTTTGTTATATATATATTTCGTTACCAGGGAGCCGAGAATCGTCGAAATATCGACTTACACGTAATGAAACATTTTTATGATATTCTTGTTCCCCGCGCTCCAATCTGCTCGTAAATAGCATTTGAGGCGAATTTGGAGCAACTTTTGGTATATGTATATTTCATAACCAGGGAGCTGAGAATCGGCGAAATATCGACTTAGGCGAAATGAAAAATTTTTGTGATATTCTTGTTCCCCACACTCCAAACTGCTCGTATATAGCTTTTGCAGCGAATTTGGAGCAACTTTTGTTCAGAGTATATTTAGTGTCCAGGGAGCCGAGAATCGTCGAAATATCGACTTACACGAAATGCAAAATTTTTGCGATATTCTTGTTACCCACGCTCCAAACTGCTCTTATATAGCTTTTGCAGCGAATTTGGAACAACTTTTGTTATATGTATTTTTCGTGTCCAGGGAGCCGAGAATCGTCGAAATATCGACTTACACGAAATGAAATATTTTTGTGATATTCTAGTTTACCTTACTCCAAACTTCCCTTATATAGCTTTTGCAGCGAATTTGGAGCAACTTTTGTTACATGTATATTTCGTGACCAGGTAGTCGAGAATCGTCGAAATATCGACTTACACGTAATGAAACATTTTTATGATATTCTTGTTCCCCGCGCTCCAAACTGCTCGTAAATAGCATTTGAGGCGAATTTGGAGCAACGTTTGGTATATGTATATTTCGTGACCAGGGAGCTGAGAATCGTAGAAATATCGACTTACACGAAATGAAATATTTTTATGATATTCTTGTTTACCTTACTCCAAACTGCAAGTATATAGCATTTGCAGCGAATTTGGAGCAACTTTTGTTATATGTATTTTTCGTGTCCAGGGAGCCGAGAATCGTCGAAATATCAACTTACACGAAATGAAATATTTTTGTGATATTCCTGCTCCCCACGCTCCAAACTGCTCGTAAATAGCATTTGCAGCGAATTTGGAGCAACTTTTGTTATATGTATATTCCGTTACCAGGGAGCCGAGAATCGTCGAAATATCGACTTATACGAAATGAAATATTTAGGTGATATTCTTGTTTACCTTACTCCAAACTGAAATATTTTTGTGATATGCTTGTTCCCCACGCTCCAAACTGCTCGTAAATAGCATTTGCAGCGAATTTGGAGCAACTTTCGTTATATGTATATTTTGTGACCAGGGAGCCGAGAATCGTCGAAATATCAACTTACACGAAATGAAATATTTTTGTGATATTCTTGTTCCCCACGCTCCAAACTGCTCGTAAATAGCATTTGCAGCGAATTTGGAGCAGCTTTTGTTATATGTATATTTCGTTACCAGGGAGCCAAGAATCGTCGAAATATCAACTTACACGAAATGAAATATTTTTGTGATATACTTGTTCCCCACGCTCCAAACTGCTCGTAAATAGCATTTGCAGCGTATTTGGAGCAACTTTTGTTATATGTATATTTAGTGACCAGGGAGCCGAGCATCGTCGAAATATCGACTTACACGTAATGAAACATTTTTATGATATTCTTGTTCCCCACACTCCAAACTGCTCTTATATAGCTTTTGCAGCGAATTTGGAACAACTTTTGTTATATGTATTTTTCGTGTCCAGGGAGCCGAGAATCGTCGAAATATCAACTTACACGAAATGAAATATTTTTGTGATATTCTTGTTTACCTTACCCCAAACTGCTCTTATATAGCTTTTGCAGCGAATTTGGAGCAACCTTTGTTCAGAGTATATTTCGTGACCAGGGAGCCGAGAATCGTCAAAATAATGACTTACACGTAATGAAACATTTTTATTATATTCTTGTTCCCCGCGCTCCAAACTGCTCGAAAATAGCATTTGAGGCGAATTTGGAGCAACGTTTGGTATATGTATATTTCGTGACCAGGGAGCTGAGAATCGTCGAAATATCGACTTACACGAAATGAAATATTTTTGTGATATTCTTGTTTACCTTACCCCAAACTGCTCTTATATAGCTTTTGGAGCGAATTTGGAGCAACCTTTGTTCAGAGTATATTTAGTGTCCAGGGAGCCGAGAATCGTAGAAATATCGACTTACACGAAATGAAAAATTTTTGCTATATTATTGTTCCCCACACTCCAAACTTCTCGTATATAGCTTTTGCAGCGAATTTGGAGCAAAGTTTGTTAGGATAATATATTTCGTGTCCAGGGAGCTGAGAATCCTCGAAAAATCGACTTACGCGAAATGAAAAATTTTTGTGATATTCTTGTTCGCCACGCTCCAAACTGCTCGTATATAGCTTTTGCAGCGAATTTGGAGTAACTTTTGTTATATGTAGATTTCGTTACCAGGGAGCCGAGAATCGTCGAAATATCGACTTACACGAAATGAAATATTTTTGTGATATTCTTGTTTACCTTACTCCAAACTGCTCGTAAATAGCATTTGCAGCGTATTTGTGAGCAACTTTTGTTATATGTGTATTTCGTGACCAGGGAGCCGAGGATCTTCGAAATATCGACTTACACGTAATGAAACATTTTTATGATATTCTTGTTCCCCGCACTCCAAACAGCTCGAAAATAGCATTTGAGGCGAATTTGGAGCAACGTATGGTATATGTATATTTCGTGACCAGGGAGCTGAGAATCGTCGAAATATCGACATAGACGAATTGAAATATTTTTATGATATTCTTGTTTACCTTACTCCAAACTGCTCTGATATAGCTTTTGCAGGGAATTTGGAGCAAGTTTTGTTCAGAGTATATTTAGTGTCCAGGGAGCCGAGAGTCGTCGAAATATCGACTTACACGAAATGAAAAATTTTTGTGATATTCTTGTTCCCCACACTCCAAACTTCTTGTATATAGCTTTTGCAGTGAATTTGGAGCAACGTTTGTTAGGATAATATAGTTCGTGTCCAGGAAGCTGAGAATCCTCGAAATTTCGACTTACGCGAAATGAAAAAATTTTGTGATATTCCTCTTCCCCACGCTCCAAACTGCTAGTATATAGCATTTGCAGCGAATTTGGAGCAACTTTTGTTATATGTATATTTCGTGTCCAGGGAGCCGAGAATCGTCGAAATATCAACTTACACGAAATGAAATATTTTTGTGATATTCTTGTTCCCCACGCTCCAAACTGCTTGTAAATAGCATTTGCAGCGAATTTGGAGCAACTTTTGTTATATGTATATTTCGTTACCAGGGAGCCGAGAATCGTCGAAATATCGACTTACACGTAATGAAACATTTTTATGATATTCTTGTTCCCCGCGCTCCAATCTGCTCGTAAATAGCATTTGAGGCGAATTTGGAGCAACTTTTGGTATATGTATATTTCATAACCAGGGAGCTGAGAATCGGCGAAATATCGACTTAGGCGAAATGAAAAATTTTTGTGATATTCTTGTTCCCCACACTCCAAACTGCTCGTATATAGCTTTTGCAGCGAATTTGGAGCAACTTTTGTTCAGAGTATATTTAGTGTCCAGGGAGCCGAGAATCGTCGAAATATCGACTTACACGAAATGCAAAATTTTTGCGATATTCTTGTTACCCACGCTCCAAACTGCTCTTATATAGCTTTTGCAGCGAATTTGGAACAACTTTTGTTATATGTATTTTTCGTGTCCAGGGAGCCGAGAATCGTCGAAATATCGACTTACACGAAATGAAATATTTTTGTGATATTCTAGTTTACCTTACTCCAAACTTCCCTTATATAGCTTTTGCAGCGAATTTGGAGCAACTTTTGTTACATGTATATTTCGTGACCAGGTAGTCGAGAATCGTCGAAATATCGACTTACACGTAATGAAACATTTTTATGATATTCTTGTTCCCCGCGCTCCAAACTGCTCGTAAATAGCATTTGAGGCGAATTTGGAGCAACGTTTGGTATATGTATATTTCGTGACCAGGGAGCTGAGAATCGTAGAAATATCGACTTACACGAAATGAAATATTTTTATGATATTCTTGTTTACCTTACTCCAAACTGCAAGTATATAGCATTTGCAGCGAATTTGGAGCAACTTTTGTTATATGTATTTTTCGTGTCCAGGGAGCCGAGAATCGTCGAAATATCAACTTACACGAAATGAAATATTTTTGTGATATTCCTGCTCCCCACGCTCCAAACTGCTCGTAAATAGCATTTGCAGCGAATTTGGAGCAACTTTTGTTATATGTATATTCCGTTACCAGGGAGCCGAGAATCGTCGAAATATCGACTTATACGAAATGAAATATTTAGGTGATATTCTTGTTTACCTTACTCCAAACTGAAATATTTTTGTGATATGCTTGTTCCCCACGCTCCAAACTGCTCGTAAATAGCATTTGCAGCGAATTTGGAGCAACTTTCGTTATATGTATATTTTGTGACCAGGGAGCCGAGAATCGTCGAAATATCAACTTACACGAAATGAAATATTTTTGTGATATTCTTGTTCCCCACGCTCCAAACTGCTCGTAAATAGCATTTGCAGCGAATTTGGAGCAGCTTTTGTTATATGTATATTTCGTTACCAGGGAGCCGAGAATCGTCGAAATATCAACTTACACGAAATGAAATATTTTTGTGATATACTTGTTCCCCACGCTCCAAACTGCTCGTAAATAGCATTTGCAGCGTATTTGGAGCAACTTTTGTTATATGTATATTTAGTGACCAGGGAGCCGAGCATCGTCGAAATATCGACTTACACGTAATGAAACATTTTTATGATATTCTTGTTCCCCACACTCCAAACTGCTCTTATATAGCTTTTGCAGCGAATTTGGAACAACTTTTGTTATATGTATTTTTCGTGTCCAGGGAGCCGAGAATCGTCGAAATATCAACTTACACGAAATGAAATATTTTTGTGATATTCTTGTTTACCTTACCCCAAACTGCTCTTATATAGCTTTTGCAGCGAATTTGGAGCAACCTTTGTTCAGAGTATATTTCGTGACCAGGGAGCCGAGAATCGTCAAAATAATGACTTACACGTAATGAAACATTTTTATTATATTCTTGTTCCCCGCGCTCCAAACTGCTCGAAAATAGCATTTGAGGCGAATTTGGAGCAACGTTTGGTATATGTATATTTCGTGACCAGGGAGCTGAGAATCGTCGAAATATCGACTTACACGAAATGAAATATTTTTGTGATATTCTTGTTTACCTTACCCCAAACTGCTCTTATATAGCTTTTGCAGCGAATTTGGAGCAACCTTTGTTCAGAGTATATTTAGTGTCCAGGGAGCCGAGAATCGTAGAAATATCGACTTACACGAAATGAAAAATTTTTCCGATATTATTGTTCCCCACACTCCAAACTTCTCGTATATAGCTTTTGCAGCGAATTTGGAGCAACGTTTGTTAGGATAATATATTTCGTGTCCAGGGAGGTGAGAATCCTCGAAATATCGACTTACACGTAATGAAACATTTTTATGATATTCTTGTTCCCCGCACTCCAAACAGCTCGAAAATAGCATTTGAGGCGAATTTGGAGCAACGTATGGTATATGTATATTTCGTGACCAGGGAGCTGAGAATCGTCGAAATATCGACATAGACGAATTGAAATATTTTTGTGATATTCTTGTTTACCTTACTCCAAACTGCTCTGATATAGCTTTTGCAGCGAATTTGGAGCAAGTTTTGTTCAGAGTATATTTAGTGTCCAGGGAGCCGAGAGTCGTCGAAATATCGACTTACACGAAATGAAAAATTTTTGTGATATTCTTGTTCCCCACACTCCAAACTTCTTGTATATAGCTTTTGCAGTGAGTTTGGAGCAACGTTTGTTAGGATAATATAGTTCGTGTCCAGGAAGCTGAGAATCCTCCAAATATCGACTTACGCGAAATGAAAAATTTTTGTGATATTCCTCTTCCCCACGCTCCAAACTGCTAGTATATAGCATTTGCAGCGAATTTGGAGCAACTTTTGTTATATGTATATTTCGTGTCCAGGGAGCAGAGAATCGTCGAAATATCAACTTACACGAAATGAAATATTTTTGTGATATTCTTGTTCCCCACGCTCCAAACTGCTTGTAAATAGCATTTGCAGCGAATTTGGAGCAACTTTTGTTATATGTATATTTCGTTACCAGGGAGCCGAGAATCGTCGAAATATCGACTTACACGTAATGAAACATTTTTATGATATTCTTGTTCCCCGCGCTCCAATCTGCTCGTAAATAGCATTTGAGGCGAATTTGGAGCAACTTTTGGTATATGTATATTTCATAACCAGGGAGCTGAGAATCGGCGAAATATCGACTTAGGCGAAATGAAAAATTTTTGTGATATTCTTGTTCCCCACACTCCAAACTGCTCGTATATAGCTTTTGCAGCGAATTTGGAGCAACTTTTGTTCAGAGTATATTTAGTGTCCAGGGAGCCGAGAATCGTCGAAATATCGACTTACACGAAATGCAAAATTTTTGCGATATTCTTGTTACCCACGCTCCAAACTGCTCTTATATAGCTTTTGCAGCGAATTTGGAACAACTTTTGTTATATGTATTTTTCGTGTCCAGGGAGCCGAGAATCGTCGAAATATCGACTTACACGAAATGAAATATTTTTGTGATATTCTAGTTTACCTTACTCCAAACTTCCCTTATATAGCTTTTGCAGCGAATTTGGAGCAACTTTTGTTACATGTATATTTCGTGACCAGGTAGTCGAGAATCGTCGAAATATCGACTTACACGTAATGAAACATTTTTATGATATTCTTGTTCCCCGCGCTCCAAACTGCTCGTAAATAGCATTTGAGGCGAATTTGGAGCAACGTTTGGTATATGTATATTTCGTGACCAGGGAGCTGAGAATCGTAGAAATATCGACTTACACGAAATGAAATATTTTTATGATATTCTTGTTTACCTTACTCCAAACTGCAAGTATATAGCATTTGCAGCGAATTTGGAGCAACTTTTGTTATATGTATTTTTCGTGTCCAGGGAGCCGAGAATCGTCGAAATATCAACTTACACGAAATGAAATATTTTTGTGATATTCCTGCTCCCCACGCTCCAAACTGCTCGTAAATAGCATTTGCAGCGAATTTGGAGCAACTTTTGTTATATGTATATTCCGTTACCAGGGAGCCGAGAATCGTCGAAATATCGACTTATACGAAATGAAATATTTAGGTGATATTCTTGTTTACCTTACTCCAAACTGAAATATTTTTGTGATATGCTTGTTCCCCACGCTCCAAACTGCTCGTAAATAGCATTTGCAGCGAATTTGGAGCAACTTTCGTTATATGTATATTTTGTGACCAGGGAGCCGAGAATCGTCGAAATATCAACTTACACGAAATGAAATATTTTTGTGATATTCTTGTTCCCCACGCTCCAAACTGCTCGTAAATAGCATTTGCAGCGAATTTGGAGCAGCTTTTGTTATATGTATATTTCGTTACCAGGGAGCCAAGAATCGTCGAAATATCAACTTACACGAAATGAAATATTTTTGTGATATACTTGTTCCCCACGCTCCAAACTGCTCGTAAATAGCATTTGCAGCGTATTTGGAGCAACTTTTGTTATATGTATATTTAGTGACCAGGGAGCCGAGCATCGTCGAAATATCGACTTACACGTAATGAAACATTTTTATGATATTCTTGTTCCCCACACTCCAAACTGCTCTTATATAGCTTTTGCAGCGAATTTGGAACAACTTTTGTTATATGTATTTTTCGTGTCCAGGGAGCCGAGAATCGTCGAAATATCAACTTACACGAAATGAAATATTTTTGTGATATTCTTGTTTACCTTACCCCAAACTGCTCTTATATAGCTTTTGCAGCGAATTTGGAGCAACCTTTGTTCAGAGTATATTTCGTGACCAGGGAGCCGAGAATCGTCAAAATAATGACTTACACGTAATGAAACATTTTTATTATATTCTTGTTCCCCGCGCTCCAAACTGCTCGAAAATAGCATTTGAGGCGAATTTGGAGCAACGTTTGGTATATGTATATTTCGTGACCAGGGAGCTGAGAATCGTCGAAATATCGACTTACACGAAATGAAATATTTTTGTGATATTCTTGTTTACCTTACCCCAAACTGCTCTTATATAGCTTTTGGAGCGAATTTGGAGCAACCTTTGTTCAGAGTATATTTAGTGTCCAGGGAGCCGAGAATCGTAGAAATATCGACTTACACGAAATGAAAAATTTTTGCTATATTATTGTTCCCCACACTCCAAACTTCTCGTATATAGCTTTTGCAGCGAATTTGGAGCAAAGTTTGTTAGGATAATATATTTCGTGTCCAGGGAGCTGAGAATCCTCGAAAAATCGACTTACGCGAAATGAAAAATTTTTGTGATATTCTTGTTCGCCACGCTCCAAACTGCTCGTATATAGCTTTTGCAGCGAATTTGGAGTAACTTTTGTTATATGTAGATTTCGTTACCAGGGAGCCGAGAATCGTCGAAATATCGACTTACACGAAATGAAATATTTTTGTGATATTCTTGTTTACCTTACTCCAAACTGCTCGTAAATAGCATTTGCAGCGTATTTGTGAGCAACTTTTGTTATATGTGTATTTCGTGACCAGGGAGCCGAGGATCTTCGAAATATCGACTTACACGTAATGAAACATTTTTATGATATTCTTGTTCCCCGCACTCCAAACAGCTCGAAAATAGCATTTGAGGCGAATTTGGAGCAACGTATGGTATATGTATATTTCGTGACCAGGGAGCTGAGAATCGTCGAAATATCGACATAGACGAATTGAAATATTTTTATGATATTCTTGTTTACCTTACTCCAAACTGCTCTGATATAGCTTTTGCAGGGAATTTGGAGCAAGTTTTGTTCAGAGTATATTTAGTGTCCAGGGAGCCGAGAGTCGTCGAAATATCGACTTACACGAAATGAAAAATTTTTGTGATATTCTTGTTCCCCACACTCCAAACTTCTTGTATATAGCTTTTGCAGTGAATTTGGAGCAACGTTTGTTAGGATAATATAGTTCGTGTCCAGGAAGCTGAGAATCCTCGAAATATCGACTTACGCGAAATGAAAAAATTTTGTGATATTCCTCTTCCCCACGCTCCAAACTGCTAGTATATAGCATTTGCAGCGAATTTGGAGCAACTTTTGTTATATGTATATTTCGTGTCCAGGGAGCCGAGAATCGTCGAAATATCAACTTACACGAAATGAAATATTTTTGTGATATTCTTGTTCCCCACGCTCCAAACTGCTTGTAAATAGCATTTGCAGCGAATTTGGAGCAACTTTTGTTATATGTATATTTCGTTACCAGGGAGCCGAGAATCGTCGAAATATCGACTTACACGTAATGAAGCATTTTTATGATATTCTTGTTCCCCGCGCTCCAATCTGCTCGTAAATAGCATTTGAGGCGAATTTGGAGCAACTTTTGGTATATGTATATTTCATAACCAGGGAGCTGAGAATCGGCGAAATATCGACTTAGGCGAAATGAAAAATTTTTGTGATATTCTTGTTCCCCACGCTCCAAACTGCTCGTAAATAGCATTTGCAGCGAATTTGGTGCAACTTTCGTTTTATGTATATTTTGTAACCAGGGAGCCGAGAATCGTCGAAATATCAACTTACACGAAATGAAATATTTTTGTGAGATACTTGTTCCCCACGCTCCAAACTGCTCGTAAATAGCATTTGCAGCGTATTTGGAGCAACTTTTGTTATATGTATATTTAGTGACCAGGGAGCCGAGCATCGTCGAAATATCGACTTACACGTAATTAAACATTTTTATGATATTCTTGTTCCCCACACTCCAAACTGCTCGTATATAGCTTTTGCAGCGAATTTGGAGCAACGTTTGTTAGGATAATATATTTCGTGTCCAGGGAGCTGAGAATCTTCGAAAAATCAAATTACGCGAAATGAAAAATTTTTGTGATATTCTTGTTCCTCACGCTCCAAACTGCGCGTAAATAGCATTTGCAGCGAATTTGGAACAACTTTTGTTATATGTTTATTTCGTGATCAGGGAGCCGAGAATCGTCGAAATATCAACTTACACGAAATGAATTATTTTTGTGATATTCTTGTTCCCCACGCTCCTAACTGCTCGTAAATAGCATTTGCAGCGCATTTGGAGCAACTTTTGTTATATGTATATTTCGTGACCAGGGAGCCGAGCATCGTCGAAATATCGACTTACACGAAATGAAATATTTTTGTGATATTCTTGTTTACCTTACTCCAAACTGCTCTTATATAGCTTTTGCAGCGAATTTGGAACAACTTTTGTTATATGTATTTTTCGTGTCCAGGGAGCCGAGAATCGTCGAAATATCAACTTACACGAAATGAAATATTTTTGTGATATTCTTGTTTACCTTACCCCAAACTGCTCTTATATAGCTTTTGCAGCGAATTTGGAGCAACCTTTGTTCAGAGTATATTTCGTGACCAGGGAGCCGAGAATCGTCGATAAATGACTTACACGTAATGAAACATTTTTATTATATTCTTGTTCCCCGCGCTCCAAACTGCTCGAAAATAGCATTTGAGGCGAATTTGAGCAACGTTTGGTATATGTATATTTCGTGACCAGGGAGCTGAGAATCGTCGAAATATCGACTTACACGAAATGAAATATTTTTGTGATATTCTTGTTTACCTTACCCCAAACTGCTCTTATATAGCTTTTGGAGCGAATTTGGAGCAACCTTTGTTCAGAGTATATTTAGTGTCCAGGGAGCCGAGAATCGTAGAAATATCGACTTACACGAAATGAAAAATTTTTGCTATATTATTGTTCCCCACACTCCAAACTTCTCGTATATAGCTTTTGCAGCGAATTTGGAGCAAAGTTTGTTAGGATAATATATTTCGTGTCCAGGGAGCTGAGAATCCTCGAAAAATCGACTTACGCGAAATGAAAAATTTTTGTGATATTCTTGTTCGCCACGCTCCAAACTGCTCGTATATAGCTTTTGCAGCGAATTTGGAGTAACTTTTGTTATATGTAGATTTCGTTACCAGGGAGCCGAGAATCGTCGAAATATCGACTTACACGAAATGAAATATTTTTGTGATATTCTTGTTTACCTTACTCCAAACTGCTCGTAAATAGCATTTGCAGCGTATTTGTGAGCAACTTTTGTTATATGTGTATTTCGTGACCAGGGAGCCGAGGATCTTCGAAATATCGACTTACACGTAATGAAACATTTTTATGATATTCTTGTTCCCCGCACTCCAAACAGCTCGAAAATAGCATTTGAGGCGAATTTGGAGCAACGTATGGTATATGTATATTTCGTGACCAGGGAGCTGAGAATCGTCGAAATATCGACATAGACGAATTGAAATATTTTTATGATATTCTTGTTTACCTTACTCCAAACTGCTCTGATATAGCTTTTGCAGGGAATTTGGAGCAAGTTTTGTTCAGAGTATATTTAGTGTCCAGGGAGCCGAGAGTCGTCGAAATATCGACTTACACGAAATGAAAAATTTTTGTGATATTCTTGTTCCCCACACTCCAAACTTCTTGTATATAGCTTTTGCAGTGAATTTGGAGCAACGTTTGTTAGGATAATATAGTTCGTGTCCAGGAAGCTGAGAATCCTCGAAATATCGACTTACGCGAAATGAAAAATTTTTGTGATATTCCTCTTCCCCACGCTCCAAACTGCTAGTATATAGCATTTGCAGCGAATTTGGAGCAACTTTTGTTATATGTATATTTCGTGTCCAGGGAGCCGAGAATCGTCGAAATATCAACTTACACGAAATGAAATATTTTTGTGATATTCTTGTTCCCCACGCTCCAAACTGCTTGTAAATAGCATTTGCAGCGAATTTGGAGCAACTTTTGTTATATGTATATTTCGTTACCAGGGAGCCGAGAATCGTCGAAATATCGACTTACACGTAATGAAACATTTTTATGATATTCTTGTTCCCCGCGCTCCAATCTGCTCGTAAATAGCATTTGAGGCGAATTTGGAGCAACTTTTGGTATATGTATATTTCATAACCAGGGAGCTGAGAATCGGCGAAATATCGACTTAGGCGAAATGAAAAATTTTTGTGATATTCTTGTTCCCCACACTCCAAACTGCTCGTATATAGCTTTTGCAGCGAATTTGGAGCAACTTTTGTTCAGAGTATATTTAGTGTCCAGGGAGCCGAGAATCGTCGAAATATCGACTTACACGAAATGCAAAATTTTTGCGATATTCTTGTTACCCACGCTCCAAACTGCTCTTATATAGCTTTTGCAGCGAATTTGGAACAACTTTTGTTATATGTATTTTTCGTGTCCAGGGAGCCGAGAATCGTCGAAATATCGACTTACACGAAATGAAATATTTTTGTGATATTCTAGTTTACCTTACTCCAAACTTCCCTTATATAGCTTTTGCAGCGAATTTGGAGCAACTTTTGTTACATGTATATTTCGTGACCAGGTAGTCGAGAATCGTCGAAATATCGACTTACACGTAATGAAACATTTTTATGATATTCTTGTTCCCCGCGCTCCAAACTGCTCGTAAATAGCATTTGAGGCGAATTTGGAGCAACGTTTGGTATATGTATATTTCGTGACCAGGGAGCTGAGAATCGTAGAAATATCGACTTACACGAAATGAAATATTTTTATGATATTCTTGTTTACCTTACTCCAAACTGCAAGTATATAGCATTTGCAGCGAATTTGGAGCAACTTTTGTTATATGTATTTTTCGTGTCCAGGGAGCCGAGAATCGTCGAAATATCAACTTACACGAAATGAAATATTTTTGTGATATTCCTGCTCCCCACGCTCCAAACTGCTCGTAAATAGCATTTGCAGCGAATTTGGAGCAACTTTTGTTATATGTATATTCCGTTACCAGGGAGCCGAGAATCGTCGAAATATCGACTTATACGAAATGAAATATTTAGGTGATATTCTTGTTTACCTTACTCCAAACTGAAATATTTTTGTGATATGCTTGTTCCCCACGCTCCAAACTGCTCGTAAATAGCATTTGCAGCGAATTTGGAGCAACTTTCGTTATATGTATATTTTGTGACCAGGGAGCCGAGAATCGTCGAAATATCAACTTACACGAAATGAAATATTTTTGTGATATTCTTGTTCCCCACGCTCCAAACTGCTCGTAAATAGCATTTGCAGCGAATTTGGAGCAGCTTTTGTTATATGTATATTTCGTTACCAGGGAGCCAAGAATCGTCGAAATATCAACTTACACGAAATGAAATATTTTTGTGATATACTTGTTCCCCACGCTCCAAACTGCTCGTAAATAGCATTTGCAGCGTATTTGGAGCAACTTTTGTTATATGTATATTTAGTGACCAGGGAGCCGAGCATCGTCGAAATATCGACTTACACGTAATGAAACATTTTTATGATATTCTTGTTCCCCACACTCCAAACTGCTCTTATATAGCTTTTGCAGCGAATTTGGAACAACTTTTGTTATATGTATTTTTCGTGTCCAGGGAGCCGAGAATCGTCGAAATATCAACTTACACGAAATGAAATATTTTTGTGATATTCTTGTTTACCTTACCCCAAACTGCTCTTATATAGCTTTTGCAGCGAATTTGGTGCAACCTTTGTTCAGAGTATATTTCGTGACCAGGGAGCCGAGAATCGTCAAAATAATGACTTACACGTAATGAAACATTTTTATTATATTCTTGTTCCCCGCGCTCCAAACTGCTCGAAAATAGCATTTGAGGCGAATTTGGAGCAACGTTTGGTATATGTATATTTCGTGACCAGGGAGCTGAGAATCGTCGAAATATCGACTTACACGAAATGAAATATTTTTGTGATATTCTTGTTTACCTTACCCCAAACTGCTCTTATATAGCTTTTGCAGCGAATTTGGAGCAACCTTTGTTCAGAGTATATTTAGTGTCCAGGGAGCCGAGAATCGTAGAAATATCGACTTACACGAAATGAAAAATTTTTCCGATATTATTGTTCCCCACACTCCAAACTTCTCGTATATAGCTTTTGCAGCGAATTTGGAGCAACGTTTGTTAGGATAATATATTTCGTGTCCAGGGAGGTGAGAATCCTCGAAATATCGACTTACACGTAATGAAACATTTTTATGATATTCTTGTTCCCCGCACTCCAAACAGCTCGAAAATAGCATTTGAGGCGAATTTGGAGCAACGTATGGTATATGTATATTTCGTGACCAGGGAGCTGAGAATCGTCGAAATATCGACATAGACGAATTGAAATATTTTTGTGATATTCTTGTTTACCTTACTCCAAACTGCTCTGATATAGCTTTTGCAGCGAATTTGGAGCAAGTTTTGTTCAGAGTATATTTAGTGTCCAGGGAGCCGAGAGTCGTCGAAATATCGACTTACACGAAATGAAAAATTTTTGTGATATTCTTGTTCCCCACACTCCAAACTTCTTGTATATAGCTTTTGCAGTGAATTTGGAGCAACGTTTGTTAGGATAATATAGTTCGTGTCCAGGAAGCTGAGAATCCTCCAAATATCGACTTACGCGAAATGAAAAATTTTTGTGATATTCCTCTTCCCCACGCTCCAAACTGCTAGTATATAGCATTTGCAGCGAATTTGGAGCAACTTTTGTTATATGTATATTTCGTGTCCAGGGAGCCGAGAATCGTCGAAATATCAACTTACACGAAATGAAATATTTTTGTGATATTCTTGTTCCCCACGCTCCAAACTGCTTGTAAATAGCATTTGCAGCGAATTTGGAGCAACTTTTGTTATATGTATATTTCGTTACCAGGGAGCCGAGAATCGTCGAAATATCGACTTACACGTAATGAAACATTTTTATGATATTCTTGTTCCCCGCGCTCCAATCTGCTCGTAAATAGCATTTGAGGCGAATTTGGAGCAACTTTTGGTATATGTATATTTCATAACCAGGGAGCTGAGAATCGGCGAAATATCGACTTAGGCGAAATGAAAAATTTTTGTGATATTCTTGTTCCCCACACTCCAAACTGCTCGTATATAGCTTTTGCAGCGAATTTGGAGCAACTTTTGTTCAGAGTATATTTAGTGTCCAGGGAGCCGAGAATCGTCGAAATATCGACTTACACGAAATGCAAAATTTTTGCGATATTCTTGTTACCCACGCTCCAAACTGCTCTTATATAGCTTTTGCAGCGAATTTGGAACAACTTTTGTTATATGTATTTTTCGTGTCCAGGGAGCCGAGAATCGTCGAAATATCGACTTACACGAAATGAAATATTTTTGTGATATTCTAGTTTACCTTACTCCAAACTTCCCTTATATAGCTTTTGCAGCGAATTTGGAGCAACTTTTGTTACATGTATATTTCGTGACCAGGGAGTCGAGAATCGTCGAAATATCGACTTACACGTAATGAAACATTTTTATGATATTCTTGTTCCCCGCGCTCCAAACTGCTCGTAAATAGCATTTGAGGCGAATTTGGAGCAACGTTTGGTATATGTATATTTCGTGACCAGGGAGCTGAGAATCGTAGAAATATCGACTTACACGAAATGAAATATTTTTATGATATTCTTGTTTACCTTACTCCAAACTGCAAGTATATAGCATTTGCAGCGAATTTGGAGCAACTTTTGTTATATGTATTTTTCGTGTCCAGGGAGCCGAGAATCGTCGAAATATCAACTTACACGAAATGAAATATTTTTGTGATATTCCTACTCCCCACGCTCCAAACTGCTCGTAAATAGCATTTGCAGCGAATTTGGAGCAACTTTTGTTATATGTATATTTCGTTACCAGGGAGCCGAGAATCGTCGAAATATCGACTTATACGAAATGAAATATTTAGGTGATATTCTTGTTTACCTTACTCCAAACTGAAATATTTTTGTGATATGCTTGTTCCCCACGCTCCAAACTGCTCGTAAATAGCATTTGCAGCGAATTTGGAGCAACTTTCGTTATATGTATATTTTGTGACCAGGGAGCCGAGAGCCGTCGAAATATCAACAAACACGAAATGAAATATTTTTGTGATATTCTTGTTCCCCACGCTCCAAACTGCTCGTAAATAGCATTTGCAGCGAATTTGGAGCAGCTTTTGTTATATGTATATTTCGTTACCAGGGAGCCGAGAATCGTCGAAATATCAACTTACACGAAATGAAATATTTTTGTGATATACTTGTTCCCCACGCTCCAAACTTCTTGTATATAGCTTTTGCAGTGAATTTGGAGCAACGTTTGTTAGGATAATATAGTTCGTGACCAGGAAGCTGAGAATCCTCCAAATATCGACTTACGCGAAATGAAAAATTTTTGTGATATTCCTCTTCCCCACGCTCCAAACTGCTAGTATATAGCATTTGCAGCGAATTTGGAGCAACTTTTGTTATATGTATATTTCGTGTCCAGGGAGCCGAGAATCGTCGAAATATCAACTTACACGAAATGAAATATTTTTGTGATATTCTTGTTCCCCACGCTCCAAACTGCTTGTAAATAGCATTTGCAGCGAATTTGGAGCAACTTTTGTTATATGTATATTTCGTTACCAGGGAGCCGAGAATCGTCGAAATATCAACTTACACGTAATGAAACATTTTTATGATATTCTTGTTCCCCGCGCTCCAATCTGCTCGTAAATAGCATTTGAGGCGAATTTGGAGCAACTTTTGGTATATGTATATTTCATAAAAAGGGAGCTGAGAATCGGCGAAATATCGACTTAGGCGAAATGAAAAATTTTTGTGATATTCTTGTTCCCCACACTCCAAACTGCTCGTATATAGCTTTTGCAGCGAATTTGGAGCAACTTTTGTTCAGAGTATATTTAGTGTCCAGGGAGCCGAGAATCGTCGAAATATCGACTTACACGAAATGCAAAATTTTTGCGATATTCTTGTTACCCACGCTCCAAACTGCTCTTATATAGCTTTTGCAGCGAATTTGGAACAACTTTTGTTATATGTATTTTTCGTGTCCAGGGAGCCGAGAATCGTCGAAATATCGACTTACACGAAATGAAATATTTTTGTGATATTCTAGTTTACCTTACTCCAAACTTCCCTTATATAGCTTTTGCAGGGAATTTGGAGCAACTTTTGTTACATGTATATTTCGTGACCAGGGAGTCGAGAATCGTCGAAATATCGACTTACACGTAATGAAACATTTTTATGATATTCTTGTTCCCCGCGCTCCAAACTGCTCGTAAATAGCATTTGAGGCGAATTTGGAGCAACGTTTGGTATATGTATATTTCGTGACCAGGGAGCTGAGAATCGTAGAAATATCGACTTACACGAAATGAAATATTTTTATGATATTCTTGTTTACCTTACTCCAAACTGCAAGTATATAGCATTTGCAGCGAATTTGGAGCAACTTTTGTTATATGTATTTTTCGTGTCCAGGGAGCCGAGAATCGTCGAAATATCAACTTACACGAAATGAAATATTTTTGTGATATTCCTGCTCCCCACGCTCCAAACTGCTCGTAAATAGCATTTGCAGCGAATTTGGAGCAACTTTTGTTATATGTATATTTCGTTACCAGGGAGCCGAGAATCGTCGAAATATCGACTTATACGAAATGAAATATTTAGGTGATATTCTTGTTTACCTTACTCCAAACTGAAATATTTTTGTGATATTCTTGTTCCCCACGCTCCAAACTGCTCGTAAATAGCATTTGCAGCGAATTTGGAGCAACTTTCGTTATATGTATATTTTGTGACCAGGGAGCCGAGAATCGTCGAAATATCAACTTACACGAAATGAAATATTTTTGTGATATTCTTGTTCCCCACGCTCCAAACTGCTCGTAAATAGCATTTGCAGCGAATTTGGAGCAGCTTTTGTTATATGTATATTTCGTTACCAGGGAGCCGAGAATCGTCGAAATATCAACTTACACGAAATGAAATATTTTTGTGATATACTTGTTCCCCACGCTCCAAACTGCTCGTAAATAGCATTTGCAGCGTATTTGGAGCAACTTTTGTTATATGTATATTTAGTGACCAGGGAGCCGAGCATCGTCGAAATATCGACTTACACGTAATGAAACATTTTTATGATATTCTTGTTCCCCACACTCCAAACTGCTCTTATATAGCTTTTGCAGCGAATTTGGAACAACCTTTGTTATATGTATTTTTCGTGTCCAGGGAGCCGAGAATCGTCGAAATATCAACTTACACGAAATGAAATATTTTTGTGATATTCTTGTTTACCTTACCCCAAACTCTTCTTATATAGCTTTTGCAGCGAATTTGGAGCAACCTTTGTTCAGAGTATATTTCGTGACCAGGGAGCCGAGAATCGTCAAAATTATGACTTACACGTAATGAAACATTTTTATTATATTCTTGTTCCCCGCGCTCCAAACTGCTCGAAAATAGCATTTGAGGCGAATTTGGAGCAACGTTTGGTATATGTATATTTCGTGACCAGGGAGCTGAGGTTCGTCGAAATATCGACTTACACGAAATGAAATATTTTTGTGATATTCTTGTTTACCTTACCCCAAACTGCTCTTATATAGCTTTTGCAGCGAATTTGGAGCAACCTTTGTTCAGAGTATATTTAGTGTCCAGGGAGCCGACAATCGTAGAAATATTGACTTACACGAAATGAAAAATTTTTCCGATATTATTGTTCCCCACACTCCAAACTTCTCGTATATAGCTTTTGCAGCGAAGTTGGAGCAACGTTTGTTAGGATAATATATTTCGTGTCCAGGGAGGTGAGAATCCTCGAAATATCGACTTACACGTAATGAAACATTTTTATGATATTCTTGTTCCCCGCACTCCAAACAGCTCGAAAATAGCATTTGAGGCGAATTAGGAGCAACGTATGGTATATGTATATTTCGTGACCAGGGAGCTGAGAATCGTCGAAATATCGACATAGACGAATTGAAATATTTTTGTGATATTCTTGTTTACCTTACTCCAAACTGCTCTGATATAGCTTTTGCAGCGAATTTGGAGCAAGTTTTGTTCAGAGTATATTTAGTGTCCAGGGAGCCGAGAGTCGTCGAAATATCGACTTACACGAAATGAAAAATTTTTGTGATATTCTTGTTCCCCACACTCCAAACTTCTTGTATATAGCTTTTGCAGTGAATTTGGAGCAACGTTTGTTAGGATAATATAGTTCGTGTCCAGGAAGCTGAGAATCCTCCAAATATCGACTTACGCGAAATGAAAAATTTTTGTGATATTCCTCTTCCCCACGCTCCAAACTGCTAGTATATAGCATTTGCAGCGAATTTGAAGCAACTTTTGTTATATGTATATTTCGTGTCCAGGGAGCCGAGAATCGTCGAAATATCAACTTACACGTAATGAAACATTTTTATGATATTCTTGTTCCCCGCGCTCCAATCTGCTCGTAAATAGCATTTGAGGCGAATTTGGAGCAACTTTTGGTATATGTATATTTCATAACCAGGGAGCTGAGAATCGGCGAAATATCGACTTAGGCGAAATGAAAAATTTTTGTGATATTCTTGTTCCCCACACTCCAAACTGCTCGTATATAGCTTTTGCAGCGAATTTGGAACAACTTTTGTTATATGTATTTTTCGTGTCCAGTGAGCCGAGAATCGTCGAAATATCGACTTACACGAAATGAAATATTTTTGTGATATTCTAGTTCACCTTACTCCAAACTTCCCTTATATAGCTTTTGGAGCGAATTTGGAGCAACTTTTGTTACATGTATATTTCGTGACCAGGGAGTCGAGAATCGTCGAAATATCGACTTACACGTAATTAAACATTTTTATGATATTCTTGTTCCCCGCGCTCCAAACTGCTCGTAAATAGCATTTGAGGCGAATTTGGAGCAACGTTTGGTATATGTATATTTCGTGACCAGGGAGCTGAGAATCGTAGAAATATCGACTTACACGAAATGAAATATTTTTATGATATTCTTGTTTACCTTACTCCAAACTGAAATATTTTTGTGATATTCTTGTTCCCCACGCTCCAAACTGCTCGTAAATAGCATTTGCAGCGAATTTGGAGCAACTTTCGTTATATGTATATTTTGTGACCAGGGAGCCGAGAATCGTCGAAATATCAACTTACACGAAATGAAATATTTTTGTGATATTCTTGTTCCCCACGCTCCAAACTGCTCGTAAATAGCATTTGCAGCGAATTTGGAGCAACTTTTGTTATATGTATATTTCGTTACCAGGGAGCCGAGAATCGTCGAAATATCAACTTACACGAAATGAAATATTTTTGTGATATACTTGTTCCCCACGCTCCAAACTGCTCGTATATAGCTTTTGCAGCGAATTTGGAGCAACGTTTGTTAGGTTAATATATTTCCTGGCCAGGGAGCTGAGAATCTTCGAAAAATCAAATTAAGCGAAATGAAAAATTTTTGTGATATTCTTGTTCCTCACGCTCCAAACTGCGCGTAAATAGCATTTGCAGCGAATTCGGAACAACTTTTGTTATATGTATATTTCGTGATCAGGGAGCCGAGAATCGTCGAAATATCAACTTACACGAAATGAAATATTTTTGTGATATTCTTGTTTACCTTACTCCAAACTGCTCTTATATAGCTTTTGCAGCGAATTTGGAACAACTTTTGTTATATGTATTTTTCGTGTCCAGGGAGCCGAGAATCGTCGATATATCAACTTACACGAAATGAAATATTTTTGTGATATTCTTGTTTACCTTACCCCAAACTGATCTTATATAGCTTTTGCAGCGAATTTGGAGCAACCTTTGTTCAGAGTATATTTCGTGACCAGGGAGCCGAGAATCGTCGAAATAATGACTTACACGTAATGAAACATTTTTATTATATTCTTGTTCCCCGCGCACCAAACTGCTCGAAAATAGCATTTGAGGCGAATTTGGAGCAACGTTTGGTATATGTATATTTCGTGACCAGGGAGCTGAGAATCGTCGAAATATCGACTTACACGAAATGAAATATTTTTGTGATATTCTTGTTTACCTTACCCCAAACTGCTCTTATATAGCTTTTGCAGCGAATTTGGAGCAACCTTTGTTCAGAGTATATTTAGTGTCCAGGGAGCCGAAAATCGTAGAAATATCGACTTACACGAAATGAAAAATTTTTGCGATATTATTGTTCCCCACACTCCAAAACTTCTCGTATATAGCTTTTGCAGCGAATTTGGAGCAACGTTTGTTAGGATAATATATTTCGTGTCCAGGGAGGTGAGAATCCTCGAAAAATCGACTTACGCGAAATGAAAAATTGTTGTGATATTCTTGTTCGCCACGCTCCAAACTGCTCGTATATAGCATTTGCAGCGAATTTAAAGTAACTTTTGTTATATGTATATTTCGTTACCAGGGAGCCGAGAATCGTCGAAATATCGACTTACACGAAATGAAATATTTTTGTGATATTCCTACTCCCCAGGCTCCAAACTGCTCGTAAATAGCATTTGCAGCGTATTTGGAGCAACTTTTGTTATATGTATATTTCGTGACCAGGGAGCCGAGGATCTTCGAAATATCGACTTACACGTAATGAAACATTTTTATGATATTCTTGTTCCCCGCACTCCAAACAGCTCGAAAATAGCATTTGAGGCGAATTTGGAGCAACGTATGGTATATGTATATTTCGTGACCAGGGAGCTGAGAATCGTCGAAATATCGACATAGACGAATTGAAATATTTTTGTGATATTCTTGTTTACCTTACTCCAAACTGCTCTGATATAGCTTTTGCAGCGAATTTGGAGCAAGTTTTGTTCAGAGTATATTTAGTGTCCAGGGAGCCGAGAGTCGTCGAAATATCGACTTACACGAAATGAAAAATTTTTGTGATATTCTTGTTCCCCACACTCCAAACTTCTTGTATATAGCTTTTGCAGTGAATTTGGAGCAACGTTTGTTAGGATAATATAGTTCGTGTCCAGGAAGCTGAGAATCCTCGAAATATCGACTTACGCGAAATGAAAAATTTTTGTGATATTCCTCTTCCCCACGCTCCAAACTGCTAGTATATAGCATTTGCAGCGAATTTGAAGCAACTTTTGTTATATGTATATTTCGTGTCCAGGGAGCCGAGAATCGTCGAAATATCAACTTACACGAAATGAAATATTTTTGTGATATTCTTGTTCCCCACGCTCCAAACTGCTTGTAAATAGCATTTGCAGCGAATTTGGAGCAACTTTTGTTATATGTATATTTCGTTACCAGGGAGCCGAGAATCGTCGAAATATCGACTTACACGTAATGAAACATTTTTATGATATTCTTGTTCCCCGCGCTCCAATCTGCTCGTAAATAGCATTTGAGGCGAATTTGGAGCAACTTTTGGTATATGTATATTTCGTGACCAGGGAGCTGAGAATCGTAGAAATATTTACTTACACGAAATGAAATATTTTTATGATATTCTTGTTTACCTTACTCCAAACTGCAAGTATATAGCATTTGCAGCGAATTTGGAGCAACTTTTGTTATATGTATTTTTCGTGTCCAGGGAGCCGAGAATCGTCGAAATATCAACTTACACGAAATGAAATATTTTTGTGATATTCCTGCTCCCCACGCTCCAAGCGAATTTGGAGCAACTTTTGTTATATGTATATTTCGTTACCAGGAAGCCGAGAATCATCGAAATATCGACTTATACGAAATGAAATATTTAGGTGATATTCTTGTTTACCTTACTCCAAACTGAAATATTTTTGTGATATTCTTGTTCCCCACGCTCCAAACTGCTCGTAAATAGCATTTGCAGCGAATTTGGAGCAACTTTCGTTATATGTATATTTTGTGACCAGGGAGCCGAGAATCGTCGAAATATCAACTTACACGAAATGAAATATTTTTGTGATATTCTTGTTCCCCACGCTCCAAACTGCTCGTAAATAGCATTTGCAGCGAATTTGGAGCAGCTTTTGTTATATGTATATTTCGTTACCAGGGAGCCGAGAATCGTCGAAATATCAACTTACACGAAATGAAATATTTTTGTGATATACTTGTTCCCCACGCTCCAAACTGCTCGTAAATAGCATTTGCAGCGTATTTGGAGCAACTTTTGTTATATGTATATTTAGTGACCAGGGAGCCGAGCATCGTCGAAATATCGACTTACACGTAATGAAACATTTTTATGATATTCTTGTTCCCCACACTCCAAACTGCTCGTATATAGCTTTTGCAGCGAATATGGATAAACTTTTGTTCTGAGAATATTTCGTGTCCAGGGAACCGCGAATCGTCGAGATATCGACTTACACTTAGTGATACATTTTTGTGACAATCTTCCTCCCCGCACTCCAAACTATTCGCTTTTAGCTTATGCAGCTAATTTGGAGCAACTTTTGTTCTGAGAATATTTCGTGTCCAGGCTGCTGAGAATCGTCGTAAAATCGACTTACACGTAATGAAACATTTTTATGATATTCTTGTTCCCCACGCCCCAAACTGCACGTATATAGCATTTGCAGAGAATTTGGACCAACTTTTGTGATATATATTTTCGTGTCCAGGGAGCCGAGAATCGTCGAAATATCGACTTACACGAAATGAAAAATTTTTGCGATATTCTTGTTCCCCACACTCCAAACTGCTCGTATATAGCTTTTGCAGCGAATTTGGAGCAACTATTGTTCAGAGTATATTTAGTGTCAAGGGAGCCGAGAATCGTTGAAATATCGACTTACACGAAATGAAATATTTTTGTGATATTCTTGTTTACCTTACTCCAAACTGCTCTTATATAGCTTTTGCAGCGAATTTGGAGCAACCTTTGTTCAGAGTATATTTAGTGTCCAGGGAGCCGAGAATCGTCGAAATATCGACTTACACGAAATGAAAAATTTTTGCGATATTCTTGTTCCCCACGCTACAAACTGCTCGTAAATAGCATTTGCAGCGAATTTGGAGCAACTTTTGTTATATGTATATTTCGTTACCAGGGAGCCGAGAATCGTCGAAATATCGACTTACACGTAATGAAACATTTTTATGATATTCTTGTTCCCCACGCTAAAAACTGCTCGTAAATAGCATTTGCAGCGAATTTGGAGTAACTTTTGTTATATGTATATTTCGTTACCAGGGAGCTGAGAATCGTCGAAATATCGACTTACACGAAATGAAATATTTTTGTGATATTCTTGTTTACCTTACTCCAAACTGCTCTTATAGCTTTTGCAGCGAATTTGGAACAACTTTTGTTATATGTATTTTTCGTGTCCAGGGAGCCGAGAATCGTCGAAATATCAACCTACACGAAATGAAATATTTTTGTGATATTCCTACTCCCCAGGCTCCAAACTGCTCGTAAATAGCATTTGCAGCGAATTTGGAGCAACTTTTGTTATATGTATATTTCGTTACCAGGGAGCCGAGAATCGTCGAAATATCGACTTACACGAAATGAAATATTTTTGTGATATTCTTGTTTACCTTACTCCAAACTGAAATATTTTTGTGATATTCTTGTTCACCACGCTCCAAACTGCTCGTAAATAGCATTTGAAGCGAATTTGGGGCAACTTTTGTTATATGTATTTTTTGTGACCAGGGAGCTGAGAATCGGCGAAATATCGACTTACACGAAATGAAATATTTTTGTGATATTCTTGTTTACCTTACTCCAAACTGCTCTTATATAGCTTTTGCAGCGAATTTGGAGCAACCTTTGTTCAGAGTATATTTAGTGTCCAGGGAGCCGAGAATCGTCGAAATATCGACTTACACGAAATGAAAAATTTTTGCGATATTCTTGTTCCCCACGCCCCAAACTGCTCTTATATAGCTTTTGCAGTGAATTTGGAACAACTTTTGTTATATGTATTTTTCGTGTCCAGGGAGCCGAGAATCGTCAAAATATCGACTTACGCGAAATGAAAAATTTTTGTGATCTTCTTCTTCCCCACGCTCCAAACTGCTCGTATATAGCATTTGCTGCGAATTTGGAGCAACTTTTGTTATATGTATATTTCGTGACCAGGGAGCCGAGAATCGTCGAAATATCGACTTACACGAAATGAAATATTTTTGTGATATTCTTGTTCCCCGCGCTCCAAACTGCTCGAAAATAGCATTTGAGGCGAATTTGGAGTAACGTTTGGTATATGTATATTTCATGACCAGGGAGCTGAGAATCGGCGAAATATCGACTTACACGAAATGAAATATTTTTGTGATATTCTTGTTCCCCACACTCCAAACTGCTCGTATATAGCTTTTGCAGCGAATTTGGATAAACTCTTGTTCTGACAATATTTCGTGTCCAGGGAACCGCGAATCGTCGAGATATCGACTTACACTTAGTGATATATTTTTGTGACAATCTTCCTCCCCGCACTCCAAACTATTCGCTTTTAGCTTATGCAGCTAATTTGGAGCAACTTTTGTTCTGAGAATATTTCGTGTCCAGGCAGCTGAGAATCGTCGTAAAATCGACTTACACGTAATGAAACATTTTTATGATATTCTTGTTCCCCACGCTCCAAACTGCTCGTAATAGCATTTGCAGAGAATTTGGACCAACTTTTGTGATATATATTTTCGTGTCCAGGGAGCCGAGAATCGACGAAATATCAACTTACACGAAATGAAAAATTGTTGTGATATTCTTGTTCCCCACACTCCAAACTGCTCGTATATAGCTTTTGCAGCGAATTTGGATAAACTTTTGTTCTGAGAATATTTTGTGTCCAGGGAACCGCGAATCGTCGAGATATCGACTTACACTTAGTGATACATTTTTGTGACAATCTTCCTCCCCGCACTCCAAACTATTCGCTTTTAGCTTATGCAACTAATTTGGAGCAACTTTTGTTCTGAGAATATTTCGTGTCCAGGCAGCTGAGAATCGTCGTAAAATCGACTTACACGTAATGAAACATTTTTATGATATTCTTGTTCCCCACGCCCCAAACTGCTCGTATATAGCATTTGCAGAGAATTTGGACCAACTTTTGTGATATATATTTTCGTGTCCAGGGAGCCGAGAATCGTCGAAATATCGACTTACACGAAATGAAAAATTTTTGCGATATTCTTGTTCCCCACACTCCAAACTTCTCGTATATAGCTTTTGCAGCGAATTTGGAACAACTTTTGTTATATGTATTTTTCGTGTCCAGGGAGCCGAGAATCGTCGAAATATCGACTTACACGAAATGAAATATTTTTGTGATAATCTTGTTTACCTTACTCCAAACTGCTCGTAAATAGCATTTGCAGCGAATTTGGAGCAACTTTTGTTATATGTATATTTCGTTACCAGGGAGCCGAGAATCGTCGAAATATCGACTTACACGTAATGAAACATTTTTATGATATTCTTGTTCCCCGCGCTCCAAACTGCTCGTAAATAGCATTTGAGGCGAATTTGGAGCAACTTTTGGTATATGTATATTTCATGACCAGGGAGCTGAGAATCGGCGAAATATCGACTTACACGAAATGAAATATTTTTGTGATATTCTTGTTTACCTTACTCCAAACTGCTCTTATATAGCTTTTGCAGCGAATTTGGAGCAACCTTTGTTCAGAGTATATTTAGTGTCCAGGGAGCCGAGAATCGTCGAAATATCGACTTACACGAAATGAAAAATTTTTGCGATATTCTTGTTCCCCACGCCCCAAACTGCTCTTATATAGCTTTTGCAGTGAATTTGGAACAACTTTTGTTATATGTATTTTTCGTGTCCAGGGAGCCGAGAATCATCAAAATATCGACTTACGCGAAATGAAAAATTTTTGTGATCTTCTTCTTCCCCACGCTCCAAACTGCTCGTATATAGCATTTGCTGCGAATTTGGAGCAACTTTTGTTATATGTATATTTCGTGACCAGGGAGCCGAGAATCGTCGAAATATCAACTTACACGAAATGAAATATTTTTGTGATATTCTTGTTTACTTTACTCCAAACTGCACGTATATAGCATTTGCAGCGAATTTGGAGCAACTTTTGTTATATGTATTTTTCGTGTCCAGGGAGCCGAGATTCGCCGAAATATCAACTTACACGAAATGAAATATTTTTGTGATATTCTTGTTCCCCACGCTCCAAACTGCTCGTAAAGAGCATTTGAGGCGAATTTGGTGCAACTTTTGTTACATGTATATTTCTTGACCAGGGAGCCGAGGTTCGTCGAAATATCGACTTACACGTAATGAAACATTTTTGTGATATTCCTACTCCCCAGGCTCCAAACTGCTCGTAAATAGCATTTGCAGCGAATTTGGGGCAACTTTTGTTATATGTATTTTTTGTGACCAGGGAGCCGAGAATCGTCGAAATAACGACTTACACATAATGAAACATTTTTATGATATTCTTGTTCCCCGCGCTCCAAACTGCTCGAAAGTAGCATTTGAGGCGAATTTGGAGCAACGTATGGTATATGCATATTTCGTGACCAGGGAGCTGAGAATCGTCCAAATATCGACTTACACGAAATGAAATATTTTTCTGATATTCTTGTTTACCTTACTCCAAACTGCTCTGATATAGCTTTTGCAGCGAATTTGGAGCAAGTTTTGTTCAGAGTATATTTAGTGTCCAGGGAGCTGAGAGTCGTCGAAATATCGACTTACACGAAATGAAAAATTTTTGTGATATTCTTGTTCCCCACACTCCAAACTTCTTGTATATAGCTTTTGCAGTGAATTTGGAGCAACGTTTGTTAGGATAATATAGTTCGTGTCCAGGAAGCTGAGAATCCTCGAAAAATCGACTTACGCGAAATGAAAAATTTTTGTGATATTCTTCTTCCCCACGCTCCAAACTGCTAGTATATAGCATTTGCAGCGAATTTGGAGCAACTTTTGTTATATGTATATTTCGTGTCCAGGGAGCCGAGAATCGGCGAAATATCGACTTAGGCGAAATGAAAAATTTTTGTGATATTCTTGTTCCCCACACTCCAAACTGCTCGTATATAGCTTTTGCAGCGAATTGGATAAACTTTTGTTCTGAGAATATTTCGTGTCCAGGGAACCGCGAATCGTCGAGATATCGACTTACACTTAGTGATACATTTTTGTGACAATCTTCCTCCCCGCACTCCAAACTATTCGCTTTTAGCTTATGCAGCTAATTTGGAGCAACTTTTGTTCTGAGAATATTTCGTGTCCAGGCAGCTGAGAATCGTCGTAAAATCGACTTACACGAAATGAAACATTTTTATGATATTCTTGTTCCCCACGCCCCAAACTGCTCGTAAAAGCATTTGCAGAGAATTTGGACCAACTTTTGTGATATATATTTTCGTGTCCAGGGAGCCGAGAATCGTCGAAACATCAACTTACACGAAATGAAAAATTGTTGTGATATTCTTGTTCCCCACACTCCAAACTGCTCGTATATAGCTTTTCCAGCGAATTTGGATAAACTTTTGTTCTGAGAATATTTCGTGTCCAGGGAACCGCGAATCGTCGAGATATCGACTTACACTTAGTGATACATTTTTGTGACAATCTTCCTCCCCGCACTCCAAACTATTCGCTTTTAGCTTATGCAGCTAATTTGGAGCAACTTCTGTTCTGAGAATATTTCGTGTCCAGGCAGCTGAGAATCGTCGTAAAATCGACTTACACGTAATGAAACATTTTTATGATATTCTTGTTCCCCACGCCCCAAACTGTTCGTATATAGCATTTGCAGAGAATTTGGACCAACTTTTGTGATATATATTTTCGTGTCCAGGGAGCCGAGAATCGTCGAAATATCGACTTACACGAAATGAAAAATTTTTGCGATATTCTTGTTCCCCACACTCCAAACTTCTCGAATATAGCTTTTGCAGCGAATTTGGAACAACTTTTGTTATATGTATTTTTCGTGTCCAGGGAGCCGAGAATCGTCGAAATATCGACTTACACGAAATGAAATATTTTTGTGATATTCTTGTTTACTTTACTCCAAACTGCTCTTATATAGCTTTTGCAGCGAATTTGGAGCAACTATTGTTCAGAGTATATTTAGTGTCCAGGGAGCCGAGAATCTTCGAAATATCGACTTACACGAAATGAAAAATTTTTGCGATATTCTTGTTCCCCACGCTCCAAACTGCTCTTATATAGCTTTTGCAGCGAATTTGGAACAACTTTTGTTATATGTATTTTTCGTGTCCAGGGAGCCGAGAATCATCGAAATATCAACTTACACGAAATGAAATATTTTTGTGATATTCTTGTTCCCCACGCTACAAACTGCTCGTAATTAGCATTTGCAGCGAATTTGGAGCAACTTTTGTTATATGTATATTTCGTTACCAGGGAGCCGAGAATCGTCGAAATATCGACTTACACGTAATGAAACATTTTTATGATATTCTTGTTCCCCGCGCTCCAAACTGCTCGTAAATAGCATTTGAGGCGAATTTGGAGCAACTTTTGGTATATGTATATTTCATGACCAGGGAGCTGAGAATCGGCGAAATATCGACTTACACGAAATGAAATATTTTTGTGATATTCTTGTTCCCCACGCTCCAAACTGCTCTTATATAGCTTTCGCAGCAATTTGGAACAACTTTTGTTATATGTATTTTTCGTCTCCAGGGAGCCGAGAATCGTCGAAATATCGACTTACACGAAATGAAATATTTTTGTGATATTCTTGTTCCCCACACTCCAAACTTCTCGTATATAGCTTTTGCAGCGAATTTGGAGCAACGTTTGTTAGGATAATATATTTCCTGTCCTGGGAGCTGAGAATCCTCGAAAAATCGACTTACGCGAAATGAAAAATTTTTGTGATATTCTTCTTCCCCACGCTCCAAACTGCTCGTATATAGCATTTGCTGCCAATTTGGAGCAACTTTTGTTATATGTATATTTCGTGACCAGGGAGCCGAGAATCGTCGAAATATCGACTTACACGTAATGAAACATATTTATGATATTCTTGTTCCCCACGCTCCAAACTGCTCGTAAATAGCATTTGCAGCGAATTTGGAGTAACTTTTGTTATATGTATATTTCGTTACCAGGGAGCTGAGAATCGTCGAAATATCGACTTACACGAAATGAAATATTTTTGTGATATTCTTGTTTACCTTACTCCAAACTGCTCTTATAGCTTTTGCAGCGAATTTGGAACAACTTTTGTTATATGTATTTTTCGTGTCCAGGGAGCCGAGAATCGTCGAAATATCAACTTACACGAAATGAAATATTTTTGTGATATTCCTACTCCCCAGGCTCCAAACTGCTCGTAAATAGCATTTGCAGCGAATTTGGAGCAACTTTTGTTATATGTATATTTCGTTACCAGGGAGCCGAGAATCGTCGAAATATCGACTTACACGAAATGAAATATTTTTGTGATATTCTTGTTTACCTTACTCCAAACTGAAATATTTTTGTGATATTCTTGTTCACCACGCTCCAAACTGCTCGTAAATAGCATTTGAAGCGAATTTGGGGCAACTTTTGTTATATGTATTTTTTGTGACCAGGGAGCCGAGAATCGTCGAAATATCGACTTACACGTAATGAAACATTTTTATGATATTCTTGTTCCCCGCGTTCCAAACTGCTCGTAAATAGCATTTGCAGCAAATTTGGAGCAACTTTTGATATATGTATTTTCGTGTCCAGGGAGCCGAGAATCGTCAAAATATCGACTTACACGAAATGAAAAATTTTTGTGATATTCTTGTTCCCCACACTCCACACTTCTCGTATATAGCTTTTGCAGCGAATTTGGAACAACTTTTGTTATATGTATTTTTCGTGTCCAGGGAGCCGAGAATCGTCGAAATATCGACTTACACGAAATGAAATATTTTTGTGATATTCTTGTTTACTTTACTCCAAACTGCTCTTATATAGCTTTTGCAGCGAATTTGGAGCAACCTTTGTTCAGAGTATATTTAGTGTCCAGGGAGCCGAGAATCTTCGAAATATCGACTTACACGAAATGAAAAATTTTTGCGATATTCTTGTTCCCCACACTCCAAACTGCTCCTATATAGCTTTTGCAGCGAATTTGGAGCAACTATTGTTCAGAGTATATTTATATATAGCTTTCGCAGCAATTTGGAACAACTTTTGTTATATGTATTTTTCGTGTCCAGGGAGCCGAGAATCGTCGAAATATCGACTTACACGAAATGAAATATTTTTGTGATATTCTTGTTCCCCACACTCCAAACTTCTCGTATATAGCTTTTGCAGCGAATTTGGAGCAACGTTTGTTAGGATAATATATTTCCTGTCCTGGGAGCTGAGAATCCTCGAAAAATCGACTTACGCGAAATGAAAAATTTTTGTGATATTCTTCTTCCCCACGCTCCAAACTGCTCGTATATAGCATTTGCTGCGAATTTGGAGCAACTTTTGTTATATGTATATTTCGTGACCAGGGAGCCGAGAATCGTCGAAATATCGACTTACACGTAATGAAACATATTTATGATATTCTTGTTCCCCACGCTCCAAACTGCTCGTAAATAGCATTTGCAGCGAATTTGGAGTAACTTTTGTTATATGTATATTTCGTTACCAGGGAGCTGAGAATCGTCGAAATATCGACTTACACGAAATGAAATATTTTTGTGATATTCTTGTTTACCTTACTCCAAACTGCTCTTATAGCTTTTGCAGCGAATTTGGAACAACTTTTGTTATATGTATTTTTCGTGTCCAGGGAGCCGAGAATCGTCGAAATATCAACTTACACGAAATGAAATATTTTTGTGATATTCCTACTCCCCAGGCTCCAAACTGCTCGTAAATAGCATTTGCAGCGAATTTGGAGCAACTTTTGTTATATGTATATTTCGTTACCAGGGAGCCGAGAATCGTCGAAATATCGACTTACACGAAATGAAATATTTTTGTGATATTCTTGTTTACCTTACTCCAAACTGAAATATTTTTGTGATATTCTTGTTCACCACGCTCCAAACTGCTCGTAAATAGCATTTGAAGCGAATTTGGGGCAACTTTTGTTATATGTATTTTTTGTGACCAGGGAGCCGAGAATCGTCGAAATATCGACTTACACGTAATGAAACATTTTTATGATATTCTTGTTCCCCGCGTTCCAAACTGCTCGTAAATAGCATTTGCAGCAAATTTGGAGCAACTTTTGATATATGTATTTTCGTGTCCAGGGAGCCGAGAATCGTCAAAATATCGACTTACACGAAATGAAAAATTTTTGTGATATTCTTGTTCCCCACACTCCACACTTCTCGTATATAGCTTTTGCAGCGAATTTGGAACAACTTTTGTTATATGTATTTTTCGTGTCCAGGGAGCCGAGAATCGTCGAAATATCGACTTACACGAAATGAAATATTTTTGTGATATTCTTGTTTACTTTACTCCAAACTGCTCTTATATAGCTTTTGCAGCGAATTTGGAGCAACCTTTGTTCAGAGTATATTTAGTGTCCAGGGAGCCGAGAATCTTCGAAATATCGACTTACACGAAATGAAAAATTTTTGCGATATTCTTGTTCCCCACACTCCAAACTGCTCCTATATAGCTTTTGCAGCGAATTTGGAGCAACTATTGTTCAGAGTATATTTATATATAGCTTTCGCAGCAATTTGGAACAACTTTTGTTATATGTATTTTTCGTGTCCAGGGAGCCGAGAATCGTCGAAATATCGACTTACACGAAATGAAATATTTTTGTGATATTCTTGTTCCCCACACTCCAAACTTCTCGTATATAGCTTTTGCAGCGAATTTGGAGCAACGTTTGTTAGGATAATATATTTCCTGTCCTGGGAGCTGAGAATCCTCGAAAAATCGACTTACGCGAAATGAAAAATTTTTGTGATATTCTTCTTCCCCACGCTCCAAACTGCTCGTATATAGCATTTGCTGCGAATTTGGAGTAACTTTTGTTATATGTATATTTCGTTACCAGGGAGCTGAGAATCGTCGAAATATCTACTTACACGAAATGAAATATTTTTGTGATATTCTTGTTTACCTTACTCCAAACTGCTCTTATAGCTTTTGCAGCGAATTTGGAACAACTTTTGTTATATGTATTTTTCGTGTCCAGGGAGCCGAGAATCGTCGAAATATCAACTTACACGAAATGAAATATTTTTGTGATATTCCTACTCCCCAGGCTCCAAACTGCTCGTAAATAGCATTTGCAGCGAATTTGGAGCAACTTTTGTTATATGTATATTTCGTTACCAGGGAGCCGAGAATCGTCGAAATATCGACTTACACGAAATGAAATATTTTTGTGATATTCTTGTTTAGCTTACTCCAAACTGAAATATTTTTGTGATATTCTTGTTCACCACGCTCCAAACTGCTCGTAAATAGCATTTGAAGCGAATTTGGGGCAACTTTTGTTATATGTATTTTTTGTGACCAGGGAGCCGAGAGTCGTCGAAATATCGACTTACACGTAATGAAACATTTTTATGATATTCTTGTTCCCCGCGTTCCACACTGCTCGTAAATAGCATTTGCAGCAAATTTGGAGCAACTTTTGATATATGTATTTTCGTGTCCAGGGAGCCGAGAATCGTCAAAATATCCACTTACACGAAATGAAAAATTTTTGTGATATTCTTGTTCCCCACACTCCAAACTTCTCGTATATAGCTTTTGCAGCGAATTTGGAACAACTTTTGTTATATGTATTTTTCGTGTCCAGGGAGCCGAGAATCGTCGAAATATCGACTTACACGAAATGAAATATTTTTGTGATATTCTTGTTTACCTTACTCCAAACTGCTCTTATATAGCTTTTGCAGCAAATTTGGAGCAACCTTTGTTCAGAGTATATTTAGTGTCCAGGGAGCCGAGAATCTTCGAAATATCGACTTACACGAAATGAAAAATTTTTGCGATATTCTTGTTCCCCACACTCCAAACTGCTCGTATATAGCTTTTGCAGCGAATTTGGAGCAACTATTGTTCAGAGTATATTTAGTGTCCAGGGAGCCGAGAATCGTTGAAATATCGACTTACACGAAATGAAATATTTTTGTGATATTCTTGTTTACCTTACTCCAAACTGCTCTTATATAGCTTTTGCAGCGAATTTGGAGCAACCTTTGTTCAGAGTATATTTAGTGTCCAGGGAGCCGAGAATCTTCGAAATATCGACTTACACGAAATGAAAAATTTTTGCGATATTCTTGTTCCCCACACTCCAAACTGCTCGTATATAGCTTTTGCAGCGAATTTGGAGCAACTATTGTTCAGAGTATATTTAGTGTCCAGGGAGCCGAGAATCGTTGAAATATCGACTTACACGAAATGAAATATTTTTGTGATATTCTTGTTTACCTTACTCCAAACTGCTCTTATATAGCTTTTGTAGCGAATTTGGAGCAACCTTTGTTCAGAGTATATTTTGTGTCCAGGGAGCCGAGAATCGTCGAAATATCGTCTTACACGAAATGAAAAATTTTTGCGATATTCTTGTTCCCCACGCTCCAAACTGCTCTTATATAGCTTTTGCAGCGAATTTGGAGCAACTTTTGTTATATGTATTTTTTGTGACCAGGGAGCCGAGAATCGTCGAAATATCGACTTACACGTAATGAAACATTTTTATGATATTCTTGTTCCCCGCGTTCCAAACTGCTCGTAAATAGCATTTGCAGCAAATTTGGAGCAACTTTTGATATATGTATTTTCGTGTCCAGGGAGCCGAGAATCGTCAAAATATCGACTTACACGAAATGAAAAATTTTTGTGATATTCTTGTTCCCCACACTCCAAACTTTTCGTATATAGCTTTTGAAGCGAATTTGGAGCAACTTTTGTTATATGTATATTTCGTGACCAGGGAGCCGAGAATCGTCGAAATATCAACTTACACGAAATGAAATATTTTTGTGATAATCTTGTTCCCCACGCTCCAAACTGTTCGTAAATAGCATTTGCAGCGAATTTGGAGCAACTTTTGTTATATGTATATTTCGTGACCAGGGAGCCGAGAATCGTCGAAATATCGACTTACACGTAAAGAAACATTTTTATGATGTTCTTGTTCCCCGCGCTCCAAACTGCTCGAAAATAGCATTTGAGGCGATTTTGGAGCAACGTTTGGTATATGTATATTTCATGACCAGGGAGCTGAGAATCGGCGAAATATCGACTTACACGAAATGAAAAATCTTGTGATATTCTTGTTTACCTTACTCCAAATTGCTCTTATATAGCTTTTGCAGCGAATTTGGAGCAACCTTTGTTCAGAGTATATTTAGTGTCCAGGGAGCCGAGAATCTTCGAAATATCGACTTACACGAAATGAAAAATTTTTGCGTTATTCTTGTTCCCCACACTCCAAACTGCTCGTATATAGCTTTTGCAGCGAATTTGGAGCAACTATTGTTCAGAGTATATTTAGTGTCCAGGGAGCCGAGAATCGTTGAAATATCGACTTACACGAAATGAAATATTTTTGTGATATTCTTGTTTACCTTACTCCAAACTGCTCTTATATAGCTTTTGCAGCGAATTTGGAGCAACCTTTGTTCAGAGTATATTTAGTGTCCAGGGAGCCGAGAATCGTCGAAATATCGACTTACACGAAATGAAAAATTTTTGCGATATTCTTGTTCCCCACGCTCCAAACTGCTCTTATATAGCTTTTGCAGCGAATTTTGAACAACTTTTGTTATATGTATTTTTCGTGTCCAGGGAGCCGAGAATCATCGAAATATCAACTTACACGAAATGAAATATTTTTGTGATATTCTTGTTCCCCACGCTACAAACTGCTCGTAAATAGCATTTGCAGCGAATTTGGAGCAATTTTGTTATATGTATATTTCGTTACCAGGGAGCCGAGAATCGTCGAAATATCGACTTACACGTAATGAAACATTTTTATGATATTCTTGTTCCCCACGCTAAAAACTGCTCGTAAATAGCATTTGCAGCGAATTTGGAGTAACTTTTGTTATATGTATATTTCGTTACCAGGGAGCTGAGAATCGTCGAAATATCGACTTACACGAAATGAAATATTTTTGTGATATTCTTGTTTACCTTACTCCAAACTGCTCTTATAGCTTTTGCAGCGAATTTGGAACAACTTTTGTTATATGTATTTTTCGTGTCCAGGGAGCCGAGAATCGTCGAAATATCAACTTACACGAAATGAAATATTTTTGTGATATTCCTACTCCCCAGGCTCCAAACTGCTCGTAAATAGCATTTGCAGCGAATTTGGAGCAACTTTTGTTATATGTATATTTCGTTACCAGGGAGCCGAGAATCGTCGAAATATCGACTTTCACGAAATGAAATATTTTTGTGATATTCTTGTTTACCTTACTCCAAACTGAAATATTTTTGTGATATTCTTGTTCACCACGCTCCAAACTGCTCGTAAATAGCATTTGAAGCGAATTTGGGGCAACTTTTGTTATATGTATTTTTTGTGACCAGGGAGCCGAGAATCGTCGAAATATCGACTTACACGAAATGAAATATTTTTGTGATATTCTTGTTTACTTTACTCCAAACTGCTCTTATATAGCTTTTGCAGCGAATTTGGAGCAACCTTTGTTCAGAGTATATTTAGTGTCCAGGGAGCCGAGAATCTTCGAAATATCGACTTACACGAAATGAAAAATTTTTGCGATATTCTTGTTCCCCACACTCCAAACTGCTCCTATATAGCTTTTGCAGCGAATTTGGAGCAACTATTGTTCAGAGTATATTTAGTGTCCAGGGAGCCGAGAATCGTTGAAATATCGACTTACACGAAATGAAATATTTTTGTGATATTCTTGTTTACCTTACTCCAAACTGCTCTTATATAGCTTTTGCAGCGAATTTGGAGCAAACTTTGTTCAGACTATATTTAGTGTCCAGGAAGCCGAGAATCGTCGAAATATCGACTTACACGAAATGAAAAATTTTTGCGATATTCTTGTTCCCCACGCTCCAAACTGCTCTTATATAGCTTTTGCAGCGAATTTGGAACAACTTTTGTTATATGTATTTTTCGTGTCCAGGGAGCCGAGAATCATCGAAATATCAACTTACACGAAATGAAATATTTTTGTGATATTCTTGTTCCCCAGGCTACAAACTGCTCGTAATTAGCATTTGCAGCGAATTTGGAGCAACTTTTGTTATATGTATATTTCGTTACCAGGGAGCCGAGAATCGTCGAAATATCGACTTACACGTAATGAAACATTTTTATGATATTCTTGTTCCCCGCGCTCCAAACTGCTCGTAAATAGCATTTGAGGCGAATTTGGAGCAACTTTTGGTATATGTATAATTCATGACCAGGGAGCTGAGAATCGGCGAAATATCGACTTACACGAAATGAAATATTTTTGTGATATTCTTGTTCCCCACGCTCCAAACTGCTCTTATATAGCTTTCGCAGCAATTTGGAACAACTTTTGTTATATGTATTTTTCGTGTCCAGGGAGCCGAGAATCGTCGAAATATCGACTTACACGAAATGAAATATTTTTGTGATATTCTTGTTCCCCACACTCCAAACTTCTCGTATATAGCTTTTGCAGCGAATTTGGAGCAACGTTTGTTAGGATAATATATTTCCTGTCCTGGGAGCTGAGAATCCTCGAAAAATCGACTTACGCGAAATGAAAAATTTTTGTGATATTCTTCTTCCCCACGCTCCAAACTGCTCGTATATAGCATTTGCTGCGAATTTGGAGCAACTTTTGTTATATGTATATTTCGTGACCAGGGAGCCGAGAATCGTCGAAATATCGACTTACACGTAATGAAACATATTTATGATATTCTTGTTCCCCACGCTCCAAACTGCTCGTAAATAGCATTTGCAGCGAATTTGGAGTAACTTTTGTTATATGTATATTTCGTTACCAGGGAGCTGAGAATCGTCGAAATATCGACTTACACGAAATGAAATATTTTTGTGATATTCTTGTTTACCTTACTCCAAACTGCTCTTATAGCTTTTGCAGCGAATTTGGAACAACTTTTGTTATATGTATTTTTCGTGTCCAGGGAGCCGAGAATCGTCGAAATATCAACTTACACGAAATGAAATATTTTTGTGATATTCCTACTCCCCAGGCTCCAAACTGCTCGTAAATAGCATTTGCAGCGAATTTGGAGCAACTTTTGTTATATGTATATTTCGTTACCAGGGAGCCGAGAATCGTCGAAATATCGACTTACACGAAATGAAATATTTTTGTGATATTCTTGTTTACCTTACTCCAAACTGAAATATTTTTGTGATATTCTTGTTCACCACGCTCCAAACTGCTCGTAAATAGCATTTGAAGCGAATTTGGGGCAACTTTTGTTATATGTATTTTTTGTGACCAGGGAGCCGAGAATCGTCGAAATATCGACTTACACGTAATGAAACATTTTTATGATATTCTTGTTCCCCGCGTTCCAAACTGCTCGTAAATAGCATTTGCAGCAAATTTGGAGCAACTTTTGATATATGTATTTTCGTGTCCAGGGAGCCGAGAATCGTCAAAATATCGACTTACACGAAATGAAAAATTTTTGTGATATTCTTGTTCCCCACACTCCAAACTTCTCGTATATAGCTTTTGCAGCGAATTTGGAACAACTTTTGTTATATGTATTTTTCGTGTCCAGGGAGCCGAGAATCGTCGAAATATCGACTTACACGAAATGAAATATTTTTGTGATATTCTTGTTTACTTTACTCCAAACTGCTCTTATATAGCTTTTGCAGCGAATTTGGAGCAACCTTTGTTCAGAGTATATTTAGTGTCCAGGGAGCCGAGAATCTTCGAAATATCGACTTACACGAAATGAAAAATTTTTGCGATATTCTTGTTCCCCACACTCCAAACTGCTCCTATATAGCTTTTGCAGCGAATTTGGAGCAACTATTGTTCAGAGTATATTTAGTGTCCAGGGAGCCGAGAATCGTTGAAATATCGACTTACACGAAATGAAATATTTTTGTGATATTCTTGTTTACCTTACTCCAAACTGCTCTTATATAGCTTTTGCAGCGAATTTGGAGCAAACTTTGTTCAGAGTATATTTAGTGTCCAGGAAGCCGAGAATCGTCGAAATATCGACTTACACGAAATGAAAAATTTTTGCGATATTCTTGTTCCCCACGCTCCAAACTGCTCTTATATAGCTTTTGCAGCGAATTTGGAACAACTTTTGTTATATGTATTTTTCGTGTCCAGGGAGCCGAGAATCATCGAAATATCAACTTACACGAAATGAAATATTTTTGTGATATTCTTGTTCCCCACGCTACAAACTGCTCGTAATTAGCATTTGCAGCGAATTTGGATCAACTTTTGTTATATGTATATTTCGTTACCAGGGAGCCGAGAATCGTCGAAATATCGACTTACACGTAATGAAACATTTTTATGATATTCTTGTTCCCCGCGCTCCAAACTGCTCGTAAATAGCATTTGAGGCGAATTTGGAGCAACTTTTGGTATATGTATATTTCATGACCAGGGAGCTGAGAATCGGCGAAATATCGACTTACACGAAATGAAATATTTTTGTGATATTCTTGTTCCCCACGCTCCAAACTGCTCTTATATAGCTTTCGCAGCAATTTGGAACAACTTTTGTTATATGTATTTTTCGTGTCCAGGGAGCCGAGAATCGTCGAAATATCGACTTACACGAAATGAAATATTTTTGTGATATTCTTGTTCCCCACACTCCAAACTTCTCGTATATAGCTTTTGCAGCGAATTTGGAGCAACGTTTGTTAGGATAATATATTTCCTGTCCTGGGAGCTGAGAATCCTCGAAAAATCGACTTACGCGAAATGAAAAATTTTTGTGATATTCTTCTTCCCCACGCTCCAAACTGCTCGTATATAGCATTTGCTGCGAAATTGGAGCAACTTTTGTTATATGTATATTTCGTGACCAGGGAGCCGAGAATCGTCGAAATATCGACTTACACGTAATGAAACATATTTATGATATTCTTGTTCCCCACGCTCCAAACTGCTCGTAAATAGCATTTGCAGCGAATTTGGAGTAACTTTTGTTATATGTATATTTCGTTACCAGGGAGCTGAGAATCGTCGAAATATCGACTTACACGAAATGAAATATTTTTGTGATATTCTTGTTTACCTTACTCCAAACTGCTCTTATAGCTTTTGCAGCGAATTTGGTACAACTTTTGTTATATGTATTTTTCGTGTCCAGGGAGCCGAGAATCGTCGAAATATCAACTTACACGAAATGAAATATTTTTGTGATATTCCTACTCCCCAGGCTCCAAACTGCTCGTAAATAGCATTTGCAGCGAATTTGGAGCAACTTTTGTTATATGTATATTTCGTTACCAGGGAGCCGAGAATCGTCGAAATATCGACTTACACGAAATGAAATATTTTTGTGATATTCTTGTTTAGCTTACTCCAAACTGAAATATTTTTGTGATATTCTTGTTCACCACGCTCCAAACTGCTCGTAAATAGCATTTGAAGCGAATTTGGGGCAACTTTTGTTATATGTATTTTTTGTGACCAGGGAGCCGAGAATCGTCGAAATATCGACTTACACGTAATGAAACATTTTTATGATATTCTTGTTCCCCGCGTTGCAAACTGCTCGTAAATAGCATTTGCAGCAAATTTGGAGCAACTTTTGATATATGTATTTTCGTGTCCAGGGAGCCGAGAATCGTCAAAATATCCACTTACACGAAATGAAAAATTTTTGTGATATTCTTGTTCCCCACACTCCAAACTTCTCGTATATAGCTTTTGCAGCGAATTTGGAACAACTTTTGTTATATGTATTTTTCGTGTCCAGGGAGCCGAGAATCGTCGAAATATCGACTTACACGAAATGAAATATTTTTGTGATATTCTTGTTTACCTTACTCCAAACTGCTCTTATATAGCTTTTGCAGCGAATTTGGAGCAACCTTTGTTCAGAGTATATTTAGTGTCCAGGAAGCCGAGAATCGTCGAAATATCGACTTACACGAAATGAAAAATTTTTGCGATATTCTTGTTCCCCACGCTCCAAACTGCTCTTATATAGCTTTTGCAGCGAATTTGGAACAACTTTTGTTATATGTATTTTTCGTGTCCAGGGAGCCGAGAATCATCGAAATATCAACTTACACGAAATGAAATATTTTTGTGATATTCTTGTTCCCCACGCTACAAACTGCTCGTAATTAGCATTTGCAGCGAATTTGGAGCAACTTTTGTTATATGTATATTTCGTTACCAGGGAGCCGAGAATCGTCGAAATATCGACTTACACGTAATGAAACATTTTTATGATATTCTTGTTCCCCGCGCTCCAAACTGCTCGTAAATAGCATTTGAGGCGAATTTGGAGCAACTTTTGGTATATGTATATTTCATGACCAGGGAGCTGAGAATCGGCGAAATATCGACTTACACGAAATGAAATATTTTTGTGATATTCTTGTTCCCCACGCTCCAAACTGCTCTTATATAGCTTTCGCAGCAATTTGGAACAACTTTTGTTATATGTATTTTTCGTGTCCAGGGAGCCGAGAATCGTCGAAATATCGACTTACACGAAATGAAATATTTTTGTGATATTCTTGTTCCCCACACTCCAAACTTCTCGTATATAGCTTTTGCAGCGAATTTGGAGCAACGTTTGTTAGGATAATATATTTCCTGTCCTGGGAGCTGAGAATCCTCGAAAAATCGACTTACGCGAAATGAAAAATTTTTGTGATATTCTTCTTCCCCACGCTCCAAACTGCTCGTATATAGCATTTGCTGCGAATTTGGAGCAACTTTTGTTATATGTATATTTCGTGACCAGGGAGCCGAGAATCGTCGAAATATCGACTTACACGTAATGAAACATATTTATGATATTCTTGTTCCCCACGCTCCAAACTGCTCGTAAATAGCATTTGCAGCGAATTTGGAGTAACTTTTGTTATATGTATATTTCGTTACCAGGGAGCTGAGAATCGTCGAAATATCGACTTACACGAAATGAAATATTTTTGTGATATTCTTGTTTACCTTACTCCAAACTGCTCTTATAGCTTTTGCAGCGAATTTGGAACAACTTTTGTTATATGTATTTTTCGTGTCCAGGGAGCCGAGAATCGTCGAAATATCAACTTACACGAAATGAAATATTTTTGTGATATTCCTACTCCCCAGGCTCCAAACTGCTCGTAAATAGCATTTGCAGCGAATTTGGAGCAACTTTTGTTATATGTATATTTCGTTACCAGGGAGCCGAGAATCGTCGAAATATCGACTTACACGAAATGAAATATTTTTGTGATATTCTTGTTTAGCTTACTCCAAACTGAAATATTTTTGTGATATTCTTGTTCACCACGCTCCAAACTGCTCGTAAATAGCATTTGAAGCGAATTTGGGGCAACTTTTGTTATATGTATTTTTTGTGACCAGGGAGCCGAGAATCGTCGAAATATCGACTTACACGTAATGAAACATTTTTATGATATTCTTGTTCCCCGCGTTCCAAACTGCTCGTAAATAGCATTTGAGGCAAATTTGGAGCAACTTTTGATATATGTATTTTCGTGTCCAGGGAGCCGAGAATCGTCAAAATATCCACTTACACGAAATGAAAAATTTTTGTGATATTCTTGTTCCCCACACTCCAAACTTCTCGTATATAGCTTTTGCAGCGAATTTGGAACAACTTTTGTTATATGTATTTTTCGTGTCCAGGGAGCCGAGAATCGTCGAAATATCGACTTACACGAAATGAAATATTTTTGTGATATTCTTGTTTACCTTACTCCAAACTGCTCTTATATAGCTTTTGCAGCGAATTTGGAGCAACCTTTGTTCAGAGTATATTTAGTGTCCAGGGAGCCGAGAATCTTCGAAATATCGACTTACACGAAATGAAAAATTTTTGCGATATTCTTGTTCCCCACACTCCAAACTGCTCGTATATAGCTTTTGCAGCGAATTTGGAGCAACTATTGGTTAGAGTATATTTAGTGTCCAGGGAGCCGAGAATCGTTGAAATATCGACTTACACGAAATGAAATATTTTTGTGATATTCTTGTTTACCTTACTCCAAACTGCTCTTATATAGCTTTTGCAGCGAATTTGGAGCAACCTTTGTTCAGAGTATATTTAGTGTCCAGGGAGCCGAGAATCTTCGAAATATCGACTTACACGAAATGAAAAATTTTTGCGATATTCTTGTTCCCCACACTCCAAACTGCTCGTATATAGCTTTTGCAGCGAATTTGGAGCAACTATTGTTCAGAGTATATTTAGTGTCCAGGGAGCCGAGAATCGTTGAAATATCGACTTACACGAAATGAAATATTTTTGTGATATTCTTGTTTACCTTACTCCAAACTGCTCTTATATAGCTTTTGTAGCGAATTTGGAGCAACCTTTGTTCAGAGTATATTTTGTGTCCAGGGAGCCGAGAATCGTCGAAATATCGTCTTACACGAAATGAAAAATTTTTGCGATATTCTTGTTCCCCACGCTCCAAACTGCTCTTATATAGCTTTTGCAGCGAATTTGGAGCAACTTTTGTTATATGTATTTTTTGTGACCAGGGAGCCGAGAATCGTCGAAATATCGACTTACACGTAATGAAACATTTTTATGATATTCTTGTTCCCCGCGTTCCAAACTGCTCGCAAATAGCATTTGCAGCAAATTTGGAGCAACTTTTGATATATGTATTTTCGTGTCCAGGGAGCCGAGAATCGTCAAAATATCGACTTACACGAAATGAAAAATTTTTGTGATATTCTTGTTCCCCACACTCCAAACTTTTCGTATATAGCTTTTGAAGCGAATTTGGAGCAACTTTTGTTATATGTATATTTCGTGACCAGGGAGCCGAGAATCGTCGAAATATCAACTTACACGAAATGAAATATTTTTGTGATATTCTTGTTCCCCACGCTCCAAACTGTTCGTAAATAGCATTTGCAGCGAATTTGGAGCAACTTTTGTTATATGTATATTTCGTTACCAGGGAGCTGAGAATCGTCGAAATATCGACTTACACGAAATGAAATATTTTTGTGATATTCTTGTTTACCTTACTCCAAACTGAAATATTTTTGTGATATTCTTGTTCACCACGCTCCAAACTGCTCGTAAATAGCATTTGAAGCGAATTTGGGGCAACTTTTGTTATATGTATTTTTTGTGACCAGGGAGCCGAGAATCGTCGAAATATCGACTTACACGTAATGAAACATTTTTATGATATTCTTGTTCCCCGCGCTCCAAACTGCTCGTAAATAGCATTTGAGGCGAATTTGGAGCAACTTTTGGTATATGTATATTTCATGACCAGGGAGCTGAGAATCGGCGAAATATCGACTTACACGAAATGAAATATTTTTGTGATATTCTTGTTCCCCACGCTCCAAACTGCTCTTATATAGCTTTCGCAGCAATTTGGAACAACTTTTGTTATATGTATTTTTCGTCTCCAGGGAGCCGAGAATCGTCGAAATATCGACTTACACGAAATGAAATATTTTTGTGATATTCTTGTTCCCCACACTCCAAACTTCTCGTATATAGCTTTTGCAGCGAATTTGGAGCAACGTTTGTTAGGATAATATATTTCCTGTCCTGGGAGCTGAGAATCCTCGAAAAATCGACTTACGCGAAATGAAAAATTTTTGTGATATTCTTCTTCCCCACGCTCCAAACTGCTCGTATATAGCATTTGCTGCGAATTTGGAGCAACTTTTGTTATATGTATATTTCGTGACCAGGGAGCCGAGAATCGTCGAAATATCGACTTACACGTAATGAAACATATTTATGATATTCTTGTTCCCCACGCTCCAAACTGCTCGTAAATAGCAATTGCAGCGAATTTGGAGTAACTTTTGTTATATGTATATTTCGTTACCAGGGAGCTGAGAATCGTCGAAATATCGACTTACACGAAATGAAATATTTTTGTGATATTCTTGTTTACCTTACTCCAAACTGCTCTTATAGCTTTTGCAGCGAATTTGGAACAACTTTTGTTATATGTATTTTTCGTGTCCAGGGAGCCGAGAATCGTCGAAATATCAACTTACACGAAATGAAATATTTTTGTGATATTCCTACTCCCCAGGCTCCAAACTGCTCGTAAATAGCATTTGCAGCGAATTTGGAGCAACTTTTGTTATATGTATATTTCGTTACCAGGGAGCCGAGAATCGTCGAAATATCGACTTACACGAAATGAAATATTTTTGTGATATTCTTGTTTACCTTACTCCAAACTGAAATATTTTTGTGATATTCTTGTTCACCACGCTCCAAACTGCTCGTAAATAGCATTTGAAGCGAATTTGGGGCAACTTTTGTTATATGTATTTTTTGTGACCAGGGAGCCGAGAATCGTCGAAATATCGACTTACACGTAATGAAACATTTTTATGATATTCTTGTTCCCCGCGTTCCAAACTGCTCGTAAATAGCATTTGCAGCAAATTTGGAGCAACTTTTGATATATGTATTTTCGTGTCCAGGGAGCCGAGAATCGTCAAAATATCGACTTACACGAAATGAAAAATTTTTGTGATATTCTTGTTCCCCACACTCCACACTTCTCGTATATAGCTTTTGCAGCGAATTTGGAACAACTTTTGTTATATGTATTTTTCGTGTCCAGGGAGCCGAGAATCGTCGAAATATCGACTTACACGAAATGAAATATTTTTGTGATATTCTTGTTTACTTTACTCCAAACTGCTCTTATATAGCTTTTGCAGCGAATTTGGAGCAACCTTTGTTCAGAGTATATTTAGTGTCCAGGGAGCCGAGAATCTTCGAAATATCGACTTACACGAAATGAAAAATTTTTGCGATATTCTTGTTCCCCACACTCCAAACTGCTCCTATATAGCTTTTGCAGCGAATTTGGAGCAACTATTGTTCAGAGTATATTTATATATAGCTTTCGCAGCAATTTGGAACAACTTTTGTTATATGTATTTTTCGTGTCCAGGGAGCCGAGAATCGTCGAAATATCGACTTACACGAAATGAAATATTTTTGTGATATTCTTGTTCCCCACACTCCAAACTTCTCGTATATAGCTTTTGCAGCGAATTTGGAGCAACGTTTGTTAGGATAATATATTTCCTGTCCTGGGAGCTGAGAATCCTCGAAAAATCGACTTACGCGAAATGAAAAATTTTTGTGATATTCTTCTTCCCCACGCTCCAAACTGCTCGTATATAGCATTTGCTGCGAATTTGGAGCAACTTTTGTTATATGTATATTTCGTGACCAGGGAGCCGAGAATCGTCGAAATATCGACTTACACGTAATGAAACATATTTATGATATTCTTGTTCCCCACGCTCCAAACTGCTCGTAAATAGCATTTGCAGCGAATTTGGAGTAACTTTTGTTATATGTATATTTCGTTACCAGGGAGCTGAGAATCGTCGAAATATCGACTTACACGAAATGAAATATTTTTGTGATATTCTTGTTTACCTTACTCCAAACTGCTCTTATAGCTTTTGCAGCGAATTTGGAACAACTTTTGTTATATGTATTTTTCGTGTCCAGGGAGCCGAGAATCGTCGAAATATCAACTTACACGAAATGAAATATTTTTGTGATATTCCTACTCCCCAGGCTCCAAACTGCTCGTAAATAGCATTTGCAGCGAATTTGGAGCAACTTTTGTTATATGTATATTTCGTTACCAGGGAGCCGAGAATCGTCGAAATATCGACTTACACGAAATGAAATATTTTTGTGATATTCTTGTTTACCTTACTCCAAACTGAAATATTTTTGTGATATTCTTGTTCACCACGCTCCAAACTGCTCGTAAATAGCATTTGAAGCGAATTTGGGGCAACTTTTGTTATATGTATTTTTTGTGACCAGGGAGCCGAGAATCGTCGAAATATCGACTTACACGTAATGAAACATTTTTATGATATTCTTGTTCCCCGCGTTCCAAACTGCTCGTAAATAGCATTTGCAGCAAATTTGGAGCAACTTTTGATATATGTATTTTCGTGTCCAGGGAGCCGAGAATCGTCAAAATATCGACTTACACGAAATGAAAAATTTTTGTGATATTCTTGTTCCCCACACTCCACACTTCTCGTATATAGCTTTTGCAGCGAATTTGGAACAACTTTTGTTATATGTATTTTTCGTGTCCAGGGAGCCGAGAATCGTCGAAATATCGACTTACACGAAATGAAATATTTTTGTGATATTCTTGTTTACTTTACTCCAAACTGCTCTTATATAGCTTTTGCAGCGAATTTGGAGCAACCTTTGTTCAGAGTATATTTAGTGTCCAGGGAGCCGAGAATCTTCGAAATATCGACTTACACGAAATGAAAAATTTTTGCGATATTCTTGTTCCCCACACTCCAAACTGCTCCTATATAGCTTTTGCAGCGAATTTGGAGCAACTATTGTTCAGAGTATATTTATATATAGCTTTCGCAGCAATTTGGAACAACTTTTGTTATATGTATTTTTCGTGTCCAGGGAGCCGAGAATCGTCGAAATATCGACTTACACGAAATGAAATATTTTTGTGATATTCTTGTTCCCCACACTCCAAACTTCTCGTATATAGCTTTTGCAGCGAATTTGGAGCAACGTTTGTTAGGATAATATATTTCCTGTCCTGGGAGCTGAGAATCCTCGAAAAATCGACTTACGCGAAATGAAAAATTTTTGTGATATTCTTCTTCCCCACGCTCCAAACTGCTCGTATATAGCATTTGCTGCGAATTTGGAGCAACTTTTGTTATATGTATATTTCGTGACCAGGGAGCCGAGAATCGTCGAAATATCGACTTACACGTAATGAAACATATTTATGATATTCTTGTTCCCCACGCTCCAAACTGCTCGTAAATAGCATTTGCAGCGAATTTGGAGTAACTTTTGTTATATGTATATTTCGTTACCAGGGAGCTGAGAATCGTCGAAATATCGACTTACACGAAATGAAATATTTTTGTGATATTCTTGTTTACCTTACTCCAAACTGCTCTTATAGCTTTTGCAGCGAATTTGGAACAACTTTTGTTATATGTATTTTTCGTGTCCAGGGAGCCGAGAATCGTCGAAATATCAACTTACACGAAATGAAATATTTTTGTGATATTCCTACTCCCCAGGCTCCAAACTGCTCGTAAATAGCATTTGCAGCGAATTTGGAGCAACTTTTGTTATATGTATATTTCGTTACCAGGGAGCCGAGAATCGTCGAAATATCGACTTACACGAAATGAAATATTTTTGTGATATTCTTGTTTACCTTACTCCAAACTGAAATATTTTTGTGATATTCTTGTTCACCACGCTCCAAACTGCTCGTAAATAGCATTTGAAGCGAATTTGGGGCAACTTTTGTTATATGTATTTTTTGTGACCAGGGAGCCGAGAATCGTCGAAATATCGACTTACACGTAATGAAACATTTTTATGATATTCTTGTTCCCCGCGTTCCAAACTGCTCGTAAATAGCATTTGCAGCAAATTTGGAGCAACTTTTGATATATGTATTTTCGTGTCCAGGGAGCCGAGAATCGTCAAAATATCGACTTACACGAAATGAAAAATTTTTGTGATATTCTTGTTCCCCACACTCCACACTTCTCGTATATAGCTTTTGCAGCGAATTTGGAACAACTTTTGTTATATGTATTTTTCGTGTCCAGGGAGCCGAGAATCGTCGAAATATCGACTTACACGAAATGAAATATTTTTGTGATATTCTTGTTTACTTTACTCCAAACTGCTCTTATATAGCTTTTGCAGCGAATTTGGAGCAACCTTTGTTCAGAGTATATTTAGTGTCCAGGGAGCCGAGAATCTTCGAAATATCGACTTACACGAAATGAAAAATTTTTGCGATATTCTTGTTCCCCACACTCCAAACTGCTCCTATATAGCTTTTGCAGCGAATTTGGAGCAACTATTGTTCAGAGTATATTTATATATAGCTTTCGCAGCAATTTGGAACAACTTTTGTTATATGTATTTTTCGTGTCCAGGGAGCCGAGAATCGTCGAAATATCGACTTACACGAAATGAAATATTTTTGTTGTATTCTTGTTCCCCACACTCCAAACTTCTCGTATATAGCTTTTGCAGCGAATTTGGAGCAACGTTTGTTAGGATAATATATTTCCTGTCCTGGGAGCTGAGAATCCTCGAAAAATCGACTTACGCGAAATGAAAAATTTTTGTGATATTCTTCTTCCCCACGCTCCAAACTGCTCGTATATAGCATTTGCTGCGAATTTGGAGTAACTTTTGTTATATGTATATTTCGTTACCAGGGAGCTGAGAATCGTCGAAATATCTACTTACACGAAATGAAATATTTTTGTGATATTCTTGTTTACCTTACTCCAAACTGCTCTTATAGCTTTTGCAGCGAATTTGGAACAACTTTTGTTATATGTATTTTTCGTGTCCAGGGAGCCGAGAATCGTCGAAATATCAACTTACACGAAATGAAATATTTTTGTGATATTCCTACTCCCCAGGCTCCAAACTGCTCGTAAATAGCATTTGCAGCGAATTTGGAGCAACTTTTGTTATATGTATATTTCGTTACCAGGGAGCCGAGAATCGTCGAAATATCGACTTACACGAAATGAAATATTTTTGTGATATTCTTGTTTAGCTTACTCCAAACTGAAATATTTTTGTGATATTCTTGTTCACCACGCTCCAAACTGCTCGTAAATAGCATTTGAAGCGAATTTGGGGCAACTTTTGTTATATGTATTTTTTGTGACCAGGGAGCCGAGAGTCGTCGAAATATCGACTTACACGTAATGAAACATTTTTATGATATTCTTGTTCCCCGCGTTCCACACTGCTCGTAAATAGCATTTGCAGCAAATTTGGAGCAACTTTTGATATATGTATTTTCGTGTCCAGGGAGCCGAGAATCGTCAAAATATCCACTTACACGAAATGAAAAATTTTTGTGATATTCTTGTTCCCCACACTCCAAACTTCTCGTATATAGCTTTTGCAGCGAATTTGGAACAACTTTTGTTATATGTATTTTTCGTGTCCAGGGAGCCGAGAATCGTCGAAATATCGACTTACACGAAATGAAATATTTTTGTGATATTCTTGTTTACCTTACTCCAAACTGCTCTTATATAGCTTTTGCAGCAAATTTGGAGCAACCTTTGTTCAGAGTATATTTAGTGTCCAGGGAGCCGAGAATCTTCGAAATATCGACTTACACGAAATGAAAAATTTTTGCGATATTCTTGTTCCCCACACTCCAAACTGCTCGTATATAGCTTTTGCAGCGAATTTGGAGCAACTATTGTTCAGAGTATATTTAGTGTCCAGGGAGCCGAGAATCGTTGAAATATCGACTTACACGAAATGAAATATTTTTGTGATATTCTTGTTTACCTTACTCCAAACTGCTCTTATATAGCTTTTGCAGCGAATTTGGAGCAACCTTTGTTCAGAGTATATTTAGTGTCCAGGGAGCCGAGAATCTTCGAAATATCGACTTACACGAAATGAAAAATTTTTGCGATATTCTTGTTCCCCACACTCCAAACTGCTCGTATATAGCTTTTGCAGCGAATTTGGAGCAACTATTGTTCAGAGTATATTTAGTGTCCAGGGAGCCGAGAATCGTTGAAATATCGACTTACACGAAATGAAATATTTTTGTGATATTCTTGTTTACCTTACTCCAAACTGCTCTTATATAGCTTTTGTAGCGAATTTGGAGCAACCTTTGTTCAGAGTATATTTTGTGTCCAGGGAGCCGAGAATCGTCGAAATATCGTCTTACACGAAATGAAAAATTTTTGCGATATTCTTGTTCCCCACGCTCCAAACTGCTCTTATATAGCTTTTGCAGCGAATTTGGAGCAACTTTTGTTATATGTATTTTTTGTGACCAGGGAGCCGAGAATCGTCGAAATATCGACTTACACGTAATGAAACATTTTTATGATATTCTTGTTCCCCGCGTTCCAAACTGCTCGTAAATAGCATTTGCAGCAAATTTGGAGCAACTTTTGATATATGTATTTTCGTGTCCAGGGAGCCGAGAATCGTCAAAATATCGACTTACACGAAATGAAAAATTTTTGTGATATTCTTGTTCCCCACACTCCAAACTTTTCGTATATAGCTTTTGAAGCGAATTTGGAGCAACTTTTGTTATATGTATATTTCGTGACCAGGGAGCCGAGAATCGTCGAAATATCAACTTACACGAAATGAAATATTTTTGTGATAATCTTGTTCCCCACGCTCCAAACTGTTCGTAAATAGCATTTGCAGCGAATTTGGAGCAACTTTTGTTATATGTATATTTCGTGACCAGGGAGCCGAGAATCGTCGAAATATCGACTTACACGTAAAGAAACATTTTTATGATGTTCTTGTTCCCCGCGCTCCAAACTGCTCGAAAATAGCATTTGAGGCGATTTTGGAGCAACGTTTGGTATATGTATATTTCATGACCAGGGAGCTGAGAATCGGCGAAATATCGACTTACACGAAATGAAAAATTTTGTGATATTCTTGTTTACCTTACTCCAAATTGCTCTTATATAGCTTTTGCAGCGAATTTGGAGCAACCTTTGTTCAGAGTATATTTAGTGTCCAGGGAGCCGAGAATCTTCGAAATATCGACTTACACGAAATGAAAAATTTTTGCGTTATTCTTGTTCCCCACACTCCAAACTGCTCGTATATAGCTTTTGCAGCGAATTTGGAGCAACTATTGTTCAGAGTATATTTAGTGTCCAGGGAGCCGAGAATCGTTGAAATATCGACTTACACGAAATGAAATATTTTTGTGATATTCTTGTTTACCTTACTCCAAACTGCTCTTATATAGCTTTTGCAGCGAATTTGGAGCAACCTTTGTTCAGAGTATATTTAGTGTCCAGGGAGCCGAGAATCGTCGAAATATCGACTTACACGAAATGAAAAATTTTTGCGATATTCTTGTTCCCCACGCTCCAAACTGCTCTTATATAGCTTTTGCAGCGAATTTGGAACAACTTTTGTTATATGTATTTTTCGTGTCCAGGGAGCCGAGAATCATCGAAATATCAACTTACACGAAATGAAATATTTTTGTGATATTCTTGTTCCCCACGCTACAAACTGCTCGTAAATAGCATTTGCAGCGAATTTGGAGCAATTTTGTTATATGTATATTTCGTTACCAGGGAGCCGAGAATCGTCGAAATATCGACTTACACGTAATGAAACATTTTTATGATATTCTTGTTCCCCACGCTAAAAACTGCTCGTAAATAGCATTTGCAGCGAATTTGGAGTAACTTTTGTTATATGTATATTTCGTTACCAGGGAGCTGAGAATCGTCGAAATATCGACTTACACGAAATGAAATATTTTTGTGATATTCTTGTTTACCTTACTCCAAACTGCTCTTATAGCTTTTGCAGCGAATTTGGAACAACTTTTGTTATATGTATTTTTCGTGTCCAGGGAGCCGAGAATCGTCGAAATATCAACTTACACGAAATGAAATATTTTTGTGATATTCCTACTCCCCAGGCTCCAAACTGCTCGTAAATAGCATTTGCAGCGAATTTGGAGCAACTTTTGTTATATGTATATTTCGTTACCAGGGAGCCGAGAATCGTCGAAATATCGACTTACACGAAATGAAATATTTTTGTGATATTCTTGTTTACCTTACTCCAAACTGAAATATTTTTGTGATATTCTTGTTCACCACGCTCCAAACTGCTCGTAAATAGCATTTGAAGCGAATTTGGGGCAACTTTTGTTATATGTATTTTTTGTGACCAGGGAGCCGAGAATCGTCGAAATATCGACTTACACGAAATGAAATATTTTTGTGATATTCTTGTTTACTTTACTCCAAACTGCTCTTATATAGCTTTTGCAGCGAATTTGGAGCAACCTTTGTTCAGAGTATATTTAGTGTCCAGGGAGCCGAGAATCTTCGAAATATCGACTTACACGAAATGAAAAATTTTTGCGATATTCTTGTTCCCCACACTCCAAACTGCTCCTATATAGCTTTTGCAGCGAATTTGGAGCAACTATTGTTCAGAGTATATTTAGTGTCCAGGGAGCCGAGAATCGTTGAAATATCGACTTACACGAAATGAAATATTTTTGTGATATTCTTGTTTACCTTACTCCAAACTGCTCTTATATAGCTTTTGCAGCGAATTTGGAGCAAACTTTGTTCAGACTATATTTAGTGTCCAGGAAGCCGAGAATCGTCGAAATATCGACTTACACGAAATGAAAAATTTTTGCGATATTCTTGTTCCCCACGCTCCAAACTGCTCTTATATAGCTTTTGCAGCGAATTTGGAACAACTTTTGTTATATGTATTTTTCGTGTCCAGGGAGCCGAGAATCATCGAAATATCAACTTACACGAAATGAAATATTTTTGTGATATTCTTGTTCCCCAGGCTACAAACTGCTCGTAATTAGCATTTGCAGCGAATTTGGAGCAACTTTTGTTATATGTATATTTCGTTACCAGGGAGCCGAGAATCGTCGAAATATCGACTTACACGTAATGAAACATTTTTATGATATTCTTGTTCCCCGCGCTCCAAACTGCTCGTAAATAGCATTTGAGGCGAATTTGGAGCAACTTTTGGTATATGTATAATTCATGACCAGGGAGCTGAGAATCGGCGAAATATCGACTTACACGAAATGAAATATTTTTGTGATATTCTTGTTCCCCACGCTCCAAACTGCTCTTATATAGCTTTCGCAGCAATTTGGAACAACTTTTGTTATATGTATTTTTCGTGTCCAGGGAGCCGAGAATCGTCGAAATATCGACTTACACGAAATGAAATATTTTTGTGATATTCTTGTTCCCCACACTCCAAACTTCTCGTATATAGCTTTTGCAGCGAATTTGGAGCAACGTTTGTTAGGATAATATATTTCCTGTCCTGGGAGCTGAGAATCCTCGAAAAATCGACTTACGCGAAATGAAAAATTTTTGTGATATTCTTCTTCCCCACGCTCCAAACTGCTCGTATATAGCATTTGCTGCGAATTTGGAGCAACTTTTGTTATATGTATATTTCGTGACCAGGGAGCCGAGAATCGTCGAAATATCGACTTACACGTAATGAAACATATTTATGATATTCTTGTTCCCCACGCTCCAAACTGCTCGTAAATAGCATTTGCAGCGAATTTGGAGTAACTTTTGTTATATGTATATTTCGTTACCAGGGAGCTGAGAATCGTCGAAATATCGACTTACACGAAATGAAATATTTTTGTGATATTCTTGTTTACCTTACTCCAAACTGCTCTTATAGCTTTTGCAGCGAATTTGGAACAACTTTTGTTATATGTATTTTTCGTGTCCAGGGAGCCGAGAATCGTCGAAATATCAACTTACACGAAATGAAATATTTTTGTGATATTCCTACTCCCCAGGCTCCAAACTGCTCGTAAATAGCATTTGCAGCGAATTTGGAGCAACTTTTGTTATATGTATATTTCGTTACCAGGGAGCCGAGAATCGTCGAAATATCGACTTACACGAAATGAAATATTTTTGTGATATTCTTGTTTACCTTACTCCAAACTGAAATATTTTTGTGATATTCTTGTTCACCACGCTCCAAACTGCTCGTAAATAGCATTTGAAGCGAATTTGGGGCAACTTTTGTTATATGTATTTTTTGTGACCAGGGAGCCGAGAATCGTCGAAATATCGACTTACACGTAATGAAACATTTTTATGATATTCTTGTTCCCCGCGTTCCAAACTGCTCGTAAATAGCATTTGCAGCAAATTTGGAGCAACTTTTGATATATGTATTTTCGTGTCCAGGGAGCCGAGAATCGTCAAAATATCGACTTACACGAAATGAAAAATTTTTGTGATATTCTTGTTCCCCACACTCCAAACTTCTCGTATATAGCTTTTGCAGCGAATTTGGAACAACTTTTGTTATATGTATTTTTCGTGTCCAGGGAGCCGAGAATCGTCGAAATATCGACTTACACGAAATGAAATATTTTTGTGATATTCTTGTTTACTTTACTCCAAACTGCTCTTATATAGCTTTTGCAGCGAATTTGGAGCAACCTTTGTTCAGAGTATATTTAGTGTCCAGGGAGCCGAGAATCTTCGAAATATCGACTTACACGAAATGAAAAATTTTTGCGATATTCTTGTTCCCCACACTCCAAACTGCTCCTATATAGCTTTTGCAGCGAATTTGGAGCAACTATTGTTCAGAGTATATTTAGTGTCCAGGGAGCCGAGAATCGTTGAAATATCGACTTACACGAAATGAAATATTTTTGTGATATTCTTGTTTACCTTACTCCAAACTGCTCTTATATAGCTTTTGCAGCGAATTTGGAGCAAACTTTGTTCAGAGTATATTTAGTGTCCAGGAAGCCGAGAATCGTCGAAATATCGACTTACACGAAATGAAAAATTTTTGCGATATTCTTGTTCCCCACGCTCCAAACTGCTCTTATATAGCTTTTGCAGCGAATTTGGAACAACTTTTGTTATATGTATTTTTCGTGTCCAGGGAGCCGAGAATCATCGAAATATCAACTTACACGAAATGAAATATTTTTGTGATATTCTTGTTCCCCACGCTACAAACTGCTCGTAATTAGCATTTGCAGCGAATTTGGAGCAACTTTTGTTATATGTATATTTCGTTACCAGGGAGCCGAGAATCGTCGAAATATCGACTTACACGTAATGAAACATTTTTATGATATTCTTGTTCCCCGCGCTCCAAACTGCTCGTAAATAGCATTTGAGGCGAATTTGGAGCAACTTTTGGTATATGTATATTTCATGACCAGGGAGCTGAGAATCGGCGAAATATCGACTTACACGAAATGAAATATTTTTGTGATATTCTTGTTCCCCACGCTCCAAACTGCTCTTATATAGCTTTCGCAGCAATTTGGAACAACTTTTGTTATATGTATTTTTCGTGTCCAGGGAGCCGAGAATCGTCGAAATATCGACTTACACGAAATGAAATATTTTTGTGATATTCTTGTTCCCCACACTCCAAACTTCTCGTATATAGCTTTTGCAGCGAATTTGGAGCAACGTTTGTTAGGATAATATATTTCCTGTCCTGGGAGCTGAGAATCCTCGAAAAATCGACTTACGCGAAATGAAAAATTTTTGTGATATTCTTCTTCCCCACGCTCCAAACTGCTCGTATATAGCATTTGCTGCGAAATTGGAGCAACTTTTGTTATATGTATATTTCGTGACCAGGGAGCCGAGAATCGTCGAAATATCGACTTACACGTAATGAAACATATTTATGATATTCTTGTTCCCCACGCTCCAAACTGCTCGTAAATAGCATTTGCAGCGAATTTGGAGTAACTTTTGTTATATGTATATTTCGTTACCAGGGAGCTGAGAATCGTCGAAATATCGACTTACACGAAATGAAATATTTTTGTGATATTCTTGTTTACCTTACTCCAAACTGCTCTTATAGCTTTTGCAGCGAATTTGGTACAACTTTTGTTATATGTATTTTTCGTGTCCAGGGAGCCGAGAATCGTCGAAATATCAACTTACACGAAATGAAATATTTTTGTGATATTCCTACTCCCCAGGCTCCAAACTGCTCGTAAATAGCATTTGCAGCGAATTTGGAGCAACTTTTGTTATATGTATATTTCGTTACCAGGGAGCCGAGAATCGTCGAAATATCGACTTACACGAAATGAAATATTTTTGTGATATTCTTGTTTAGCTTACTCCAAACTGAAATATTTTTGTGATATTCTTGTTCACCACGCTCCAAACTGCTCGTAAATAGCATTTGAAGCGAATTTGGGGCAACTTTTGTTATATGTATTTTTTGTGACCAGGGAGCCGAGAATCGTCGAAATATCGACTTACACGTAATGAAACATTTTTATGATATTCTTGTTCCCCGCGTTGCAAACTGCTCGTAAATAGCATTTGCAGCAAATTTGGAGCAACTTTTGATATATGTATTTTCGTGTCCAGGGAGCCGAGAATCGTCAAAATATCCACTTACACGAAATGAAAAATTTTTGTGATATTCTTGTTCCCCACACTCCAAACTTCTCGTATATAGCTTTTGCAGCGAATTTGGAACAACTTTTGTTATATGTATTTTTCGTGTCCAGGGAGCCGAGAATCGTCGAAATATCGACTTACACGAAATGAAATATTTTTGTGATATTCTTGTTTACCTTACTCCAAACTGCTCTTATATAGCTTTTGCAGCGAATTTGGAGCAACCTTTGTTCAGAGTATATTTAGTGTCCAGGAAGCCGAGAATCGTCGAAATATCGACTTACACGAAATGAAAAATTTTTGCGATATTCTTGTTCCCCACGCTCCAAACTGCTCTTATATAGCTTTTGCAGCGAATTTGGAACAACTTTTGTTATATGTATTTTTCGTGTCCAGGGAGCCGAGAATCATCGAAATATCAACTTACACGAAATGAAATATTTTTGTGATATTCTTGTTCCCCACGCTACAAACTGCTCGTAATTAGCATTTGCAGCGAATTTGGAGCAACTTTTGTTATATGTATATTTCGTTACCAGGGAGCCGAGAATCGTCGAAATATCGACTTACACGTAATGAAACATTTTTATGATATTCTTGTTCCCCGCGCTCCAAACTGCTCGTAAATAGCATTTGAGGCGAATTTGGAGCAACTTTTGGTATATGTATATTTCATGACCAGGGAGCTGAGAATCGGCGAAATATCGACTTACACGAAATGAAATATTTTTGTGATATTCTTGTTCCCCACGCTCCAAACTGCTCTTATATAGCTTTCGCAGCAATTTGGAACAACTTTTGTTATATGTATTTTTCGTGTCCAGGGAGCCGAGAATCGTCGAAATATCGACTTACACGAAATGAAATATTTTTGTGATATTCTTGTTCCCCACACTCCAAACTTCTCGTATATAGCTTTTGCAGCGAATTTGGAGCAACGTTTGTTAGGATAATATATTTCCTGTCCTGGGAGCTGAGAATCCTCGAAAAATCGACTTACGCGAAATGAAAAATTTTTGTGATATTCTTCTTCCCCACGCTCCAAACTGCTCGTATATAGCATTTGCTGCGAATTTGGAGCAACTTTTGTTATATGTATATTTCGTGACCAGGGAGCCGAGAATCGTCGAAATATCGACTTACACGTAATGAAACATATTTATGATATTCTTGTTCCCCACGCTCCAAACTGCTCGTAAATAGCATTTGCAGCGAATTTGGAGTAACTTTTGTTATATGTATATTTCGTTACCAGGGAGCTGAGAATCGTCGAAATATCGACTTACACGAAATGAAATATTTTTGTGATATTCTTGTTTACCTTACTCCAAACTGCTCTTATAGCTTTTGCAGCGAATTTGGAACAACTTTTGTTATATGTATTTTTCGTGTCCAGGGAGCCGAGAATCGTCGAAATATCAACTTACACGAAATGAAATATTTTTGTGATATTCCTACTCCCCAGGCTCCAAACTGCTCGTAAATAGCATTTGCAGCGAATTTGGAGCAACTTTTGTTATATGTATATTTCGTTACCAGGGAGCCGAGAATCGTCGAAATATCGACTTACACGAAATGAAATATTTTTGTGATATTCTTGTTTAGCTTACTCCAAACTGAAATATTTTTGTGATATTCTTGTTCACCACGCTCCAAACTGCTCGTAAATAGCATTTGAAGCGAATTTGGGGCAACTTTTGTTATATGTATTTTTTGTGACCAGGGAGCCGAGAATCGTCGAAATATCGACTTACACGTAATGAAACATTTTTATGATATTCTTGTTCCCCGCGTTCCAAACTGCTCGTAAATAGCATTTGAGGCAAATTTGGAGCAACTTTTGATATATGTATTTTCGTGTCCAGGGAGCCGAGAATCGTCAAAATATCCACTTACACGAAATGAAAAATTTTTGTGATATTCTTGTTCCCCACACTCCAAACTTCTCGTATATAGCTTTTGCAGCGAATTTGGAACAACTTTTGTTATATGTATTTTTCGTGTCCAGGGAGCCGAGAATCGTCGAAATATCGACTTACACGAAATGAAATATTTTTGTGATATTCTTGTTTACCTTACTCCAAACTGCTCTTATATAGCTTTTGCAGCGAATTTGGAGCAACCTTTGTTCAGAGTATATTTAGTGTCCAGGGAGCCGAGAATCTTCGAAATATCGACTTACACGAAATGAAAAATTTTTGCGATATTCTTGTTCCCCACACTCCAAACTGCTCGTATATAGCTTTTGCAGCGAATTTGGAGCAACTATTGGTTAGAGTATATTTAGTGTCCAGGGAGCCGAGAATCGTTGAAATATCGACTTACACGAAATGAAATATTTTTGTGATATTCTTGTTTACCTTACTCCAAACTGCTCTTATATAGCTTTTGCAGCGAATTTGGAGCAACCTTTGTTCAGAGTATATTTAGTGTCCAGGGAGCCGAGAATCTTCGAAATATCGACTTACACGAAATGAAAAATTTTTGCGATATTCTTGTTCCCCACACTCCAAACTGCTCGTATATAGCTTTTGCAGCGAATTTGGAGCAACTATTGTTCAGAGTATATTTAGTGTCCAGGGAGCCGAGAATCGTTGAAATATCGACTTACACGAAATGAAATATTTTTGTGATATTCTTGTTTACCTTACTCCAAACTGCTCTTATATAGCTTTTGTAGCGAATTTGGAGCAACCTTTGTTCAGAGTATATTTTGTGTCCAGGGAGCCGAGAATCGTCGAAATATCGTCTTACACGAAATGAAAAATTTTTGCGATATTCTTGTTCCCCACGCTCCAAACTGCTCTTATATAGCTTTTGCAGCGAATTTGGAGCAACTTTTGTTATATGTATTTTTTGTGACCAGGGAGCCGAGAATCGTCGAAATATCGACTTACACGTAATGAAACATTTTTATGATATTCTTGTTCCCCGCGTTCCAAACTGCTCGCAAATAGCATTTGCAGCAAATTTGGAGCAACTTTTGATATATGTATTTTCGTGTCCAGGGAGCCGAGAATCGTCAAAATATCGACTTACACGAAATGAAAAATTTTTGTGATATTCTTGTTCCCCACACTCCAAACTTTTCGTATATAGCTTTTGAAGCGAATTTGGAGCAACTTTTGTTATATGTATATTTCGTGACCAGGGAGCCGAGAATCGTCGAAATATCAACTTACACGAAATGAAATATTTTTGTGATATTCTTGTTCCCCACGCTCCAAACTGTTCGTAAATAGCATTTGCAGCGAATTTGGAGCAACTTTTGTTATATGTATATTTCGTTACCAGGGAGCTGAGAATCGTCGAAATATCGACTTACACGAAATGAAATATTTTTGTGATATTCTTGTTTACCTTACTCCAAACTGAAATATTTTTGTGATATTCTTGTTCACCACGCTCCAAACTGCTCGTAAATAGCATTTGAAGCGAATTTGGGGCAACTTTTGTTATATGTATTTTTTGTGACCAGGGAGCCGAGAATCGTCGAAATATCGACTTACACGTAATGAAACATTTTTATGATATTCTTGTTCCCCGCGTTCCAAACTGCTCGTAAATAGCATTTGCAGCAAATTTGGAGCAACTTTTGATATATGTATTTTCGTGTCCAGGGAGCCGAGAATCGTCAAAATATCGACTTACACGAAATGAAAAATTTTTGTGATATTCTTGTTCCCCACACTCCAAACTTCTCGTATATAGCTTTTGCAGCGAATTTGGAGCAACTATTGTTCAGAGTATATTTAGTGTCCAGGGAGCCGAGAATCGTTGAAATATCGACTTACACGAAATGAAATATTTTTGTGATATTCTTGTTTACCTTACTCCAAACTGCTCTTATATAGCTTTTGCAGCGAATTTGGAGCAACCTTTGTTCAGAGTATATTTAGTGTCCAGGGAGCCGAGAATCGGCGAAATATCGTCTTACACGAAATGAAAAATTTTTGCGATATTCTTGTTCCCCACGCTCCAAACTGCTCTTATATAGCTTTTGCAGCGAATTTGGAACAACTTTTGTTATATGTATTTTTCGTGTCCAGGGAGCCGAGAATCATCGAAATATCAACTTACACGAAATGAAATATTTTTGTGATATTCTTGTTCCCCACGCTACAAACTGCTCGTAAATAGCATTTGCAGCGAATTTGGAGCAACTTTTGTTATATGTATTTTTTGTGACCAGGGAGCCGAGAATCGTCGAAATATCGACTTACACGTAATGAAACATTTTTATGATATTCTTGTTCCCCGCGTTCCAAACTGCTCGTAAATAGCATTTGCAGCAAATTTGGAGCAACTTTTGATATATGTATTTTCGTGTCCAGGGAGCCGAGAATCGTCAAAATATCGACTTACACGAAATGAAAAATTTTTGTGATATTCTTGTTCCCCACACTCCAAACTTTTCGTATATAGCTTTTGAAGCGAATTTGGAGCAACTTTTGTTATATGTATATTTCGTGACCAGGGAGCCCAGAATCGTCGAAATATCGACTTACACGTAAAGAAACATTTTTATGATGTTCTTGTTCCCCGCGCTCCAAACTGCTCGAAAATAGCATTTGAGGCGATTTTGGAGCAACGTTTGGTATATGTATATTTCATGACCAGGGAGCTGAGAATCGGCGAAATATCGACTTACACGAAATGAAAAATTTTGTGATATTCTTGTTTACCTTACTCCAAATTGCTCTTATATAGCTTTTGCAGCGAATTTGGAGCAACCTTTGTTCAGAGTATATTTAGTGTCCAGGGAGCCGAGAATCTTCGAAATATCGACTTACACGAAATGAAAAATGTTTGCGATATTCTTGTTCCGCACACTCCAAACTGCTCGTATATAGCTTTTGCAGCGAATTTGGAGCAACTATTGTTCAGAGTATATTTAGTGTCCAGGGAGCCGAGAATCGTTGAAATATCGACTTACACGAAATGAAATATTTTTGTGATATTCTTGTTTACCTTACTCCAAACTGCTCTTATATAGCTTTTGCAGCGAATTTGGAGCAACCTTTGTTCAGAGTATATTTAGTGTCCAGGGAGCCGAGAATCGTCGAAATATCGACTTACACGAAATGAAAAATTTTTGCGATATTCTTGTTCCCCACGCTCCAAACTGCTCTTATATAGCATTTGCAGCGAATTTGGAGCAACTTTTGTTATATGTATATTTCGTTACCAGGGAGCCGAGAATCGTCGAAATATCGACTTACACGTAATGAAACATTTTTATGATATTCTTGTTCCCCGCGCTCCAAACTGCTCGTAAATAGCATTTGAGGCGAATTTGGAGCAACTTTTGGTATATGTATATTTCATGACCAGGGAGCTGAGAATCGGCGAAATATCGACTTACACGAAATGAAATATTTTTGTGATATTCTTGTTCCCCACGCTCCAAACTGCTCTTATATAGCTTTCGCAGCAATTTGGAACAACTTTTGTTATATGTATTTTTCGTGTCCAGGGAGCCGAGAATCGTCGAAATATCGACTTACACGAAATGAAATATTTTTGTGATATTCTTGTTCCCCACACTCCAAACTTCTCGTATATAGCTTTTGCAGCGAATTTGGAGCAACGTTTGTTAGGATAATATATTTCCTGTCCTGGGAGCTGAGAATCCTCGAAAAATCGACTTACGCGAAATGAAAAATTTTTGTGATATTCTTCTTCCCCACGCTCCAAACTGCTCGTATATAGCATTTGCTGCGAATTTGGAGCAACTTTTGTTATATGTATATTTCGTGACCAGGGAGCCGAGAATCGTCGAAATATCGACTTACACGTAATGAAACATATTTATGATATTCTTGTTCCCCACGCTCCAAACTGCTCGTAAATAGCATTTGCAGCGAATTTGGAGTAACTTTTGTTATATGTATATTTCGTTACCAGGGAGCTGAGAATCGTCGAAATATCTACTTACACGAAATGAAATATTTTTGTGATATTCTTGTTTACCTTACTCCAAACTGCTCTTATAGCTTTTGCAGCGAATTTGGAACAACTTTTGTTATATGTATTTTTCGTGTCCAGGGAGCCGAGAATCGTCGAAATATCAACTTACACGAAATGAAATATTTTTGTGATATTCCTACTCCCCAGGCTCCAAACTGCTCGTAAATAGCATTTGCAGCGAATTTGGAGCAACTTTTGTTATATGTATATTTCGTTACCAGGGAGCCGAGAATCGTCGAAATATCGACTTACACGAAATGAAATATTTTTGTGATATTCTTGTTTAGCTTACTCCAAACTGAAATATTTTTGTGATATTCTTGTTCACCACGCTCCAAACTGCTCGTAAATAGCATTTGAAGCGAATTTGGGGCAACTTTTGTTATATGTATTTTTTGTGACCAGGGAGCCGAGAGTCGTCGAAATATCGACTTACACGTAATGAAACATTTTTATGATATTCTTGTTCCCCGCGTTCCAAACTGCTCGTAAATAGCATTTGCAGCAAATTTGGAGCAACTTTTGATATATGTATTTTCGTGTCCAGGGAGCCGAGAATCGTCAAAATATCCACTTACACGAAATGAAAAATTTTTGTGATATTCTTGTTCCCCACACTCCAAACTTCTCGTATATAGCTTTTGCAGCGAATTTGGAACAACTTTTGTTATATGTATTTTTCGTGTCCAGGGAGCCGAGAATCGTCGAAATATCGACTTACACGAAATGAAATATTTTTGTGATATTCTTGTTTACCTTACTCCAAACTGCTCTTATATAGCTTTTGCAGCAAATTTGGAGCAACCTTTGTTCAGAGTATATTTAGTGTCCAGGGAGCCGAGAATCTTCGAAATATCGACTTACACGAAATGAAAAATTTTTGCGATATTCTTGTTCCCCACACTCCAAACTGCTCGTATATAGCTTTTGCAGCGAATTTGGAGCAACTATTTGTTCAGAGTATATTTAGTGTCCAGGGAGCCGAGAATCGTTGAAATATCGACTTACACGAAATGAAATATTTTTGTGATATTCTTGTTTACCTTACTCCAAACTGCTCTTATATAGCTTTTGCAGCGAATTTGGAGCAACCTTTGTTCAGAGTATATTTAGTGTCCAGGGAGCCGAGAATCTTCGAAATATCGACTTACACGAAATGAAAAATTTTTGCAATATTCTTGTTCCCCACACTCCAAACTGCTCGTATATAGCTTTTGCAGCGAATTTGGAGCAACTATTGTTCAGAGTATATTTAGTGTCCAGGGAGCCGAGAATCGTTGAAATATCGACTTACACGAAATGAAATATTTTTGTGATATTCTTGTTTACCTTACTCCAATCTGCTCTTATATAGCTTTTGTAGCGAATTTGGAGCAACCTTTGTTCAGAGTATATTTTGTGTCCAGGGAGCCGAGAATCGACGAAATATCGTCTTACACGAAATGAAAAATTTTTGCGATATTCTTGTTCCCCACGCTCCAAACTGCTCTTATATAGCTTTTGCAGCGAATTTGGAGCAACTTTTGTTATATGTATTTTTTGTGACCAGGGAGCCGAGAATCGTCGAAATATCGACTTACACGTAATGAAACATTTTTATGATATTCTTGTTCCCCGCGTTCCAAACTGCTCGTAAATAGCATTTGCAGCAAATTTGGAGCAACTTTTGATATATGTATTTTCGTGTCCAGGGAGCCGAGAATCGTCAAAATATCGACTTACACGAAATGAAAAATTTTTGTGATATTCTTGTTCCCCACACTCCAAACTTTTCGTATATAGCTTTTGAAGCGAATTTGGAGCAACTTTTGTTATATGTATATTTCGTGACCAGGGAGCCGAGAATCGTCGAAATATCAACTTACACGAAATGAAATATTTTTGTGATATTCTTGTTCCCCACGCTCCAAACTGTTCGTAAATAGCATTTGCAGCGAATTTGGAGCAACTTTTGTTATATGTATATTTCGTGACCAGGGAGCCGAGAATCGTCGAAATATCGACTTACACGTAAAGAAACATTTTTATGATGTTCTTGTTCCCCGCGCTCCAAACTGCTCGAAAATAGCATTTGAGGCGATTTTGGAGCAACGTTTGGTATATGTATATTTCATGACCAGGGAGCTGAGAATCGGCGAAATATCGACTTACACGAAATGAAAAATTTTGTGATATTCTTGTTTACCTTACTCCAAATTGCTCTTATATAGCTTTTGCAGCGAATTTGGAGCAACCTTTGTTCAGAGTATATTTAGTGTCCAGGGAGCCGAGAATCTTCGAAATATCGACTTACACGAAATGAAAAATTTTTGCGTTATTCTTGTTCCCCACACTCCAAACTGCTCGTATATAGCTTTTGCAGCGAATTTGGAGCAACTATTGTTCAGAGTATATTTAGTGTCCAGGGAGCCGAGAATCGTTGAAATATCGACTTACACGAAATGAAATATTTTTGTGATATTCTTGTTTACCTTACTCCAAACTGCTCTTATATAGCTTTTGCAGCGAATTTGGAGCAACCTTTGTTCAGAGTATATTTAGTGTCCAGGGAGCCGAGAATCGTCGAAATATCGACTTACACGAAATGAAAAATTTTTGCGATATTCTTGTTCCCCACGCTCCAAACTGCTCTTATATAGCTTTTGCAGCGAATTTGGAACAACTTTTGTTATATGTATCTTTCGTGTCCAGGGAGCCGAGAATCATCGAAATATCAACTTACACGAAATGAAATATTTTTGTGATATTCTTGTTCCCCACGCTACAAACTGCTCGTAAATAGCATTTGCAGCGAATTTGGAGCAATTTTGTTATATGTATATTTCGTTACCAGGGAGCCGAGAATCGTCGAAATATCGACTTACACGTAATGAAACATTTTTATGATATTCTTGTTCCCCACGCTAAAAACTGCTCGTAAATAGCATTTGCAGCGAATTTGGAGTAACTTTTGTTATATGTATATTTCGTTACCAGGGAGCTGAGAATCGTCGAAATATCGACTTACACGAAATGAAATATTTTTGTGATATTCTTGTTTACCTTACTCCAAACTGCTCTTATAGCTTTTGCAGCGAATTTGGAACAACTTTTGTTATATGTATTTTTCGTGTCCAGGGAGCCGAGAATCGTCGAAATATCAACTTACACGAAATGAAATATTTTTGTGATATTCCTACTCCCCAGGCTCCAAACTGCTCGTAAATAGCATTTGCAGCGAATTTGGAGCAACTTTTGTTATATGTATATTTCGTTACCAGGGAGCCGAGAATCGTCGAAATATCGACTTACACGAAATGAAATATTTTTGTGATATTCTTGTTTACCTTACTCCAAACTGAAATATTTTTGTGATATTCTTGTTCACCACGCTCCAAACTGCTCGTAAATAGCATTTGAAGCGAATTTGGGGCAAATTTTGTTATATGTATTTTTTGTGACCAGGGAGCCGAGATTCGTCGAAATATCGACTTACACGAAATGAAATATTTTTGTGATATTCTTGTTTACTTTACTCCAAACTGCTCTTATATAGCTTTTGCAGCGAATTTGGAGCAACCTTTGTTCAGAGTATATTTAGTGTCCAGGGAGCCGAGAATCTTCGAAATATCGACTTACACGAAATGAAAAATTTTTGCGATATTCTTGTTCCCCACACTCCAAACTGCTCCTATATAGCTTTTGCAGCGAATTTGGAGCAACTATTGTTCAGAGTATATTTAGTGTCCAGGGAGCCGAGAATCGTTGAAATATCGACTTACACGAAATGAAATATTTTTGTGATATTCTTGTTTACCTTACTCCAAACTGCTCTTATATAGCTTTTGCAGCGAATTTGGAGCAAACTTTGTTCAGACTATATTTAGTGTCCAGGAAGCCGAGAATCGTCGAAATATCGACTTACACGAAATGAAAAATTTTTGCGATATTCTTGTTCCCCACGCTCCAAACTGCTCTTATATAGCTTTTGCAGCGAATTTGGAACAACTTTTGTTATATGTATTTTTCGTGTCCAGGGAGCCGAGAATCATCGAAATATCAACTTACACGAAATGAAATATTTTTGTGATATTCTTGTTCCCCACGCTACAAACTGCTCGTAATTAGCATTTGCAGCGAATTTGGAGCAACTTTTGTTATATGTATATTTCGTTACCAGGGAGCCGAGAATCGTCGAAATATCGACTTACACGTAATGAAACATTTTTATGATATTCTTGTTCCCCGCGCTCCAAACTGCTCGTAAATAGCATTTGAGGCGAATTTGGAGCAACTTTTGGTATATGTATATTTCATGACCAGGGAGCTGAGAATCGGCGAAATATCGACTTACACGAAATGAAATATTTTTGTGATATTCTTGTTCCCCACGCTCCAAACTGCTCTTATATAGCTTTCGCAGCAATTTGGAACAACTTTTGTTATATGTATTTTTCGTGTCCAGGGAGCCGAGAATCGTCGAAATATCGACTTACACGAAATGAAATATTTTTGTGATATTCTTGTTCCCCACACTCCAAACTTCTCGTATATAGCTTTTGCAGCGAATTTGGAGCAACGTTTGTTAGGATAATATATTTCCTGTCCTGGGAGCTGAGAATCCTCGAAAAATCGACTTACGCGAAATGAAAAATTTTTGTGATATTCTTCTTCCCCACGCTCCAAACTGCTCGTATATAGCTTTTGCAGCGAATTTGGAGCAACTATTGTTCAGAGTATATTTAGTGTCCAGGGAGCCGAGAATCGTTGAAATATCGACTTACACGAAATGAAATATTTTTGTGATATTCTTGTTTACCTTACTCCAAACTGCTCTTATATAGCTTTTGCAGCGAATTTGGAGCAAACTTTGTTCAGAGTATATTTAGTGTCCAGGAAGCCGAGAATCGTCGAAATATCGACTTACACGAAATGAAAAATTTTTGCGATATTCTTGTTCCCCACGCTCCAAACTGCTCTTATATAGCTTTTGCAGCGAATTTGGAACAACTTTTGTTATATGTATTTTTCGTGTCCAGGGAGCCGAGAATCATCGAAATATCAACTTACACGAAATGAAATATTTTTGTGATATTCTTGTTCCCCACGCTACAAACTGCTCGTAATTAGCATTTGCAGCGAATTTGGAGCAACTTTTGTTATATGTATATTTCGTTACCAGGGAGCCGAGAATCGTCGAAATATCGACTTACACGTAATGAAACATTTTTATGATATTCTTGTTCCCCGCGCTCCAAACTGCTCTTATATAGCTTTCGCAGCAATTTGGAACAACTTTTGTTATATGTATTTTTCGTGTCCAGGGAGCCGAGAATCGTCGAAATATCAACTTACACGAAATGAAATATTTTTGTGATATTCCTACTCCCCAGGCTCCAAACTGCTCGTAAATAGCATTTGCAGCGAATTTGGAGCAACTTTTGTTATATGTATATTTCGTTACCAGGGAGCCGAGAATCGTCGAAATATCGACTTACACGAAATGAAATATTTTTGTGATATTCTTGTTTAGCTTACTCCAAACTGAAATATTTTTGTGATATTCTTGTTCACCACGCTCCAAACTGCTCGTAAATAGCATTTGAAGCGAATTTGGGGCAACTTTTGTTATATGTATTTTTTGTGACCAGGGAGCCGAGAGTCGTCGAAATATCGACTTACACGTAATGAAACATTTTTATGATATTCTTGTTCCCCGCGTTCCAAACTGCTCGTAAATAGCATTTGCAGCAAATTTGGAGCAACTTTTGATATATGTATTTTCGTGTCCAGGGAGCCGAGAATCGTCAAAATATCCACTTACACGAAATGAAAAATTTTTGTGATATTCTTGTTCCCCACACTCCAAACTTCTCGTATATAGCTTTTGCAGCGAATTTGGAACAACTTTTGTTATATGTATTTTTCGTGTCCAGGGAGCCGAGAATCGTCGAAATATCGACTTACACGAAATGAAATATTTTTGTGATATTCTTGTTTACCTTACTCCAAACTGCTCTTATATAGCTTTTGCAGCAAATTTGGAGCAACCTTTGTTCAGAGTATATTTAGTGTCCAGGGAGCCGAGAATCTTCGAAATATCGACTTACACGAAATGAAAAATTTTTGCGATATTCTTGTTCCCCACACTCCAAACTGCTCGTATATAGCTTTTGCAGCGAATTTGGAGCAACTATTTGTTCAGAGTATATTTAGTGTCCAGGGAGCCGAGAATCGTTGAAATATCGACTTACACGAAATGAAATATTTTTGTGATATTCTTGTTTACCTTACTCCAAACTGCTCTTATATAGCTTTTGCAGCGAATTTGGAGCAACCTTTGTTCAGAGTATATTTAGTGTCCAGGGAGCCGAGAATCTTCGAAATATCGACTTACACGAAATGAAAAATTTTTGCAATATTCTTGTTCCCCACACTCCAAACTGCTCGTATATAGCTTTTGCAGCGAATTTGGAGCAACTATTGTTCAGAGTATATTTAGTGTCCAGGGAGCCGAGAATCGTTGAAATATCGACTTACACGAAATGAAATATTTTTGTGATATTCTTGTTTACCTTACTCCAAACTGCTCTTATATAGCTTTTGTAGCGAATTTGGAGCAACCTTTGTTCAGAGTATATTTTGTGTCCAGGGAGCCGAGAATCGACGAAATATCGTCTTACACGAAATGAAAAATTTTTGCGATATTCTTGTTCCCCACGCTCCAAACTGCTCTTATATAGCTTTTGCAGCGAATTTGGAGCAACTTTTGTTATATGTATTTTTTGTGACCAGGGAGCCGAGAATCGTCGAAATATCGACTTACACGTAATGAAACATTTTTATGATATTCTTGTTCCCCGCGTTCCAAACTGCTCGTAAATAGCATTTGCAGCAAATTTGGAGCAACTTTTGATATATGTATTTTCGTGTCCAGGGAGCCGAGAATCGTCAAAATATCGACTTACACGAAATGAAAAATTTTTGTGATATTCTTGTTCCCCACACTCCAAACTTTTCGTATATAGCTTTTGAAGCGAATTTGGAGCAACTTTTGTTATATGTATATTTCGTGACCAGGGAGCCGAGAATCGTCGAAATATCAACTTACACGAAATGAAATATTTTTGTGATATTCTTGTTCCCCACGCTCCAAACTGTTCGTAAATAGCATTTGCAGCGAATTTGGAGCAACTTTTGTTATATGTATATTTCGTGACCAGGGAGCCGAGAATCGTCGAAATATCGACTTACACGTAAAGAAACATTTTTATGATGTTCTTGTTCCCCGCGCTCCAAACTGCTCGAAAATAGCATTTGAGGCGATTTTGGAGCAACGTTTGGTATATGTATATTTCATGACCAGGGAGCTGAGAATCGGCGAAATATCGACTTACACGAAATGAAAAATTTTGTGATATTCTTGTTTACCTTACTCCAAATTGCTCTTATATAGCTTTTGCAGCGAATTTGGAGCAACCTTTGTTCAGAGTATATTTAGTGTCCAGGGAGCCGAGAATCTTCGAAATATCGACTTACACGAAATGAAAAATTTTTGCGTTATTCTTGTTCCCCACACTCCAAACTGCTCGTATATAGCTTTTGCAGCGAATTTGGAGCAACTATTGTTCAGAGTATATTTAGTGTCCAGGGAGCCGAGAATCGTTGAAATATCGACTTACACGAAATGAAATATTTTTGTGATATTCTTGTTTACCTTACTCCAAACTGCTCTTATATAGCTTTTGCAGCGAATTTGGAGCAACCTTTGTTCAGAGTATATTTAGTGTCCAGGGAGCCGAGAATCGTCGAAATATCGACTTACACGAAATGAAAAATTTTTGCGATATTCTTGTTCCCCACGCTCCAAACTGCTCTTATATAGCTTTTGCAGCGAATTTGGAACAACTTTTGTTATATGTATCTTTCGTGTCCAGGGAGCCGAGAATCATCGAAATATCAACTTACACGAAATGAAATATTTTTGTGATATTCTTGTTCCCCACGCTACAAACTGCTCGTAAATAGCATTTGCAGCGAATTTGGAGCAATTTTGTTATATGTATATTTCGTTACCAGGGAGCCGAGAATCGTCGAAATATCGACTTACACGTAATGAAACATTTTTATGATATTCTTGTTCCCCACGCTAAAAACTGCTCGTAAATAGCATTTGCAGCGAATTTGGAGTAACTTTTGTTATATGTATATTTCGTTACCAGGGAGCTGAGAATCGTCGAAATATCGACTTACACGAAATGAAATATTTTTGTGATATTCTTGTTTACCTTACTCCAAACTGCTCTTATAGCTTTTACAGCGAATTTGGAACAACTTTTGTTATATGTATTTTTCGTGTCCAGGGAGCCGAGAATCGTCGAAATATCAACTTACACGAAATGAAATATTTTTGTGATATTCCTACTCCCCAGGCTCCAAACTGCTCGTAAATAGCATTTGCAGCGAATTTGGAGCAACTTTTGTTATATGTATATTTCGTTACCAGGGAGCCGAGAATCGTCGAAATATCGACTTACACGAAATGAAATATTTTTGTGATATTCTTGTTTACCTTACTCCAAACTGAAATATTTTTGTGATATTCTTGTTCACCACGCTCCAAACTGCTCGTAAATAGCATTTGAAGCGAATTTGGGGCAAATTTTGTTATATGTATTTTTTGTGACCAGGGAGCCGAGATTCGTCGAAATATCGACTTACACGAAATGAAATATTTTTGTGATATTCTTGTTTACTTTACTCCAAACTGCTCTTATATAGCTTTTGCAGCGAATTTGGAGCAACCTTTGTTCAGAGTATATTTAGTGTCCAGGGAGCCGAGAATCTTCGAAATATCGACTTACACGAAATGAAAAATTTTTGCGATATTCTTGTTCCCCACACTCCAAACTGCTCCTATATAGCTTTTGCAGCGAATTTGGAGCAACTATTGTTCAGAGTATATTTAGTGTCCAGGGAGCCGAGAATCGTTGAAATATCGACTTACACGAAATGAAATATTTTTGTGATATTCTTGTTTACCTTACTCCAAACTGCTCTTATATAGCTTTTGCAGCGAATTTGGAGCAAACTTTGTTCAGACTATATTTAGTGTCCAGGAAGCCGAGAATCGTCGAAATATCGACTTACACGAAATGAAAAATTTTTGCGATATTCTTGTTCCCCACGCTCCAAACTGCTCTTATATAGCTTTTGCAGCGAATTTGGAACAACTTTTGTTATATGTATTTTTCGTGTCCAGGGAGCCGAGAATCATCGAAATATCAACTTACACGAAATGAAATATTTTTGTGATATTCTTGTTCCCCACGCTACAAACTGCTCGTAATTAGCATTTGCAGCGAATTTGGAGCAACTTTTGTTATATGTATATTTCGTTACCAGGGAGCCGAGAATCGTCGAAATATCGACTTACACGTAATGAAACATTTTTATGATATTCTTGTTCCCCGCGCTCCAAACTGCTCGTAAATAGCATTTGAGGCGAATTTGGAGCAACTTTTGTTATATGTATATTTCGTGACCAGGGAGCCGAGAATCGTCGAAATATCGACTTACACGTAAAGAAACATTTTTATGATGTTCTTGTTCCCCGCGCTCCAAACTGCTCGAAAATAGCATTTGAGGCGATTTTGGAGCAACGTTTGGTATATGTATATTTCATGACCAGGGAGCTGAGAATCGGCGAAATATCGACTTACACGAAATGAAAAATTTTGTGATATTCTTGTTTACCTTACTCCAAATTGCTCTTATATAGCTTTTGCAGCGAATTTGGAGCAACCTTTGTTCAGAGTATATTTAGTGTCCAGGGAGCCGAGAATCTTCGAAATATCGACTTACACGAAATGAAAAATTTTTGCGTTATTCTTGTTCCCCACACTCCAAACTGCTCGTATATAGCTTTTGCAGCGAATTTGGAGCAACTATTGTTCAGAGTATATTTAGTGTCCAGGGAGCCGAGAATCGTTGAAATATCGACTTACACGAAATGAAATATTTTTGTGATATTCTTGTTTACCTTACTCCAAACTGCTCTTATATAGCTTTTGCAGCGAATTTGGAGCAACCTTTGTTCAGAGTATATTTAGTGTCCAGGGAGCCGAGAATCGTCGAAATATCGACTTACACGAAATGAAAAATTTTTGCGATATTCTTGTTCCCCACGCTCCAAACTGCTCTTATATAGCTTTTGCAGCGAATTTGGAACAACTTTTGTTATATGTATCTTTCGTGTCCAGGGAGCCGAGAATCATCGAAATATCAACTTACACGAAATGAAATATTTTTGTGATATTCTTGTTCCCCACGCTACAAACTGCTCGTAAATAGCATTTGCAGCGAATTTGGAGCAATTTTGTTATATGTATATTTCGTTACCAGGGAGCCGAGAATCGTCGAAATATCGACTTACACGTAATGAAACATTTTTATGATATTCTTGTTCCCCACGCTAAAAACTGCTCGTAAATAGCATTTGCAGCGAATTTGGAGTAACTTTTGTTATATGTATATTTCGTTACCAGGGAGCTGAGAATCGTCGAAATATCGACTTACACGAAATGAAATATTTTTGTGATATTCTTGTTTACCTTACTCCAAACTGCTCTTATAGCTTTTGCAGCGAATTTGGAACAACTTTTGTTATATGTATTTTTCGTGTCCAGGGAGCCGAGAATCGTCGAAATATCAACTTACACGAAATGAAATATTTTTGTGATATTCCTACTCCCCAGGCTCCAAACTGCTCGTAAATAGCATTTGCAGCGAATTTGGAGCAACTTTTGTTATATGTATATTTCGTTACCAGGGAGCCGAGAATCGTCGAAATATCGACTTACACGAAATGAAATATTTTTGTGATATTCTTGTTTACCTTACTCCAAACTGAAATATTTTTGTGATATTCTTGTTCACCACGCTCCAAACTGCTCGTAAATAGCATTTGAAGCGAATTTGGGGCAAATTTTGTTATATGTATTTTTTGTGACCAGGGAGCCGAGATTCGTCGAAATATCGACTTACACGAAATGAAATATTTTTGTGATATTCTTGTTTACTTTACTCCAAACTGCTCTTATATAGCTTTTGCAGCGAATTTGGAGCAACCTTTGTTCAGAGTATATTTAGTGTCCAGGGAGCCGAGAATCTTCGAAATATCGACTTACACGAAATGAAAAATTTTTGCGATATTCTTGTTCCCCACACTCCAAACTGCTCCTATATAGCTTTTGCAGCGAATTTGGAGCAACTATTGTTCAGAGTATATTTAGTGTCCAGGGAGCCGAGAATCGTTGAAATATCGACTTACACGAAATGAAATATTTTTGTGATATTCTTGTTTACCTTACTCCAAACTGCTCTTATATAGCTTTTGCAGCGAATTTGGAGCAAACTTTGTTCAGACTATATTTAGTGTCCAGGAAGCCGAGAATCGTCGAAATATCGACTTACACGAAATGAAAAATTTTTGCGATATTCTTGTTCCCCACGCTCCAAACTGCTCTTATATAGCTTTTGCAGCGAATTTGGAACAACTTTTGTTATATGTATTTTTCGTGTCCAGGGAGCCGAGAATCATCGAAATATCAACTTACACGAAATGAAATATTTTTGTGATATTCTTGTTCCCCACGCTACAAACTGCTCGTAATTAGCATTTGCAGCGAATTTGGAGCAACTTTTGTTATATGTATATTTCGTTACCAGGGAGCCGAGAATCGTCGAAATATCGACTTACACGTAATGAAACATTTTTATGATATTCTTGTTCCCCGCGCTCCAAACTGCTCGTAAATAGCATTTGAGGCGAATTTGGAGCAACTTTTGGTATATGTATATTTCATGACCAGGGAGCTGAGAATCGGCGAAATATCGACTTACACGAAATGAAATATTTTTGTGATATTCTTGTTCCCCACGCTCCAAACTGCTCTTATATAGCTTTCGCAGCAATTTGGAACAACTTTTGTTATATGTATTTTTCGTGTCCAGGGAGCCGAGAATCGTCGAAATATCGACTTACACGAAATGAAATATTTTTGTGATATTCTTGTTCCCCACACTCCAAACTTCTCGTATATAGCTTTTGCAGCGAATTTGGAGCAACGTTTGTTAGGATAATATATTTCCTGTCCTGGGAGCTGAGAATCCTCGAAAAATCGACTTACGCGAAATGAAAAATTTTTGTGATATTCTTCTTCCCCACGCTCCAAACTGCTCGTATATAGCATTTGCTGCGAATTTGGAGCAACTTTTGTTATATGTATATTTCGTGACCAGGGAGCCGAGAATCGTCGAAATATCGACTTACACGAAATGAAATATTTTTGTGATATTCTTGTTTACCTTACTCCAAACTGAAATATTTTTGTGATATTCTTGTTCACCACGCTCCAAACTGCTCGTAAATAGCATTTGAAGCGAATTTGGGGCAACTTTTGTTATATGTATTTTTTGTGACCAGGGAGCCGAGAATCGTCGAAATATCGACTTACACGTAATGAAACATTTTTATGATATTCTTGTTCCCCGCGTTCCAAACTGCTCGTAAATAGCATTTGCAGCAAATTTGGAGCAACTTTTGATATATGTATTTTCGTGTCCAGGGAGCCGAGAATCGTCAAAATATCGACTTACACGAAATGAAAAATTTTTGTGATATTCTTGTTCCCCACACTCCAAACTTCTCGTATATAGCTTTTGCAGCGAATTTGGAACAACTTTTGTTATATGTATTTTTCGTGTCCAGGGAGCCGAGAATCGTCGAAATATCGACTTACACGAAATGAAATATTTTTGTGATATTCTTGTTTACTTTACTCCAAACTGCTCTTATATAGCTTTTGCAGCGAATTTGGAGCAACCTTTGTTCAGAGTATATTTAGTGTCCAGGGAGCCGAGAATCTTCGAAATATCGACTTACACGAAATGAAAAATTTTTGCGATATTCTTGTTCCCCACACTCCAAACTGCTCCTATATAGCTTTTGCAGCGAATTTGGAGCAACTATTGTTCAGAGTATATTTAGTGTCCAGGGAGCCGAGAATCGTTGAAATATCGACTTACACGAAATGAAATATTTTTGTGATATTCTTGTTTACCTTACTCCAAACTGCTCTTATATAGCTTTTGCAGCGAATTTGGAGCAAACTTTGTTCAGAGTATATTTAGTGTCCAGGAAGCCGAGAATCGTCGAAATATCGACTTACACGAAATGAAAAATTTTTGCGATATTCTTGTTCCCCACGCTCCAAACTGCTCTTATATAGCTTTTGCAGCGAATTTGGAACAACTTTTGTTATATGTATTTTTCGTGTCCAGGGAGCCGAGAATCATCGAAATATCAACTTACACGAAATGAAATATTTTTGTGATATTCTTGTTCCCCACGCTACAAACTGCTCGTAATTAGCATTTGCAGCGAATTTGGAGCAACTTTTGTTATATGTATATTTCGTTACCAGGGAGCCGAGAATCGTCGAAATATCGACTTACACGTAATGAAACATTTTTATGATATTCTTGTTCCCCGCGCTCCAAACTGCTCGTAAATAGCATTTGAGGCGAATTTGGAGCAACTTTTGGTATATGTATATTTCATGACCAGGGAGCTGAGAATCGGCGAAATATCGACTTACACGAAATGAAATATTTTTGTGATATTCTTGTTCCCCACGCTCCAAACTGCTCTTATATAGCTTTCGCAGCAATTTGGAACAACTTTTGTTATATGTATTTTTCGTGTCCAGGGAGCCGAGAATCGTCGAAATATCGACTTACACGAAATGAAATATTTTTGTGATATTCTTGTTCCCCACACTCCAAACTTCTCGTATATAGCTTTTGCAGCGAATTTGGAGCAACGTTTGTTAGGATAATATATTTCCTGTCCTGGGAGCTGAGAATCCTCGAAAAATCGACTTACGCGAAATGAAAAATTTTTGTGATATTCTTCTTCCCCACGCTCCAAACTGCTCGTATATAGCATTTGCTGCGAATTTGGAGCAACTTTTGTTATATGTATATTTCGTGACCAGGGAGCCGAGAATCGTCGAAATATCGACTTACACGTAATGAAACATATTTATGATATTCTTGTTCCCCACGCTCCAAACTGCTCGTAAATAGCATTTGCAGCGAATTTGGAGTAACTTTTGTTATATGTATATTTCGTTACCAGGGAGCTGAGAATCGTCGAAATATCGACTTACACGAAATGAAATATTTTTGTGATATTCTTGTTTACCTTACTCCAAACTGCTCTTATAGCTTTTGCAGCGAATTTGGTACAACTTTTGTTATATGTATTTTTCGTGTCCAGGGAGCCGAGAATCGTCGAAATATCAACTTACACGAAATGAAATATTTTTGTGATATTCCTACTCCCCAGGCTCCAAACTGCTCGTAAATAGCATTTGCAGCGAATTTGGAGCAACTTTTGTTATATGTATATTTCGTTACCAGGGAGCCGAGAATCGTCGAAATATCGACTTACACGAAATGAAATATTTTTGTGATATTCTTGTTTAGCTTACTCCAAACTGAAATATTTTTGTGATATTCTTGTTCACCACGCTCCAAACTGCTCGTAAATAGCATTTGAAGCGAATTTGGGGCAACTTTTGTTATATGTATTTTTTGTGACCAGGGAGCCGAGAATCGTCGAAATATCGACTTACACGTAATGAAACATTTTTATGATATTCTTGTTCCCCGCGTTCCAAACTGCTCGTAAATAGCATTTGCAGCAAATTTGGAGCAACTTTTGATATATGTATTTTCGTGTCCAGGGAGCCGAGAATCGTCAAAATATCCACTTACACGAAATGAAAAATTTTTGTGATATTCTTGTTCCCCACACTCCAAACTTCTCGTATATAGCTTTTGCAGCGAATTTGGAACAACTTTTGTTATATGTATTTTTCGTGTCCAGGGAGCCGAGAATCGTCGAAATATCGACTTACACGAAATGAAATATTTTTGTGATATTCTTGTTTACCTTACTCCAAACTGCTCTTATATAGCTTTTGCAGCGAATTTGGAGCAACCTTTGTTCAGAGTATATTTAGTGTCCAGGAAGCCGAGAATCGTCGAAATATCGACTTACACGAAATGAAAAATTTTTGCGATATTCTTGTTCCCCACGCTCCAAACTGCTCTTATATAGCTTTTGCAGCGAATTTGGAACAACTTTTGTTATATGTATTTTTCGTGTCCAGGGAGCCGAGAATCATCGAAATATCAACTTACACGAAATGAAATATTTTTGTGATATTCTTGTTCCCCACGCTACAAACTGCTCGTAATTAGCATTTGCAGCGAATTTGGAGCAACTTTTGTTATATGTATATTTCGTTACCAGGGAGCCGAGAATCGTCGAAATATCGACTTACACGTAATGAAACATTTTTATGATATTCTTGTTCCCCGCGCTCCAAACTGCTCGTAAATAGCATTTGAGGCGAATTTGGAGCAACTTTTGGTATATGTATATTTCATGACCAGGGAGCTGAGAATCGGCGAAATATCGACTTACACGAAATGAAATATTTTTGTGATATTCTTGTTCCCCACGCTCCAAACTGCTCTTATATAGCTTTCGCAGCAATTTGGAACAACTTTTGTTATATGTATTTTTCGTGTCCAGGGAGCCGAGAATCGTCGAAATATCGACTTACACGAAATGAAATATTTTTGTGATATTCTTGTTCCCCACACTCCAAACTTCTCGTATATAGCTTTTGCAGCGAATTTGGAGCAACGTTTGTTAGGATAATATATTTCCTGTCCTGGGAGCTGAGAATCCTCGAAAAATCGACTTACGCGAAATGAAAAATTTTTGTGATATTCTTCTTCCCCACGCTCCAAACTGCTCGTATATAGCATTTGCTGCGAATTTGGAGCAACTTTTGTTATATGTATATTTCGTGACCAGGGAGCCGAGAATCGTCGAAATATCGACTTACACGTAATGAAACATATTTATGATATTCTTGTTCCCCACGCTCCAAACTGCTCGTAAATAGCATTTGCAGCGAATTTGGAGTAACTTTTGTTATATGTATATTTCGTTACCAGGGAGCTGAGAATCGTCGAAATATCGACTTACACGAAATGAAATATTTTTGTGATATTCTTGTTTACCTTACTCCAAACTGCTCTTATAGCTTTTGCAGCGAATTTGGAACAACTTTTGTTATATGTATTTTTCGTGTCCAGGGAGCCGAGAATCGTCGAAATATCAACTTACACGAAATGAAATATTTTTGTGATATTCCTACTCCCCAGGCTCCAAACTGCTCGTAAATAGCATTTGCAGCGAATTTGGAGCAACTTTTGTTATATGTATATTTCGTTACCAGGGAGCCGAGAATCGTCGAAATATCGACTTACACGAAATGAAATATTTTTGTGATATTCTTGTTTAGCTTACTCCAAACTGAAATATTTTTGTGATATTCTTGTTCACCACGCTCCAAACTGCTCGTAAATAGCATTTGAAGCGAATTTGGGGCAACTTTTGTTATATGTATTTTTTGTGACCAGGGAGCCGAGAATCGTCGAAATATCGACTTACACGTAATGAAACATTTTTATGATATTCTTGTTCCCCGCGTTCCAAACTGCTCGTAAATAGCATTTGAGGCAAATTTGGAGCAACTTTTGATATATGTATTTTCGTGTCCAGGGAGCCGAGAATCGTCAAAATATCCACTTACACGAAATGAAAAATTTTTGTGATATTCTTGTTCCCCACACTCCAAACTTCTCGTATATAGCTTTTGCAGCGAATTTGGAACAACTTTTGTTATATGTATTTTTCGTGTCCAGGGAGCCGAGAATCGTCGAAATATCGACTTACACGAAATGAAATATTTTTGTGATATTCTTGTTTACCTTACTCCAAACTGCTCTTATATAGCTTTTGCAGCGAATTTGGAGCAACCTTTGTTCAGAGTATATTTAGTGTCCAGGGAGCCGAGAATCTTCGAAATATCGACTTACACGAAATGAAAAATTTTTGCGATATTCTTGTTCCCCACACTCCAAACTGCTCGTATATAGCTTTTGCAGCGAATTTGGAGCAACTATTGGTTAGAGTATATTTAGTGTCCAGGGAGCCGAGAATCGTTGAAATATCGACTTACACGAAATGAAATATTTTTGTGATATTCTTGTTTACCTTACTCCAAACTGCTCTTATATAGCTTTTGCAGCGAATTTGGAGCAACCTTTGTTCAGAGTATATTTAGTGTCCAGGGAGCCGAGAATCTTCGAAATATCGACTTACACGAAATGAAAAATTTTTGCGATATTCTTGTTCCCCACACTCCAAACTGCTCGTATATAGCTTTTGCAGCGAATTTGGAGCAACTATTGTTCAGAGTATATTTAGTGTCCAGGGAGCCGAGAATCGTTGAAATATCGACTTACACGAAATGAAATATTTTTGTGATATTCTTGTTTACCTTACTCCAAACTGCTCTTATATAGCTTTTGTAGCGAATTTGGAGCAACCTTTGTTCAGAGTATATTTTGTGTCCAGGGAGCCGAGAATCGTCGAAATATCGTCTTACACGAAATGAAAAATTTTTGCGATATTCTTGTTCCCCACGCTCCAAACTGCTCTTATATAGCTTTTGCAGCGAATTTGGAGCAACTTTTGTTATATGTATTTTTTGTGACCAGGGAGCCGAGAATCGTCGAAATATCGACTTACACGTAATGAAACATTTTTATGATATTCTTGTTCCCCGCGTTCCAAACTGCTCGCAAATAGCATTTGCAGCAAATTTGGAGCAACTTTTGATATATGTATTTTCGTGTCCAGGGAGCCGAGAATCGTCAAAATATCGACTTACACGAAATGAAAAATTTTTGTGATATTCTTGTTCCCCACACTCCAAACTTTTCGTATATAGCTTTTGAAGCGAATTTGGAGCAACTTTTGTTATATGTATATTTCGTGACCAGGGAGCCGAGAATCGTCGAAATATCAACTTACACGAAATGAAATATTTTTGTGATATTCTTGTTCCCCACGCTCCAAACTGTTCGTAAATAGCATTTGCAGCGAATTTGGAGCAACTTTTGTTATATGTATATTTCGTTACCAGGGAGCTGAGAATCGTCGAAATATCGACTTACACGAAATGAAATATTTTTGTGATATTCTTGTTTACCTTACTCCAAACTGAAATATTTTTGTGATATTCTTGTTCACCACGCTCCAAACTGCTCGTAAATAGCATTTGAAGCGAATTTGGGGCAACTTTTGTTATATGTATTTTTTGTGACCAGGGAGCCGAGAATCGTCGAAATATCGACTTACACGTAATGAAACATTTTTATGATATTCTTGTTCCCCGCGTTCCAAACTGCTCGTAAATAGCATTTGCAGCAAATTTGGAGCAACTTTTGATATATGTATATTCGTGTCCAGGGAGCCGAGAATCGTCAAAATATCGACTTACACGAAATGAAAAATTTTTGTGATATTCTTGTTCCCCACACTCCAAACTTCTCGTATGTAGCTTTTGCAGCGAATTTGGAGCAACTATTGTTCAGAGTATATTTAGTGTCCAGGGAGCCGAGAATCGTTGAAATATCGACTTACACGAAATGAAATATTTTTGTGATATTCTTGTTTACCTTACTCCAAACTGCTCTTATATAGCTTTTGCAGCGAATTTGGAGCAACCTTTGTTCAGAGTATATTTAGTGTCCAGGGAGCCGAGAATCGGCGAAATATCGTCTTACACGAAATGAAAAATTTTTGCGATATTCTTGTTCCCCACGCTCCAAACTGCTCTTATATAGCTTTTGCAGCGAATTTGGAACAACTTTTGTTATATGTATTTTTCGTGTCCAGGGAGCCGAGAATCATCGAAATATCAACTTACACGAAATGAAATATTTTTGTGATATTCTTGTTCCCCACGCTACAAACTGCTCGTAAATAGCATTTGCAGCGAATTTGGAGCAACTTTTGTTATATGTATTTTTTGTGACCAGGGAGCCGAGAATCGTCGAAATATCGACTTACACGTAATGAAACATTTTTATGATATTCTTGTTCCCCGCGTTCCAAACTGCTCGTAAATAGCATTTGCAGCAAATTTGGAGCAACTTTTGATATATGTATTTTCGTGTCCAGGGAGCCGAGAATCGTCAAAATATCGACTTACACGAAATGAAAAATTTTTGTGATATTCTTGTTCCCCACACTCCAAACTTTTCGTATATAGCTTTTGAAGCGAATTTGGAGCAACTTTTGTTATATGTATATTTCGTGACCAGGGAGCCGAGATTCGTCGAAATATCAACTTACACGAAATGAAATATTTTTGTGATATTCTTGTTCCCCACGCTCCAAACTGTTCGTAAATAGCATTTGCAGCGAATTTGGAGCAACTTTTGTTATATGTATATTTCGTGACCAGGGAGCCCAGAATCGTCGAAATATCGACTTACACGTAAAGAAACATTTTTATGATGTTCTTGTTCCCCGCGCTCCAAACTGCTCGAAAATAGCATTTGAGGCGATTTTGGAGCAACGTTTGGTATATGTATATTTCATGACCAGGGAGCTGAGAATCGGCGAAATATCGACTTACACGAAATGAAAAATTTTGTGATATTCTTGTTTACCTTACTCCATATTGCTCTTATATAGCTTTTGCAGCGAATTTGGAGCAACCTTTGTTCAGAGTATATTTAGTGTCCAGGGAGCCGAGAATCTTCGAAATATCGACTTACACGAAATGAAAAATTTTTGCGATATTCTTGTTCCGCACACTCCAAACTGCTCGTATATAGCTTTTGCAGCGAATTTGGAGCAACTATTGTTCAGAGTATATTTAGTGTCCAGGGAGCCGAGAATCGTTGAAATATCGACTTACACGAAATGAAATATTTTTGTGATATTCTTGTTTACCTTACTCCAAACTGCTCTTATATAGCTTTTGCAGCGAATTTGGAGCAACCTTTGTTCAGAGTATATTTAGTGTCCAGGGAGCCGAGAATCGTCGAAATATCGACTTACACGAAATGAAAAATTTTTGCGATATTCTTGTTCCCCACGCTCCAAACTGCTCTTATATAGCTTTTGCAGCGAATTTGGAGCAATTTTGTTATATGTATATTTCGTTACCAGGGAGCCGAGAATCGTCGAAATATCGACTTACACGTAATGAAACATTTTTATGATATTCTTGTTCCCCACGCTAAAAACTGCTCGTAAATAGCATTTGCAGCGAATTTGGAGTAACTTTTGTTATATGTATATTTCGTTACCAGGGAGCTGAGAATCGTCGAAATATCGACTTACACGAAATGAAATATTTTTGTGATATTCTTGTTTACCTTACTCCAAACTGCTCTTATAGCTTTTGCAGCGAATTTGGAACAACTTTTGTTATATGTATTTTTCGTGTCCAGGGAGCCGAGAATCGTCGAAATATCAACCTACACGAAATGAAATATTTTTGTGATATTCCTACTCCCCAGGCTCCAAACTGCTCGTAAATAGCATTTGCAGCGAATTTGGAGCAACTTTTGTTATATGTATATTTCGTTACCAGGGAGCCGAGAATCGTCGAAATATCGACTTACACGAAATGAAATATTTTTGTGATATTCTTGTTTACCTTACTCCAAACTGAAATATTTTTGTGATATTCTTGTTCACCACGCTCCAAACTGCTCGTAAATAGCATTTGAAGCGAATTTGGGGCAACTTTTGTTACATGTATTTTTTGTGACCAGGGAGCCGAGAATCGTCGAAATATCGACTTACACGTAATGAAACATTTTTATGATATTCTTTTTCCCCGCGTTCCAAACTGCTCGTAAATAGCATTTGCAGCAAATTTGGAGCAACTTTTGATATATGTATTTTCGTGTCCAGGGAGCCGAGAATCGTCAAAATATCGACTTACACGAAATGAAAAATTTTTGTGATATTCTTGTTCCCCACACTCCAAACTTGTCGTATATAGCTTTTGAAGCGAATTTGGAGCAACTTTTGTTATATGTATATTTCGTGACCAGGGAGCCGAGAATCGTCGAAATATCAACTTACACGAAATGAAATATTTTTGTGATATTCTTGTTCCCCACGCTCCAAACTGTTCGTAAATAGCATTTGCAGCGAATTAGGAGCAACTTTTGTTATATGTATATTTCGTGACCAGGGAGCTGAGAATCGGCGAAATATCGACTTACACGAAATGAAATATTTTTGTGATATTCTTGTTCCCCACACTCCAAACTGCTCGTATATAGCTTTTGCAGCGAATTTGGATAAACTTTTGTTCTGACAATATTTCGTGTCCAGGGAACCGCGAATCGTCGAGATATCGACTTACACTTAGTGATAAATTTTTGTGACAATCTTCCTCCCCGCACTCCAAACTATTCGCTTTTAGCTTATGCAGCTAATTTGGAGCAACTTTTGTTCTGAGAATATTTCGTGTCCAGGCAGCTGAGAATCGTCGTAAAATCGACTTACACGTAATGAAACATTTTTATGATATTCTTGTTCCCCACGCTCCAAACTGCTCGTAATAGCATTTGCAGAGAATTTGGACCAACTTTTGTGATATATATTTTCGTGTCCAGGGAGCCGAGAATCGTCGAAATATCAACTTACACGAAATGAAAAATTGTTGTGATATTCTTGTTCCCCACACTCCAAACTGCTCGTATATAGCTTTTGCAGCGAATTTGGATAAACTTTTGTTCTGAGAATATTTCGTGTCCAGGGAACCGCGAATCGTCGAGATATCGACTTACACTTAGTGATACATTTTTGTGACAATCTTCCTCCCCGCACTCCAAACTATTCGCTTTTAGCTTATGCAACTAATTTGGAGCAACTTTTGTTCTGAGAATATTTCGTGTCCAGGCAGCTGAGAATCGTCGTAAAATCGACTTACACGTAATGAAACATTTTTATGATATTCTTGCTCCCCACGCCCCAAACTGCTCGTATATAGCATTTGCAGAGAATTTGGACCAACTTTTGTGATATATATTTTCGTGTCCAGGGAGCCGAGAATCGTCGAAATATCGACTTACACGAAATGAAAAATTTTTGCGATATTCTTGTTCCCCACACTCCAAACTTCTCGTATATAGCTTTTGCAGCGAATTTGGAACAACTTTTGTTATATGTATTTTTCGTGTCCAGGGAGCCGAGAATCGTCGAAATATCGACTTACACGAAATGAAATATTTTTGTGATAATCTTGTTTACCTTACTCCAAACTGCTCGTAAATAGCATTTGCAGCGAATTTGGAGCAACTTTTGTTATATGTATTTTTTGTGACCAGGGAGCCGAGAATCGTCGAAATATCGACTTACACGTAATGAAACATTTTTATGATATTCTTGTTCCCCGCGCTCCAAACTGCTCGAAAATAGCATTTGAGGCGAATTTGGAGCAACGTTTGGTATATGTATATTTCATGACCAGGGAGCTGAGAATCGGCGAAATATCGACTTACACGAAATGAAATATTTTTGTGATATTTTTGTTTACCTTACTCCAAACTGCTCTTATATAGCTTTTGCAGCGAATTTGGAGCAACCTTTGTTCAGAGTATATTTAGTGTCCAGGGAGCCGAGAATCGTCGAAATATCGACTTACACGAAATGAAAAATTTTTGCGATATTCTTGTTCCCCACGCCCCAAACTGCTCTTACATAGCTTTTGCAGTGAATTTGGAACAACTTTTGTTATATGTATTTTTCGTGTCCAGGGAGCCGAGAATCATCAAAATATCGACTTACGCGAAATGAAAAATTTTTGTGATCTTCTTCTTCCCCACGCTCCAAACTGCTCGTATATAGCATTTGCTGCGAATTTAGAGCAACTTTTGTTATATGTATATTTCGTGACCAGGGAGCCGAGAATCTTCGAAATATCAACTTACACGAAATGAAATATTTTTGTGATATTCTTGTTTACTTTACCCTAAACTGCACGTATATAGCATTTGCAGCGAATTTGGAGCAACTTTTGTTATATGTATTTTTCGTGTCCACGGAGCCGAGAATCGTCGAAATATCAACTTACACGAAATGAAATATTTTTGTGATATTCCTACTCCCCAGGCTCCAAACTGCTCGTAAATAGCATTTGCAGCGAATTTGGAGCAACTTTTGTTATATGTATATTTCGTTACTAGGGAGCCGAGAATCGTCGAAATATCGACTTACACGAAATGAAATATTTTTGTGATATTCTTGTTCCCCACGCTCCAAACTGCTCGTAAATAGCATTTGAGGCGAATTTGGTGCAACTTTTGTTACATGTATATTTCTTGACCAGGGAGCCGAGGTTCGTCGAAATATCGACTTACACGTAATGAAACATTTTTGTGATATTCCTACTCCCCAGGCTTCAAACTGCTCGTAAATAGCATTTGCAGCGAATTTGGGGCAACTTTTGTTATATGTATTTTTTGTGACCAGGGAGCCGAGAATCGTCGAAATAACGACTTACACGTAATGAAACATTTTTATGATATTCTTGTTCCCCGCGCTCCAAACTGCTCGAAAATAGCATTTGAGGCGAATTTGGAGCAACGTATGGTATATGTATATTTCGTGACCAGGGAGCTGAGAATCGTTGAAATATCGACTTACACGAAATGAAATATTTTTGTGATATTCTTGTTTACCTTACTCCAAACTGCTCTGATATAGCTTTTGCAGCGAATTTGGAGCAAGTTTTGTTCAGAGTATATTTAGTGTCCAGGGAGCTGAAAGTCGTCGAAATATCGACTTACACGAAATGAAAAATTTTTTGTGATATTCTTGGTCCCCACACTCCAAACTTCTTGTATATAGCTTTTGCAGTGAATTTGGAGCAACGTTTGTTAGGATAATATAGTTCGTGTCCAGGAAGCTGAGAATCCTCGAAAAATCGACTTACGCGAAATGAAAAATTTTTGTGATATTCTTCTTCCCCACGCTCCAAACTGCTAGTATATAGCATTTGCAGCGAATTTGGAGCAACTTTTGTTATATGTATATTTCATGACCAGGGAGCTGAGAATCGGCGAAATATCGACTTAGGCGAAATGAAAAATGTTTGTGATATTCTTGTTCCCCACGTTCCAAACTGCTCGTAAATAGCATTTGAGGCGAATTTGGAGCAAGGTTTGGTATATGTATATTTCATGACCAGGGAGCTGAGAATCGGCGAAATATCGACTTACACGAAATTAAATATTTTTGTGATATTCTTGTTTACCTTACTCCAAACTGCTCTTATATAGCTTTTGCAGCGAATTTGGAGCAACCTTTGTTCCGCATATATTTAGTGTCCAGGGAGCCGAGAATCGTCGAAATATCGACTTACACGAAATGAAAAATTTTTGCGATATTCTTGTTCCCCACACTCCAAACTTCTCGTATATAGCTTTTGCAGCGAATTTGGAACAACTTTTGTTATATGTATTTTTCGTGTCCAGGGAGCCGAGAATCGTCGAAATATCGACTTACACGTAATGAAACATTTTTATGATATTCTTGTTCCCCGCGTTCCAAACTGCTCGTAAATAGCATTTGCAGCAAATTTGGAGCAACTTTTGATATATGTATTTTTCGTGTCCAGGGAGCCGAGAATCATCAAAATATCGACTTACACGAAATGAAAAATTTTTGTGATATTCTTGTTCCCCACACTCCAAACTTCTCGTATATAGCTTTTGCAGCGAATTTGGAACAACTTTTGTTATATGTATTTTTCGTGTCCAGGGAGCCGAGAATCGTCGAAATATCGACTTACACGAAATGAAATATTTTTGTGATATTCTTGTTTACCTTACTCCAAACTGCTCTTATATAGCTTTTGCAGCGAATTTGGAGCAACCTTTGTTCAGAGTATATTTAGTGTCCAGGGAGCCGAGAATCTTCGAAATATCGACTTACACGAAATGAAAAATTTTTGCGATATTCTTGTTCCCCACACTCCAAACTGCTCGTATATAGCTTTTGCAGCGAATTTGGAGCAACCTTTGTTCAGAGTATATTTTGTGTCCAGGGAGCCGAGAATCGTCGAAATATCGACTTACACGTAATGAAACATTTTTATGATATTCTTGTTCCCCACGCTCCAAACTGCTCGTAAATAGCATTTGCAGCGAATTTGGAGTAACTTTCGTTATATGTATATTTCGTTACCAGAGAGCTGAGAATCGTCGAAATATCGACTTACACGAAATGAAATATTTTTGTGATATCTTGTTTACCTTACTCCAAACTGCTCTTATAGCTTTTGCAGCGAATTTGGAACAACTTTTGTTATATGTATTTTTCGTTACCAGGGAGCCGAGAATCGTCGAAATATCGACTTACACGAAATGAAATATTTTTGTGATATTCTTGTTTACCTTACTCCAAACTGAAATATTTTTGTGATATTCTTGTTCACCACGCTCCAAACTGCTCGTAAATAGCATTTGAAGCGAATTTGGGGCAACTTTTGTTATATGTATTTTTTGTGACCAGGGAGCCGAGAATCGTCGAAATATCGACTTACACGTAAAGAAACATTTTTATGATATTCTTGTTCCCCGCGCTCCAAACTGCTCGAAAATAGCATTTGAGGCGAATTTGGAGCAACGTTTGGTAAATGTATATTTCATGACCAGGGAGCTGAGAATCGGCGAAATATCGACTTACACGAAATGAAATATTTTTGTGATATTCTTGTTTACCTTACTCCAAACTGCTTTTATATAGCTTTTGCAGCGAATTTGGAGCAACCTTTGTTCAGAGTATATTTAGTGTCCAGGGAGCCGAGAATCGTCGAAATATCGATTTACACGAAATGAAAAATTTTTGCGATATTCTTGTTCCCCACGCCCCAAACTGCTCTTATATAGCTTTTGCAGTGAATTTGGAACAACTTTTGTTATATGTATTTTTCGTGTCCAGGGAGCCGAGAATCATCAAAATATCGACTTACGCGAAATGAAAAATTTTTGTGATCTTCTTCTTCCCCACGCTCCAAACTGCTCGTATATAGCATTTGCTGCGAATTTAGAGCAACTTTTGTTATATGTATATTTCGTGACCAGGGAGCCGAGAATCGTCGAAATATCAACTTACACGAAATGAAATATTTTTGTGATATTCTTGTTTACTTTACCCTAAACTGCACGTATATAGCATTTGCAGCGAATTTGGAGCAACTTTTGTGATATGTATTTTTCGTGTCCAGGGAGCCGAGAATCGTCGAAATATCAACTTACACGAAATGAAATATTTTTGTGATATTCCTACTCCCCAGGCTCCAAACTGCTCGTAAATAGCATTTGCAGCGAATTTGGAGCAACTTTTGTTATATGTATATTTCGTTACCAGGGAGCCGAGAATCGTCGAAATATCGACTTACACGTAATGAAACATTTTTATGATATTCTTGTTCTCCGCGCTCCAAACTGCTCGAAAATAGCATTTAAGGCGAATTTGGTGCAACTTTTGTTACATGTATATTTCTTGACCAGGGAGCCGAGGTTCGTCGAAATATCGACTTACACGTAATGAAACATTTTTGTGATATTCCTACTCTCCAGGCTTCAAACTGCTCGTAAATAGCATTTGCAGCGAATTTGGGGCAACTTTTGTTATATGTATTTTTTGTGACCAGGGAGCCGAGAATCGTCGAAATAACGACTTACACGTAATGAAACATTTTTATGATATTCTTGTTCCCCGCGCTCCAAACTGCTCGAAAATAGCATTTGAAGCGAATTTGGAGCAACGTATGGTATATGTATATTTCGTGACCAGGGAGCTGAGAATCGTCGAAATATCGACTTACACGAAATGAAATATTTTTGTGATATTCTTGTTTACCTTACTCCAAACTGCTCTGATATAGCTTTTGCAGCGAATTTGGAGCAAGTTTTGTTCAGAGTATATTTAGTGTCCAGGGAGCTGAGAGTCGTCGAAATATCGACTTACACGAAATGAAAAATTTTTGTGATATTCTTGTTCCCCACACTCCAAACTTCTTGTATATAGCTTTTGCAGTGAATTTGGAGCAACGTTTGTTAGGATAATATAGTTCGTGTCCAGGAAGCTGAGAATCCTCGAAAAATCGACTTACACGAAATGAAATATTTTTGTGATATTCTTGTTCCCCACGCTCCAAACTGTTCGTAAATAGCATTTGCAGCGAATTTGGAGCAACTTTTGTTATATGTATATTTCGTGACCAGGGAGCCGAGAATCGTCGAAATATCGACTTACACGTAAAGAAACATTTTTATGATATTCTTGTTCCCCGCGCTCCAAACTGCTCGAAAATAGCATTTGAGGCGAATTTGGAGCAACGTTTGGTATATGTATATTTCATGACCAGGGAGCTGAGAATCGGCGAAATATCGACTTACACGAAATGAAATATTTTTGTGATATTCTTGTTTACCTTACTCCAAACTGCTCTTATATAGCTTTTGCAGCGAATTTGGAACAACTTTTGTTATATGTATTTTTCGTGTCCAGGGAGCCGAGAATCATCAAAATATCGACTTACGCGAAATGAAAAATTTTTGTGATCTTCTTCTTCCCCACGCTCCAAACTGCTCGTATATAGCATTTGCTGCGAATTTGGAGCAACTTTTGTTATATGTATATTTCGTGACCAGGGAGCCGAGAATCGTCGAAATATCAACTTACACGAAATGAAATATTTTTGTGATATTCTTGTTTACTTTACTCCAAACTGCACGTATATAGCATTTGCAGCGAATTTGGAGCAACTTTTGTTATATGTATTTTTCGTGTCCAGGGAGCCGAGAATCGTCGAAATATTAACTTACACGAAATGAAATATTTTTGTGATATTCTTGTTTACCTTACTCCAAACTGCTCTGATATAGCTTTTGCAGCAAATTTGGAGCAAGTTTTGTTCAGAGTATATTTAGTGTCCAGGGAGCTGAGAGTCGTCGAAATATCGACTTACACGAAATGAAAAATTTTTGTGATATTCTTGTTCCCCACACTCCAAACTTCTTGTATATAGCTTTTGCAGTGAATTTGGAGCAACGTTTGTTAGGATAATATAGTTCGTGTCCAGGAAGCTGAGAATCCTCGAAAAATCGACTTACGCGAAATGAAAAATTTTTGTGATATTTTTCTTCCCCGCGCTCCAAACTGCTCGTAAATAGCATTTGAGGCGAATTTGGTGCAACTTTTGGTATATGTATATTTCATGACCAGGGAGCTGAGAATCGGCGAAATATCGACTTAGGCGAAATGAAAAATTTTTGTGATATTCTTGTTCCCCACACTCCAAACTGCTCGTATATAGCTTTTGCAGCGAATTTGGATAAACTTTTGTTCTGACAATATTTCGTGTCCAGGGAACCGCGAATCGTCGAGATATCGACTTACACTTAGTGATACATTTTTGTGACAATCTTCCTCCCCGCTCTCCAAACTATTCGCTTTTAGCTTATGCAGCTAATTTGGAGCAACTTTTGTACTGAGAATATTTCGTGTCCAGGCAGCTGAGAATCGTCGTAAAATCGACTTACACGTAATGAAACATTTTTATGATATTCTTGTTCCCCACGCCCCAAACTGCTCGTATATAGCATTTGCAGAGAATTTGGACCAACTTTCGTGATATATATTTTCGTGTCCAGGGAGCCGACAATCGTCGAAATATCAACTTACACGAAATGAAAAATTGTTGTGATATTCTTGTTCCCCACACTCCAAACTGCTCGTATATAGCTTTTGCAGCGAATTTGGATAAACTTTTGTTCTGAGAATATTTCGTGTCCAGGGAACCGCGAATCGTCGAGATATCGACTTACACTTAGTGATACATTTTTGTGACAATCTTCCTCCCCGCACTCCAAACTATTCGCTTTTAGCTTATGCAGCTAATTTGGAGCAACTTTTGTTCTGAGAATATTTCGTGTCCAGGCAGCTGAGAATCGTCGTAAAATCGACTTACACGTAATGAAACATTTTTATGATATTCTTGTTCCCCACGCCCCAAACTGCTCGTAATAGCATTTGCAGAGAATTTGGACCAACTTTTGTGATATATATTTTCGTGTCCAGGGAGCCGAGAATCGTCGAAATATCAACTTACACGAAATGAAAAATTGTTGTGATATTCTTGTTCCCCACACTCCAAACTGCTCGTATATAGCTTTTGCAGCGAATTTGGATAAACTTTTGTTCTGAGAATATTTCGTGTCCAGGGAACCGCGAATCGTCGAGATATCGACTTACACTTAGTGATACATTTTTGTGACAATCTTCCTCCCCGCACTCCAAACTATTCGCTTTTAGCTTATGCAGCTAATTTGGAGCAACTTTTGTTGTGAGAATATTTCGTGTCCAGGCAGCTGAGAATCGTCGTAAAATCGACTTACACGTAATGAAACATTTTTATGATATTCTTGTTCCCCACGCCCCAAACTGCTCGTATATAGCATTTGCAGAGAATTTGGACCAACTTTTGTGATATATATTTTCGTGTCCAGGGAGCCGAGAATCGTCGAAATATCAACTTACACGAAATGAAATATTTTTGTGATATTCTTGTTCCCCACGTTCCAAACTGCTCGTAAATAGCATTTGAGGCGAATTTGGAGCAAGGTTTGGTATATGTATATTTCATGACCAGGGAGCTGAGAATCGGCGAAATATCGACTTACACGAAATGAAATATTTTTGTGATATTCTTGTTTACCTTACTCCAAACTGCTCTTATATAGCTTTTGCAGCTAATTTGGAGCAACCTTTGTTCCGCATATATTTAGTGTCCAGGGAGCCGAGAATCGTCGAAATATCGACTTACACGAAATGAAAAATTTTTGCGATATTCTTGTTCCCCACACTCCAAACTTCTCGTATATAGCTTTTGCAGCGAATTTGCAACAACTTTTGTTATATGTATTTTTCGTGTCCAGGGAGCCGAGAATCGTCGAAATATCGACTTACACGAAATGAAATATTTTTGTGATATTCTTGTTTACCTTACTCCAAACTGCTCTTATATAGCTTTTGCAGCGAATTTGGAGCAACCTTTGTTCCGCATATATTTAGTGTCCAGGGAGCCGAGAATCGTCGAAATATCGACTTACACGAAATGAAAAATTTTTGCGATATTCTTGTTCCCCACACTCCAAACTTCTCGTATATAGCTTTTGCAGCGAATTTGCAACAACTTTTGTTATATGTATTTTTCGTGTCCAGGGAGCAGAGAATCGTCGAAATATCGACTTACACGAAATGAAATATTTTTGTGATATTCTTGTTTACCTTACTCCAAACTGCTCTTATATAGCCTTTGCAGCGAATTTGGAGCAACCTTTGTTCCGCATATATTTAGTGTCCAGGGAGCCGAGAATCGTCGAAATATCGACTTACACGAAATGAAAAATTTTTGCGATATTCTTGTTCCCCACACTCCAAACTTCTCGTATATAGCTTTTGCAGCGAATTTGGAACAACTTTTGTTATATGTATTTTTCGTGTCCAGGGAGCCGAGAATCGTCGAAATATCGACTTACACGTAATGAAACATTTTTATGATATTCTTGTTCCCCGCGTTCCAAACTGCTCGTAAATAGCATTTGCAGCAAATTTGGAGCAACTTTTGATATATGTATTTTCGTGTCCAGGGAGCCGAGAATCGTCAAAATATCGACTTACACGAAATGAAAAATTTTTGTGATATTCTTGTTCCCCACACTCCAAACTTCTCGTAAATAGCATTTGCAGCAAATTTGGAGCAACTTTTGATATATGTATTTTCGTGTCCAGGGAGCCGAGAATCGTCGAAATATCGACTTACACGAAATGAAATATTTTTGTGATATCTTGTTTACCTTACTCCAAACTGCTCTTATAGCTTTTGCAGCGAATTTGGAACAACTTTTGTTATATGTATTTTTCGTTACCAGGGAGCCGAGAATCGTCGAAATATCGACTTACACGAAATGAAATATTTTTGTGATATTCTTGTTTACCTTACTCCAAACTGAAATATTTTTGTGATATTCTTGTTCACCACGCTCCAAACTGCTCGTAAATAGCATTTGAAGCGAATTTGGGGCAACTTTTGTTATATGTATTTTTTGTGACCAGGGAGCCGAGAATCGTCGAAATATCGACTTACACGTAAAGAAACATTTTTATGATATTCTTGTTCCCCGCGCTCCAAACTGCTCGAAAATAGCATTTGAGGCGAATTTGGAGCAACGTTTGGTATATGTATATTTCATGACCAGGGAGCTGAGAATCGGCGAAATATCGACTTACACGAAATGAAATATTTTTGTGATATTCTTGTTTACCTTACTCCAAACTGCTCTTATATAGCTTTTGCAGCGAATTTGGAGCAACCTTTGTTCAGAGTATATTTAGTGTCCAGGGAGCCGAGAATCTTCGAAATATCGACTTACACGAAATGAAAAATTTTTGCGATATTCTTGTTCCCCACACTCCAAACTGCTCGTATATAGCTTTTGCAGCGAATTTGGAGCAACTATTGTTCAGAGTATATTTAGTGTCCAGGGAGCCGAGAATCGTTGAAATATCGACTTACACGAAATGAAATATTTTTGTGATATTCTTGTTTACCTTACTCCAAACTGCTCTTATATAGCTTTTGCAGCGAATTTGGAGCAACCTTTGTTCAGAGTATATTTTGTGTCCAGGGAGCCGAGAATCGTCGAAATATCGACTTACACGAAATGAAAAATTTTTGCGATATTCTTGTTCCCCACGCTCCAAACTGCTCTTATATAGCTTTTGCAGCGAATTTGGAACAACTTTTGTTATATGTATTTTTCGTGTCCAGGGAGCCGAGAATCATCGAAATATCAACTTACACGAAATGAAATATTTTTGTGATATTCTTGTTCCCCACGCTACAAACTGCTCGTAAATAGCATTTGCAGCGAATTTGGAGCAACTTTTGTTATATGTATTTATTGTGACCAGGGAGCCGAGAATCGTCGAAATATCGACTTACACGTAATGAAACATTTTTATGATATTCTTGTTCCCCGCGTTCCAAACTGCTCGTAAATAGCATTTGCAGCAAATTTGGAGCAACTTTTGATATATGTATTTTCGTGTCCAGGGAGCCGAGAATCGTCAAAATATCGACTTACACGAAATGAAAAATTTTTGTGATATTCTTGTTCCCCACACTCCAAACTTGTCGTATATAGCTTTTTAAGCGAATTTGGAGCAACTTTTGTTATATGTATATTTCGTGACCAGGGAGCCGAGAATCGTCGAAATATCAACTTACACGAAATGAAATATTTTTGTGATATTCTTGTTCCCCACGCTCCAAACTGCTCGTAAATAGCATTTGAGGCGAATTTGGGCAACTTTTGTTACATGTATATGTCTTGACCAGGGAGCCGAGGTTCGTCGAAATATCGACTTACACGTAATGAAACATTTTTGTGATATTCCTACTCCCCAGGCTCCAAACTGCTCATAAATAGCATTTGCAGCGAATTTGGGGCAACTTTTGTTATATGTACTTTTTGTGACCAGGGAGCCGAGAATCGTCGATATAACGACTTACACGTAATGAAACATTTTTATGATATTCTTGTTTACCTTACTCCAAACTGCTCTGATATAGCTTTTGCAGCGAATTTGGAGCAAGTTTTGTTCAGAGTATATTTAGTGTCCAGGGAGCTGAGAGTCGTCGAAATATCGACTTACACGAAATGAAAAATTTTTGTGATATTCTTGTTCCCCACACTCCAAACTTCTTGTATATAGCTTTTGCAGTGAATTTGGAGCAACGTTTGTTAGGATAATATAGTTCGTGTCCAGGAAGCTGAGAATCCTCGAAAAATCGACTTACGCGAAATGAAAAATTTTTGTGATATTTTTCTTCCCCACGCTCCAAACTGCTAGTATATAGCATTTGCAGCGAATTTGGAGCAACTTTTGTTATATGTATATTTCGTGTCCAGGGAGCCGAGAATCGTCGAAATATCGACTTACACGTAATGAAACATTTTTATGATATTCTTGTTCCCCGCGCTCCAAACTGCTCGTAAATAGCATTTGAGGCGAATTTGGTGCAACTTTTGGTATATGTATATTTCATGACCAGGAAGCTGAGAATCGGCGAAATATCGACTTAGGCGAAATGAAAAATTTTTGTGATATTCTTGTTCCCCACACTCCAAACTGCTCGTATATAGCTTTTGCAGCGAATTTGGATAAACTTTTGTTCTGACAATATTTCGTGTTCAGGGAACCGCGAATCGTCGAGATATCGACTTACACTTAGTGATACATTTTTGTGACAATCTTCCTCCCCGCACTCCAAACTATTCGCTTTTAGCTTATGCAGCTAATTTGGAGCAACTTTTGTACTGAGAATATTTCGTGTCCAGGCAGCTGAGAATCGTCGTAAAATCGACTTACACGTAATGAAACATTTTTATGATATTCTTGTTCCCCACGCCCCAAACTGCTCGTAATAGCATTTGCAGAGAATTTGGACCAACTTTTGTGATATATATTTTCGTGTCCAGGGAGCCGAGAATCGTCGAAATATCAACTTACACGAAATGAAAAATTGTTGTGATATTCTTGTTCCCCACACTCCAAACTGCTCGTATATAGCTTTTGCAGCGAATTTGGATAAACTTTTGTTCTGAGAATATTTCGTGTCCAGGGAACCGCGAATCGTCGAGATATCGACTTACACTTAGTGATACATTTTTGTGACAATCTTCCTCCCCGCACTCCAAACTATTCGCTTTTAGCTTATGCAGCTAATTTGGAGCAACTTTTGTTGTGAGAATATTTCGTGTCCAGGCAGCTGAGAATCGTCGTAAAATCGACTTACACGTAATGAAACATTTTTATGATATTCTTGTTCCCCACGCCCCAAACTGCTCGTATATAGCATTTGCAGAGAATTTGGACCAACTTTTGTGATATATATTTTCGTGTCCAGGGAGCCGAGAATCGTCGAAATATCAACTTACACGAAATGAAATATTTTTGTGATATTCTTGTTCCCCACGTTCCAAACTGCTCGTAAATAGCATTTGAGGCGAATTTGGAGCAAGGTTTGGTATATGTATATTTCATGACCAGGGAGCTGAGAATCGGCGAAATATCGACTTACACGAAATGAAATATTTTTGTGATATTCTTGTTTACCTTACTCCAAACTGCTCTTATATAGCTTTTGCAGCTAATTTGGAGCAACCTTTGTTCCGCATATATTTAGTGTCCAGGGAGCCGAGAATCGTCGAAATATCGACTTACACGAAATGAAAAATTTTTGCGATATTCTTGTTCCCCACACTCCAAACTTCTCGTATATAGCTTTTGCAGCGAATTTGCAACAACTTTTGTTATATGTATTTTTCGTGTCCAGGGAGCCGAGAATCGTCGAAATATCGACTTACACGAAATGAAATATTTTTGTGATATTCTTGTTTACCTTACTCCAAACTGCTCTTATATAGCTTTTGCAGCGAATTTGGAGCAACCTTTGTTCCGCATATATTTAGTGTCCAGGGAGCCGAGAATCGTCGAAATATCGACTTACACGAAATGAAAAATTTTTGCGATATTCTTGTTCCCCACACTCCAAACTTCTCGTATATAGCTTTTGCAGCGAATTTGCAACAACTTTTGTTATATGTATTTTTCGTGTCCAGGGAGCAGAGAATCGTCGAAATATCGACTTACACGAAATGAAATATTTTTGTGATATTCTTGTTTACCTTACTCCAAACTGCTCTTATATAGCCTTTGCAGCGAATTTGGAGCAACCTTTGTTCCGCATATATTTAGTGTCCAGGGAGCCGAGAATCGTCGAAATATCGACTTACACGAAATGAAAAATTTTTGCGATATTCTTGTTCCCCACACTCCAAACTTCTCGTATATAGCTTTTGCAGCGAATTTGGAACAACTTTTGTTATATGTATTTTTCGTGTCCAGGGAGCCGAGAATCGTCGAAATATCGACTTACACGTAATGAAACATTTTTATGATATTCTTGTTCCCCGCGTTCCAAACTGCTCGTAAATAGCATTTGCAGCAAATTTGGAGCAACTTTTGATATATGTATTTTCGTGTCCAGGGAGCCGAGAATCGTCAAAATATCGACTTACACGAAATGAAAAATTTTTGTGATATTCTTGTTCCCCACACTCCAAACTTCTCGTAAATAGCATTTGCAGCAAATTTGGAGCAACTTTTGATATATGTATTTTCGTGTCCAGGGAGCCGAGAATCGTCGAAATATCGACTTACACGAAATGAAATATTTTTGTGATATCTTGTTTACCTTACTCCAAACTGCTCTTATAGCTTTTGCAGCGAATTTGGAACAACTTTTGTTATATGTATTTTTCGTTACCAGGGAGCCGAGAATCGTCGAAATATCGACTTACACGAAATGAAATATTTTTGTGATATTCTTGTTTACCTTACTCCAAACTGAAATATTTTTGTGATATTCTTGTTCACCACGCTCCAAACTGCTCGTAAATAGCATTTGAAGCGAATTTGGGGCAACTTTTGTTATATGTATTTTTTGTGACCAGGGAGCCGAGAATCGTCGAAATATCGACTTACACGTAAAGAAACATTTTTATGATATTCTTGTTCCCCGCGCTCCAAACTGCTCGAAAATAGCATTTGAGGCGAATTTGGAGCAACGTTTGGTATATGTATATTTCATGACCAGGGAGCTGAGAATCGGCGAAATATCGACTTACACGAAATGAAATATTTTTGTGATATTCTTGTTTACCTTACTCCAAACTGCTCTTATATAGCTTTTGCAGCGAATTTGGAGCAACCTTTGTTCATATATTTAGTGTCCAGGGAGCCGAGAATCTTCGAAATATCGACTTACACGAAATGAAAAATTTTTGCGATATTCTTGTTCCCCACACTCCAAACTGCTCGTATATAGCTTTTGCAGCGAATTTGGAGCAACTATTGTTCAGAGTATATTTAGTGTCCAGGGAGCCGAGAATCGTTGAAATATCGACTTACACGAAATGAAATATTTTTGTGATATTCTTGTTTACCTTACTCCAAACTGCTCTTATATAGCTTTTGCAGCGAATTTGGAGCAACCTTTGTTCAGAGTATATTTTGTGTCCAGGGAGCCGAGAATCGTCGAAATATCGACTTACACGAAATGAAAAATTTTTGCGATATTCTTGTTCCCCACGCTCCAAACTGCTCTTATATAGCTTTTGCAGCGAATTTGGAACAACTTTTGTTATATGTATTTTTCGTGTCCAGGGAGCCGAGAATCATCGAAATATCAACTTACACGAAATGAAATATTTTTGTGATATTCTTGTTCCCCACGCTACAAACTGCTCGTAAATAGCATTTGCAGCGAATTTGGAGCAACTTTTGTTATATGTATTTATTGTGACCAGGGAGCCGAGAATCGTCGAAATATCGACTTACACGTAATGAAACATTTTTGTGATATTCCTACTCCCCAGGCTCCAAACTGCTCATAAATAGCATTTGCAGCGAATTTGGGGCAACTTTTGTTATATGTACTTTTTGTGACCAGGGAGCCGAGAATCGTCGATATAACGACTTACACGTAATGAAACATTTTTATGATATTCTTGTTTACCTTACTCCAAACTGCTCTGATATAGCTTTTGCAGCGAATTTGGAGCAAGTTTTGTTCAGAGTATATTTAGTGTCCAGGGAGCTGAGAGTCGTCGAAATATCGACTTACACGAAATGAAAAATTTTTGTGATATTCTTGTTCCCCACACTCCAAACTTCTTGTATATAGCTTTTGCAGTGAATTTGGAGCAACGTTTGTTAGGATAATATAGTTCGTGTCCAGGAAGCTGAGAATCCTCGAAAAATCGACTTACGCGAAATGAAAAATTTTTGTGATATTTTTCTTCCCCACGCTCCAAACTGCTAGTATATAGCATTTGCAGCGAATTTGGAGCAACTTTTGTTATATGTATATTTCGTGTCCAGGGAGCCGAGAATCGTCGAAATATCGACTTACACGTAATGAAACATTTTTATGATATTCTTGTTCCCCGCGCTCCAAACTGCTCGTAAATAGCATTTGAGGCGAATTTGGTGCAACTTTTGGTATATGTATATTTCATGACCAGGAAGCTGAGAATCGGCGAAATATCGACTTAGGCGAAATGAAAAATTTTTGTGATATTCTTGTTCCCCACACTCCAAACTGCTCGTATATAGCTTTTGCAGCGAATTTGGATAAACTTTTGTTCTGACAATATTTCGTGTTCAGGGAACCGCGAATCGTCGAGATATCGACTTACACTTAGTGATACATTTTTGTGACAATCTTCCTCCCCGCACTCCAAACTATTCGCTTTTAGCTTATGCAGCTAATTTGGAGCAACTTTTGTACTGAGAATATTTCGTGTCCAGGCAGCTGAGAATCGTCGTAAAATCGACTTACACGTAATGAAACATTTTTATGATATTCTTGTTCCCCACGCCCCAAACTGCTCGTAATAGCATTTGCAGAGAATTTGGACCAACTTTTGTGATATATATTTTCGTGTCCAGGGAGCCGAGAATCGTCGAAATATCAACTTACACGAAATGAAAAATTGTTGTGATATTCTTGTTCCCCACACTCCAAACTGCTCGTATATAGCTTTTGCAGCGAATTTGGATAAACTTTTGTTCTGAGAATATTTCGTGTCCAGGGAACCGCGAATCGTCGAGATATCGACTTACACTTAGTGATACATTTTTGTGACAATCTTCCTCCCCGCACTCCAAACTATTCGCTTTTAGCTTATGCAGCTAATTTGGAGCAACTTTTGTTGTGAGAATATTTCGTGTCCAGGCAGCTGAGAATCGTCGTAAAATCGACTTACACGTAATGAAACATTTTTATGATATTCTTGTTCCCCACGCCCCAAACTGCTCGTATATAGCATTTGCAGAGAATTTGGACCAACTTTTGTGATATATATTTTCGTGTCCAGGGAGCCGAGAATCGTCGAAATATCAACTTACACGAAATGAAATATTTTTGTGATATTCTTGTTCCCCACGTTCCAAACTGCTCGTAAATAGCATTTGAGGCGAATTTGGAGCAAGGTTTGGTATATGTATATTTCATGACCAGGGAGCTGAGAATCGGCGAAATATCGACTTACACGAAATGAAATATTTTTGTGATATTCTTGTTTACCTTACTCCAAACTGCTCTTATATAGCTTTTGCAGCTAATTTGGAGCAACCTTTGTTCCGCATATATTTAGTGTCCAGGGAGCCGAGAATCGTCGAAATATCGACTTACACGAAATGAAAAATTTTTGCGATATTCTTGTTCCCCACACTCCAAACTTCTCGTATATAGCTTTTGCAGCGAATTTGCAACAACTTTTGTTATATGTATTTTTCGTGTCCAGGGAGCCGAGAATCGTCGAAATATCGACTTACACGAAATGAAATATTTTTGTGATATTCTTGTTTACCTTACTCCAAACTGCTCTTATATAGCTTTTGCAGCGAATTTGGAGCAACCTTTGTTCCGCATATATTTAGTGTCCAGGGAGCCGAGAATCGTCGAAATATCGACTTACACGAAATGAAAAATTTTTGCGATATTCTTGTTCCCCACACTCCAAACTTCTCGTATATAGCTTTTGCAGCGAATTTGGAACAACTTTTGTTATATGTATTTTTCGTGTCCAGGGAGCCGAGAATCGTCGAAATATCGACTTACACGTAATGAAACATTTTTATGATATTCTTGTTCCCCGCGTTCCAAACTGCTCGTAAATAGCATTTGCAGCAAATTTGGAGCAACTTTTGATATATGTATTTTCGTGTCCAGGGAGCCGAGAATCGTCAAAATATCGACTTACACGAAATGAAAAATTTTTGTGATATTCTTGTTCCCCACACTCCAAACTTCTCGTAAATAGCATTTGCAGCAAATTTGGAGCAACTTTTGATATATGTATTTTCGTGTCCAGGGAGCCGAGAATCGTCGAAATATCGACTTACACGAAATGAAATATTTTTGTGATATCTTGTTTACCTTACTCCAAACTGCTCTTATAGCTTTTGCAGCGAATTTGGAACAACTTTTGTTATATGTATTTTTCGTTACCAGGGAGCCGAGAATCGTCGAAATATCGACTTACACGAAATGAAATATTTTTGTGATATTCTTGTTTACCTTACTCCAAACTGAAATATTTTTGTGATATTCTTGTTCACCACGCTCCAAACTGCTCGTAAATAGCATTTGAAGCGAATTTGGGGCAACTTTTGTTATATGTATTTTTTGTGACCAGGGAGCCGAGAATCGTCGAAATATCGACTTACACGTAAAGAAACATTTTTATGATATTCTTGTTCCCCGCGCTCCAAACTGCTCGAAAATAGCATTTGAGGCGAATTTGGAGCAACGTTTGGTATATGTATATTTCATGACCAGGGAGCTGAGAATCGGCGAAATATCGACTTACACGAAATGAAATATTTTTGTGATATTCTTGTTTACCTTACTCCAAACTGCTCTTATATAGCTTTTGCAGCGAATTTGGAGCAACCTTTGTTCAGAGTATATTTAGTGTCCAGGGAGCCGAGAATCTTCGAAATATCGACTTACACGAAATGAAAAATTTTTGCGATATTCTTGTTCCCCACACTCCAAACTGCTCGTATATAGCTTTTGCAGCGAATTTGGAGCAACTATTGTTCAGAGTATATTTAGTGTCCAGGGAGCCGAGAATCGTTGAAATATCGACTTACACGAAATGAAATATTTTTGTGATATTCTTGTTTACCTTACTCCAAACTGCTCTTATATAGCTTTTGCAGCGAATTTGGAGCAACCTTTGTTCAGAGTATATTTTGTGTCCAGGGAGCCGAGAATCGTCGAAATATCGACTTACACGAAATGAAAAATTTTTGCGATATTCTTGTTCCCCACGCTCCAAACTGCTCTTATATAGCTTTTGCAGCGAATTTGGAACAACTTTTGTTATATGTATTTTTCGTGTCCAGGGAGCCGAGAATCATCGAAATATCAACTTACACGAAATGAAATATTTTTGTGATATTCTTGTTCCCCACGCTACAAACTGCTCGTAAATAGCATTTGCAGCGAATTTGGAGCAACTTTTGTTATATGTATTTATTGTGACCAGGGAGCCGAGAATCGTCGAAATATCGACTTACACGTAATGAAACATTTTTATGATATTCTTGTTCCCCGCGTTCCAAACTGCTCGTAAATAGCATTTGCAGCAAATTTGGAGCAACTTTTGATATATGTATTTTCGTGTCCAGGGAGCCGAGAATCGTCAAAATATCGACTTACACGAAATGAAAAATTTTTGTGATATTCTTGTTCCCCACACTCCAAACTTGTCGTATATAGCTTTTTAAGCGAATTTGGAGCAACTTTTGTTATATGTATATTTCGTGACCAGGGAGCCGAGAATCGTCGAAATATCAACTTACACGAAATGAAATATTTTTGTGATATTCTTGTTCCCCACGCTCCAAACTGCTCGTAAATAGCATTTGAGGCGAATTTGGGCAACTTTTGTTACATGTATATGTCTTGACCAGGGAGCCGAGGTTCGTCGAAATATCGACTTACACGTAATGAAACATTTTTGTGATATTCCTACTCCCCAGGCTCCAAACTGCTCATAAATAGCATTTGCAGCGAATTTGGGGCAACTTTTGTTATATGTACTTTTTGTGACCAGGGAGCCGAGAATCGTCGATATAACGACTTACACGTAATGAAACATTTTTATGATATTCTTGTTTACCTTACTCCAAACTGCTCTGATATAGCTTTTGCAGCGAATTTGGAGCAAGTTTTGTTCAGAGTATATTTAGTGTCCAGGGAGCTGAGAGTCGTCGAAATATCGACTTACACGAAATGAAAAATTTTTGTGATATTCTTGTTCCCCACACTCCAAACTTCTTGTATATAGCTTTTGCAGTGAATTTGGAGCAACGTTTGTTAGGATAATATAGTTCGTGTCCAGGAAGCTGAGAATCCTCGAAAAATCGACTTACGCGAAATGAAAAATTTTTGTGATATTTTTCTTCCCCACGCTCCAAACTGCTAGTATATAGCATTTGCAGCGAATTTGGAGCAACTTTTGTTATATGTATATTTCGTGTCCAGGGAGCCGAGAATCGTCGAAATATCGACTTACACGTAATGAAACATTTTTATGATATTCTTGTTCCCCGCGCTCCAAACTGCTCGTAAATAGCATTTGAGGCGAATTTGGTGCAACTTTTGGTATATGTATATTTCATGACCAGGAAGCTGAGAATCGGCGAAATATCGACTTAGGCGAAATGAAAAATTTTTGTGATATTCTTGTTCCCCACACTCCAAACTGCTCGTATATAGCTTTTGCAGCGAATTTGGATAAACTTTTGTTCTGACAATATTTCGTGTTCAGGGAACCGCGAATCGTCGAGATATCGACTTACACTTAGTGATACATTTTTGTGACAATCTTCCTCCCCGCACTCCAAACTATTCGCTTTTAGCTTATGCAGCTAATTTGGAGCAACTTTTGTACTGAGAATATTTCGTGTCCAGGCAGCTGAGAATCGTCGTAAAATCGACTTACACGTAATGAAACATTTTTATGATATTCTTGTTCCCCACGCCCCAAACTGCTCGTATATAGCATTTGCAGAGAATTTGGACCAACTTTTGTGATATATATTTTCGTGTCCAGGGAGCCGACAATCGTCGAAATATCAACTTACACGAAATGAAAAATTGTTGTGATATTCTTGTTCCCCACACTCCAAACTGCTCGTATATAGCTTTTGCAGCGAATTTGGATAAACTTTTGTTCTGAGAATATTTCGTGTCCAGGGAACCGCGAATCGTCGAGATATCGACTTACACTTAGTGATACATTTTTGTGACAATCTTCCTCCCCGCACTCCAAACTATTCGCTTTTAGCTTATGCAGCTAATTTGGAGCAACTTTTGTTCTGAGAATATTTCGTGTCCAGGCAGCTGAGAATCGTCGTAAAATCGACTTACACGTAATGAAACATTTTTATGATATTCTTGTTCCCCACGCCCCAAACTGCTCGTATATAGCATTTGCAGAGAATTTGGACCAACTTTTGTGATATATATTTTCGTGTCCAGGGAGCCGAGAATCGTCGAAATATCGACTTACACGAAATGAAAAATTTTTGCCTTATTCTTGTTCCCCACACTCCAAACTTCTCGTATATAGCTTTTGCAGCGAATTTGGAACAACTTTTGTTATATGTATTTTTCGTGTCCAGGGAGCCGAGAATCGTCGAAATATCGACTTACACGAAATGAAATATTTTTGTGATATTCTTGTTCCCCGCGCTCCAAACTGCTCGAAAATAGCATTTGAGGCGAATTTGGAGCAACGTTTGGTATATGTATATTTCATGACCAGGGAGCTGAGAATCGGCGAAATATCGACTTACACGAAATGAAATATTTTTGTGATATTCTTGTTTACCTTACTCCAAACTGCTCTTATATAGCTTTTGCAGCGAATTTGGAGCAACCTTTGTTCAGAGTATATTTAGTGTCCAGGGAGCCGAGAATCGTCGAAATATCGACTTACACGAAATGAAAAATTTTTGCGATATTCTTGTTCCCCACGCCCCAAACTGCTCTTATATAGCTTTTGCAGTGAATTTGGAACAACTTTTGTTATATGTATTTTTCGTGTCCAGGGAGCCGAGAATCATCAAAATATCGACTTACGCGAAATGAAAAATTTTTGTGATCTTCTTCTTCCCCACGCTCCAAACTGCTCGTATATAGCATTTGCTGCGAATTTGGAGCAACTTTTGTTATATGTATATTTCGTGACCAGGGAGCCGAGAATCGTCGAAATATCAACTTACACGAAATGAAATATTTTTGTGATATTCTTGTTTACTTTACTCCAAACTGCACGTATATAGCATTTGCAGCGAATTTGGAGCAACTTTTGTTATATGTATTTTTCGTGTCCAGGGAGCCGAGAATCGTCGAAATATCGACTTACACGAAATGAAATATTTTTGTGATATTCTTGTTTACCTTACTCCAAACTACCCTTATATAGCTTTTGCAGCGAATTTGGAGCAACTTTTGTTCAGAGTATATTTAGTGTCCAGGGAGCCGAGAATCGTCGAAATATCGACTTACACGTAATGAAACATTTTTGTGATATTCCTACTCCCCAGGCTCCAAACTGCTCGTAAATAGCATTTGCAGCGAATTTGGAGCAACTTTTGTTATATGTATATTTCGTGACCAGGGAGCCGAGAAGCGTCGAAATATCAACTTACACGAAATGAAATATTTTTGTGATATTCTTGTTTACTTTACCCTAAACTGCACGTATATAGCATTTGCAGCGAATTTGGAGCAACTTTTGTTATATGTATTTTTCGAGTCCAGGGAGCCGAGAATCGTCGAAATATCAACTTACACGAAATGAAATATTTTTGTGATATTCCTACTCCCCAGGCTCCAAACTGCTCGTAAATAGCATTTGCAGCCAATTTGGAGCAACTTTTTTTATATGTATATTTCGTTACCAGGAAGCCGAGAATCGTCGAAATATCGACTTACACGAAATGAAATATTTTTGTGATATTCTTGTTCCCCACGCTCCAAACTGCTCGTAAATAGCATTTGAGGCGAATTTGGTGCAACTTTTGTTACATGTATATTTCTTGACCAGGTAGCCGAGGTTCGTCGAAATATCGACTTACACGTAATGAAACATTTTTGTGATATTCCTACTCCCCAGGCTTCAAACTGCTCGTAAATAGCATTTGCAGCGAATTTGGGGCAACTTTTGTTATATGTATTTTTTGTGACCAGGGAGCCGAGAATCGTCGAAATAACGACTTACACGTAATGAAACATTTTTATGATATTCTTGTTCCCCGCGCTCCAAACTGCTCGAAAATAGCATTTGAGGCGAATTTGGAGCAACGTATGGTATATGTATATTTCGTGACCAGGGAGCTGAGAATCGTCGAAATATCGACTTACACGAAATGAAATATTTTTGTGATATTCTTGTTTACCTTACTCCAAACTGCTCTGATATAGCTTTTGCAGCGAATTTGGAGCAAGTTTTGTTCAGAGTATATTTAGTGTCCAGGGAGCTGAGAGTCGTCGAAATATCGACTTACACGAAATGAAAAATTTTTGTGATATTCTTGTTCCCCACACTCCAAACTTCTTGTATATAGCTTTTGCAGTGAATTTGGAGCAACGTTTGTTAGGATAATATAGATCGTGTCCAGGAAGCTGAGAATCCTCGAAAAATCGACTTACGCGAAATGAAAAATTTTTGTGATATTCTTCTTCCCCACGATCCAAACTGCTAGTATATAGCATTTGCAGCGAATTTGGAACAACTTTTGTTATATGTATATTTCGTGTCCAGGGAGCCAAGAATCGTCGAAATATCGACTTACACGTAATGAAACATTTTTATGATATTCTTGTTCCCCGCGCTACAAACTGCTCGTAAATAGCATTTGAGGCGAATTTGGTGCAACTTTTGGTATATGTATATTTCATGACCAGGGAGCTGAGAATCGGCGAAATATCGACTTAGGCGAAATGAAAAATTTTTGTGATATTCTTGTTCCCCACACTCCAAACTGCTCGTATATAGCTTTTGCAGCGAATTTGGATAAACTTTTGTTCTGAGAATATTTCGTGTCCAGGGAACCGCGAATCGTCGAGATATCGACTTACACTTAGTGATACATTTTTGTGACAATCTTCCTCCCCGCACTCCAAACTATTCGCTTTTAGCTTATGCAGCTAATTTGGAGCAACTTTTGTTCTGAGAATATTTCGTGTCCAGGCAGCTGAGAATCGTCGTAAAATCGACTTACACGTAATGAAACATTTTTATGATATTCTTGTTCCCCACGCCCCAAACTGCTCGTATATAGCATTTGCAGAGAATTTTGACCAAGTTTTGTGATATATATTTTCGTGTCCAGGGAGCCGAGAATCGTCGAAATATCGACTTACACGAAATGAAATATTTTTGTGATATTCTTGTTCCCCACGTTCCAAACTGCTCGTAAATAGCATTTGAGGCGAATTTGGAGCAAGGTTTGGTATATGTATATTTCATGACCAGGGAGCTGAGAATCGGCGAAATATCGACTTACACGAAATTAAATATTTTTGTGATATTCTTGTTTACCTTACTCCAAACTGCTCTTATATAGCTTTTGCAGCGAATTTGGAGCAACCTTTGTTCCGAATATATTTAGTGTCCAGGGAGCCGAGAATCGTCGAAATATCGACTTACACGAAATGAAAAATTTTTGCGATATTCTTGTTCCCCACACTCCAAACTCCTCGTATATAGCTTTTGCAGCGAATTTGGAACAACTTTTGTTATATGTATATTTCGTGACCAGGGAGCCGAGAATCGTCGAAATATCGACTTACACGTAAAGAAACATTTTTATGATATTCTTGTTACCCGCGCTCCAAACTGCTCGAAAATAGCATTTGAGGCGAATTTGGAGCAACGTTTGGTATATGTATATTTCATGACCAGGGAGCTGAGAATCGGCGAAATATCGACTTACACGAAATGAAATATTTTTGTGATATTCTTGTTTACCTTACTCCAAACTGCTCTTATATAGCTTTTGCAGCGAATTTGGAACAACTTTTGTTATATGTATTTTTCGTGTCCAGGGAGCCGAGAATCATCAAAATATCGACTTACGCGAAATGAAAAATTTTTGTGATCTTCTTCTTCCCCACGCTCCAAACTGCTCGTATATAGCATTTGCTGCGAATTTGGAGCAACTTTTGTTATATGTATATTTCGTGACCAGGGAGCCGAGAATCGTCGAAATATCAACTTACACGAAATGAAATATTTTTGTGATATTCTTGTTTACTTTACTCCAAACTGCACGTATATAGCATTTGCAGCGAATTTGGAGCAACTTTTGTTATATGTATTTTTCGTGTCCAGGGAGCCGAGATTCGTCGAAATATTAACTTACACGAAATGAAATATTTTTGTGATATTCTTGTTCCCCACGCTCCAAACTGCTCGTAAATAGCATTTGAGGCGAATTTGGGCAACTTTTGTTACATGTATATGTCTTGACCAGGGAGCCGAGGTTCGTCGAAATATCGACTTACACGTAATGAAACATTTTTGTGATATTCCTACTCCCCAGGCTCCAAACTGCTCGTAAATAGCATTTGCAGCGAATTTGGGGCAACTTTTGTTATATGTACTTTTTGTGACCAGGGAGCCGAGAATCGTCGATATAACGACTTACACGTAATGAAACATTTTTATGATATTCTTGTTCCCCGCGCTCCAAACTGCTCGAAAATAGCATTTGAGGCGAATTTGGAGCAACGTATGGTATATGTATATTTCGTGACCAGGGAGCTGAGAATCGTCCAAATATCGACTTACACGAAATGAAATATTTTTGTGATATTCTTGTTTACCTTACTCCAAACTGCTCTGATATAGCTTTTGCAGCGAATTTGGAGCAAGTTTTGTTCAGAGTATATTTAGTGTCCAGGGAGCTGAGAGTCGTCGAAATATCGACTTACACGAAATGAAAAATTTTTGTGATATTCTTGTTCCCCACACTCCAAACTTCTTGTATATAGCTTTTGCAGTGAATTTGGAGCAACGTTTGTTAGGATAATATAGTTCGTGTCCAGGAAGCTGAGAATCCTCGAAAAATCGACTTACGCGAAATGAAAAATTTTTGTGATATTTTTCTTCCCCACGCTCCAAACTGCTAGTATATAGCATTTGCAGCGAATTTGGAGCAACTTTTGTTATATGTATATTTCGTGTCCAGGGAGCCGAGAATCGTCGAAATATCGACTTACACGTAATGAAACATTTTTATGATATTCTTGTTCCCCGCGCTCCAAACTGCTCGTAAATAGCATTTGAGGCGAATTTGGTGCAACGTATGGTATATGTATATTTCATGACCAGGAAGCTGAGAATCGGCGAAATATCGACTTAGGCGAAATGAAAAATTTTTGTGATATTCTTGTTCCCCACACTCCAAACTGCTCGTATATAGCTTTTGCAGCGAATTTGGATAAACTTTTGTTCTGACAATATTTCGTGTTCAGGGAACCGCGAATCGTCGAGATATCGACTTACACTTAGTGATACATTTTTGTGACAATCTTCCTCCCCGCACTCCAAACTATTCGCTTTTAGCTTATGCAGCTAATTTGGAGCAACTTTTGTACTGAGAATATTTCGTGTCCAGGCAGCTGAGAATCGTCGTAAAATCGACTTACACGTAATGAAACATTTTTATGATATTCTTGTTCCCCACGCCCCAAACTGCTCGTATATAGCATTTGCAGAGAATTTGGACCAACTTTTGTGATATATATTTTCGTGTCCAGGGAGCCGACAATCGTCGAAATATCAACTTACACGAAATGAAAAATTGTTGTGATATTCTTGTTCCCCACACTCCAAACTGCTCGTATATAGCTTTTGCAGCGAATTTGGATAAACTTTTGTTCTGAGAATATTTCGTGTCCAGGGAACCGCGAATCGTCGAGATATCGACTTACACTTAGTGATACATTTTTGTGACAATCTTCCTCCCCGCACTCCAAACTATTCGCTTTTAGCTTATGTAGCTAATTTGGAGCAACTTTTGTTCTGAGAATATTTCGTGTCCAGGCAGCTGAGAATCGTCGTAAAATCGACTTACACGTAATGAAACATTTTTATGATATTCTTGTTCCCCACGCCCCAAACTGCTCGTATATAGCATTTGCAGAGAATTTGGACCAACTTTTGTGATATATATTTTCGTGTCCAGGGAGCCGAGAATCGTCGAAATATCGACTTACACGAAATGAAAAATTTTTGCGATATTCTTGTTCCCCACACTCCAAACTTCTCGTATATAGCTTTTGCAGCGAATTTGGAACAACTTTTGTTATATGTATTTTTCGTGTCCAGGGAGCCGAGAATCGTCGAAATATCGACTTACACGAAATGAAATATTTTTGTGATATTCTTGTTCCCCGCGCTCCAAACTGCTCGAAAATAGCATTTGAGGCGAATTTGGAGCAACGTTTGGTATATGTATATTTCATGACCAGGGAGCTGAGAATCGGCGAAATATCGACTTACACGAAATGAAATATTTTTGTGATATTCTTGTTTACCTTACTCCAAACTGCTCTTATATAGCTTTTGCAGCGAATTTGGAGCAACCTTTGTTCAGAGTATATTTAGTGTCCAGGGAGCCGAGAATCGTCGAAATATCGACTTACACGAAATGAAAAATTTTTGCGATATTCTTGTTCCCCACGCCCCAAACTGCTCTTATATAGCTTTTGCAGTGAATTTGGAACAACTTTTGTTATATGTATTTTTCGTGTCCAGGGAGCCGAGAATCATCAAAATATCGACTTACGCGAAATGAAAAATTTTTGTGATCTTCTTCTTCCCCACGCTCCAAACTGCTCGTATATAGCATTTGCTGCGAATTTGGAGCAACTTTTGTTATATGTATATTTCGTGACCAGGGAGCCGAGAATCGTCGAAATATCAACTTACACGAAATGAAATATTTTTGTGATATTCTTGTTTACTTTACTCCAAACTGCACGTATATAGCATTTGCAGCGAATTTGGAGCAACTTTTGTTATATGTATTTTTCGTGTCCAGGGAGCCGAGAATCGTCGAAATATCGACTTACACGAAATGAAATATTTTTGTGATATTCTTGTTTACCTTACTCCAAACTACCCTTATATAGCTTTTGCAGCGAATTTGGAGCAAGTTTTGTTCAGAGTATATTTAGTGTCCAGGGAGCTGAGAGTCGTCGAAATATCGACTTACACGAAATGAAAAATTTTTGTGATATTCTTGTTCCCCACACTCCAAACTTCTTGTATATAGCTTTTGCAGTGAATTTGGAGCAACGTTTGTTAGGATAATATAGTTCGTGTCCAGGAAGCTGAGAATCCTCGAAAAATCGACTTACGCGAAATGAAATATTTTTGTGATATTCTTGTTTACCTTACTCCAAACTGCTCTTATATATCTTTTGCAGCGAATTTGGAGCAACCTTTGTTCAGAGTATATTTAGTGTCCAGGGAGCCGAGAATCTTCGAAATATCGACTTACACGAAATGAAAAATTTTTGCGATATTCTTGTTCCCCACACTCCAAACTGCTCGTATATAGCTTTTGCAGCGAATTTGGAGCAACTATTGTTCAGAGTATATTTAGTGTCCAGGGAGCCGAGAATCGTTGAAATATCGACTTACACGAAATGAAATATTTTTGTGATATTCTTGTTTACCTTACTCCAAACTGCTCTTATATAGCTTTTGCAGCGAATTTGGAGCAACCTTTGTTCAGAGTATATTTTGTGTCCAGGTAGCCGAGAATCGTCGAAATATCGACTTACACGTAATGAAACATTTTTATGATATTCTTGTTCCCCGCGCTCCAAACTGCTCGTAAATAGCATTTGAGGCGAATTTGGAGCAACTTTTGGTATTTGTATATTTCATGACCAGGGAGCTGAGAATCGGCGAAATATCGACTTACACGAAATGAAATATTTTTGTGATATTCTTGTTCCCCACGCTCCAAACTGCTCTTATATAGCTTTCGCAGCAATTTGGAACAACTTTTGTTATATGTATTTTTCGTGTCCAGGGAGCCGAGAATCATCGAAATATCAACTTACACGAAATGAAATATTTTTGTGTTATTCTTGTTCCCCACGCTACAAACTGCTCGTAAATAGCATTTGCAGCGAATTTGGAGCAACTTTTGTTATATGTATATTTCGTTACCAGGGAGCCGAGAATCGTCGAAATATCGACTTACACGTAATGAAACATTTTTATGATATTCTTGTTCCCCGCGCTCCAAACTGCTCGTAAATAGCATTTGAGGCGAATTTGGAGCAACTTTTGGTATTTGTATATTTCATGACCAGAGAGCTGAGAATCGGCGAAATATCGACTTACACGAAATGAAATATTTTTGTGATATTCTTGTTCCCCACGCTCCAAACTGCTCTTATATAGCTTTCGCAGCAATTTGGAACAACTTTTGTTATATGTATTTTTCGTGTCCAGGGAGCCGAGAATCGTCGAAATATCGACTTACACGAAATGAAATATTTTTGTGATATTCTTGTTCCCCACACTCCAAACTTCTCGTATATAGCTTTTGCAGCGAATTTGGAGCAACGCCTGTTAGGATAATATATTTCCTGTCCAGGGAGCTGAGAATCCTCGAAAAATCGACTTACGCGAAATGAAAAATTTTTGTGATATTCTTCTTCCCCACGCTCCAAACTGCTCGTATATTGCATTTGCTGCGAATTTGGAGCAACTTTTGTTATATGTATATTTCGTGACCAGGGAGCCGAGAATCGTCGAAATATCGACTTACACGTAATGAAACATTTTTATGATATTCTTGTTCCCCACGCTCCAAACTGCTCGTAAATAGCATTTGCAGCGAATTTGGAGTGACTTTTGTTATATGTATATTTCGTTACCAGAGAGCTGAGAATCGTCGAAATATCGACTTACACGAAATGAAATATTTTTGTGATATCTTGTTTACCTTACTCCAAACTGCTCTTATAGCTTTTGCAGCGAATTTGGAACAACTTTTGTTATATGTATTTTTCGTTACCAGGGAGCCGAGAATCGTCGAAATATCGACTTACACGAAATGAAATATTTTTGTGATATTCTTGTTTACCTTACTCCAAACTGAAATATTTTTGTGATATTCTTGTTCACCACGCTCCAAACTGCTCGTAAATAGCATTTGAAGCGAATTTGGGGCAACTTTTGTTATATGTATTTTTTGTGACCAGGGAGCCGAGAATCGTCGAAATATCGACTTACACGTAAAGAAACATTTTTATGATATTCTTGTTCCCCGCGCTCCAAACTGCTCGAAAATAGCATTTGAGGCGAATTTGGAGCAACGTTTGGTATATGTATATTTCATGACCAGGGAGCTGAGAATCGGCGAAATATCGACTTACACGTAATGAAATATTTTTGTGATATTCTTGTTTACCTTACTCCAAACTGCTCTTATATAGCTTTTGCAGCGAATTTGGTGCAACTTTTGTTACATGTATATTTCTTGACCAGGGAGCCGAGGTTCGTCGAAATATCGACTTACACGTAATGAAACATTTTTGTGATATTCCTACTCCCCAGGCTTCAAACTGCTCGTAAATAGCATTTGCAGCGAATTTGGGGCAACTTTTGTTATATGTATTTTTTGTGACCAGGGAGCCGAGAATCGTCGAAATAACGACTTACACGTAATGAAACATTTTTATGATATTCTTGTTCCCCGCGCTCCAAACTGCTCGAAAATAGCATTTGAGGCGAATTTGGAGCAACGTATGGTATATGTATATTTCGTGACCAGGGAGCTGAGAATCGTTGAAATATCGACTTACACGAAATGAAATATTTTTGTGATATTCTTGTTTACCTTACTCCAAACTGCTCTGATATAGCTTTTGCAGCGAATTTGGAGCAAGTTTTGTTCAGAGTATATTTAGTGTCCAGGGAGCTGAAAGTCGTCGAAATATCGACTTACACGAAATGAAAAATTTTTTGTGATATTCTTGGTCCCCACACTCCAAACTTCTTGTATATAGCTTTTGCAGTGAATTTGGAGCAACGTTTGTTAGGATAATATAGTTCGTGTCCAGGAAGCTGAGAATCCTCGAAAAATCGACTTACGCGAAATGAAAAATTTTTGTGATATTCTTCTTCCCCACGCTCCAAACTGCTAGTATATAGCATTTGCAGCGAATTTGGAGCAACTTTTGTTATATGTATATTTCATGACCAGGGAGCTGAGAATCGGCGAAATATCGACTTAGGCGAAATGAAAAATGTTTGTGATATTCTTGTTCCCCACACTCCAAACTGCTCGTATATAGCTTTTGCAGCGAATTTGGATAAACTTTTGTTCTGAGAATATTTCGCGTCCAGGGAACCGCGAATCGTCGAGATATCGACTTACACTTAGTGATACATTTTTGTGACAATCTGCCTCCCCGCACTCCAAACTATTCGCTTTTAGCTTATGCAGCTAATTTGGAGCAACTTTTGTTCTGAGAATATTTCGTGTCCAGGCAGCTGAGAATCGTCGTAAAATCGACTTACACGTAATGAAACATTTTTATGATATTCTTGTTCCCCACGCCCCAAACTGCTCGTATATAGCATTTGCAGAGAATTTGGACCAACTTTTGTGATATATATTTTCGTGTCCAGGGAGCCGAGAATCGTCGAAATATCGACTTACACGAAATGAAAAATTTTTGCGATATTCTTGTTCCCCACGCTCCAAACTGCTCTTATATAGCTTTTGCAGCGAATTTGGAACAACTTTTGTTATATGTATTTTTCGTGTCCAGGGAGCCGAGAATCATCGAAATATCAACTTACACGAAATGAAATATTTTTGTGATATTCTTGTTCCCCACGCTACAAACTGCTCGTAAATAGCATTTGCAGCGAATTTGGAGCAACTTTTGTTATATGTATTTTTTGTGACCAGGGAGCCGAGAATCGTCGAAATATCGACTTACACGTAATGAAACATTTTTATGATATTCTTGTTCCCCGCGTTCCAAACTGCTCGTAAATAGCATTTGCAGCAAATTTGGAGCAACTTTTGATATATGTATTTTCGTGTCCAGGGAGCCGAGAATCGTCAAAATATCGACTTACAGGAAATGAAAAATTTTTGTGATATTCTTGTTCCCCACACTCCAAACTTGTCGTATATAGCTTTTGAAGCGAATTTGGAGCAACTTTTGTTATATGTATATTTCGTGACCAGGGAGCCGAGAATCGTAGAAATATCAACTTACACGAAATGAAATATTTTTGTGATATTCTTGTTTACTTTACCCTAAACTGCACGTATATAGCATTTGCAGCGAATTTGGAGCAACTTTTGTTATATGTATTTTTCGTGTCCAGGGAGCCGAGAATCGTCGAAATATCAACTTACACGAAATGAAATATTTTTGTGATATTCCTACTCCCCAGGCTCCAAACTGCTCGCAAATAGCATTTGCAGCGAATTTGGAGCAACTTTTGTTATATGTATATTTCGTTACCAGGGAGCCGAGAATCGTCGAAATATCGACTTACACGAAATGAAATATTTTTGTGATATTCTTGTTCCCCACGCTCCAAACTGCTCGTAAATAGCATTTGAGGCGAATTTGGTGCAACTTTTGTTACATGTATATTTCTTGACCAGGGAGCCGAGGTTCGTCGAAATATCGACTTACACGTAATGAAACATTTTTGTGATATTCCTACTCCTCAGGCTTCAAACTGCTCGTAAATAGCATTTGCAGCGAATTTGGGGCAACTTTTGTTATATGTATTTTTTGTGACCAGGGAGCCGAGAATCGTCGAAATAACGACTTACACGTAATGAAACATTTTTATGATATTCTTGTTCCCCGCGCTCCAAACTGCTCGAAAATAGCATTTGAGGCGAATTTGGAGCAACGTATGGTATATGTATATTTCGTGACCAGGGAGCTGAGAATCGTCGAAATATCGACTTACACGAAATGAAATATTTTTGTGATATTCTTGTTTACCTTACTCCAAACTGCTCTGATATAGCTTTTGCAGCGAATTTGGAGCAAGTTTTGTTCAGAGTATATTTAGTGTCCAGGGAGCTGAGAGTCGTCGAAATATCGACTTACACGAAATGAAAAATTTTTGTGATATTCTTCTTCCCCACGCTCCAAACTGCTAGTATATAGCATTTGCAGCGAATTTGGAGCAACTTTTGTTATATGTATATTTCGTGTCCAGGGAGCCAAGAATCGTCGAAATATCGACTTACACGTAATGAAACATTTTTATGATATTCTTGTTCCCCGCGCTCCAAACTGCTCGTAAATAGCATTTGAGGCGAATTTGGTGCAACTTTTGGTATATGTATATTTCATGACCAGGGAGCTGAGAATCGGCGAAATATCGACTTAGGCGAAATGAAAAATTTTTGTGATATTCTTGTTCCCCACACTCCAAACTGCTCGTATATAGCTTTTGCAGCGAATTTGGATAAACTTTTGTTCTGAGAATATTTCGTGTCCAGGGAACCGCGAATCGTCGAGATATCGACTTACACTTAGTGATACATTTTTGTGACAATCTTCCTCCCCGCACTCCAAACTATTCGCTTTTAGCTTATGCAGCTAATTTGGAGCAACTTTTGTTCTGAGAATATTTCGTGTCCAGGCAGCTGAGAATCGTCGTAAAATCGACTTACACGTAATGAAACATTTTTATGATATTCTTGTTCCCCACGCCCCAAACTGCTCGTATATAGCATTTGCAGAAAATTTGGACCAACTTTTGTGATATATATTTTCGTGTCCAGGGAGCCGAGAATCGTCGAAATATCAACTTACACGAAATGAAATATTTTTGTGATATTCTTGTTCCCCACGTTCCAAACTGCTCGTAAATAGCATTTGAGGCGAATTTGGAGCAAGGTTTGGTATATGTATATTTCATGACCAGGGAGCTGAGAATCGGCGAAATATCGACTTACACGAAATGAAATATTTTTGTGATATTCTTGTTTACCTTACTCCAAACTGCTCTTATATAGCTTTTGCAGCGAATTTGGAGCAATCTTTGTTCCGCATATATTTAGTGTCCAGGGAGCCGAGAATCGTCGAAATATCGACTTACACGAAATGAAAAATTTTTGCGATATTCTTGTTCCCCACACTCCAAACTTCTCGTATATAGCTTTTGCAGCGAATTTGGAACAACTTTTGTTATATGTATTTTTCGTGTCCAGGGAGCCGAGAATCGTCGAAATATCGACTTACACGTAATGAAACATTTTTATGATATTCTTGTTCCCCGCGTTCCAAACTGCTCGTAAATAGCATTTGCAGCAAATTTGGAGCAACTTTTGATATATGTATTTTCGTGTCCAGGGAGCCGAGAATCGTCAAAATATCGACTTACACGAAATGAAACATTTTTGTGATATTCTTGTTCCCCACACTCCAAACTTCTCGTATATAGCTTTTGCAGCGAATTTGGAGCAACTATTGTTCAGAGTATATTTAGTGTCCAGGGAGCCGAGAATCGTTGAAATATCGACTTACACGAAATGAAATATTTTTGTGATATTCTTGTTTACCTTACTCCAAACTGCTCTTATATAGCTTTTGCAGCGAATTTGGAGCAACCTTTGTTCAGAGTATATTTTGTGTCCAGGGAGCCGAGAATCGTCGAAATATCGACTTACACGAAATGAAAAATTTTTGCGATATTCTTGTTCCCCACGCTCCAAACTGCTCGTAAATAGCATTTGCAGCGAATTTGGAGCAACTTTTGTTATATGTATTTTTTGTGACCAGGGAGCCGAGAATCGTCGAAATATCGACTTACACGTAATGAAACATTTTTATGATATTCTTGTTCCCCGCGTTCCAAACTGCTCGTAAATAGCATTTGCAGCAAATTTGGAGCAACTTTTGATATATGTATTTTCGTGTCCAGGGAGCCGAGAATCGTCAAAATATCGACTTACACGAAATGAAAAATTTTTGTGATATTCTTGTTCCCCACACTCCAAACTTGTCGTATATAGCTTTTGAAGCGAATTTGGAGCAACTTTTGTTATATGTATATTTCGTGACCAGGGAGCCGAGAATCGTCGAAATATCAACTTACACGAAATGAAATATTTTTGTGATATTCTTGTTCCCCACGCTCCAAACTGTTCGTAAATAGCATTTGCAGCGAATTTGGAGCAACTTTTGTTATATGTATATTTCGTGTCCAGGGAGCCGAGAATCGTCGAAATATCGACTTACACGAAATGAAAAATTTTTGCGATATTCTTGTTCCCCACGCCCCAAACTGCTCTTATATAGCTTTTGCAGTGAATTTGGAACAACTTTTGTTATATGTATTTTTAGTGTCCAGGGAGCCGAGAATCATCAAAATATCGACTTACGCGAAATGAAAAATTTTTGTGATCTTCTTCTTCCCCACGCTCCAAACTCCTCGTATATAGCATTTGCTGCGAATTTGGAGCAACTTTTGTTATATGTATATTTCGTGACCAGGGAGCCGAGAATCGTCGAAATATCAACTTACACGAAATGAAATATTTTTGTGATATTCTTGTTTACTTTACTCCAAACTGCACGTATATAGCATTTGCAGCGAATTTGGAGCAACTTTTGTTATATGTATTTTTCGTGTCCAGGGAGCCGAGAATCGTCGAAATATCGACTTACACGAAATGAAATATTTTTGTGATATTCTTGTTTACCTTACTCCAAACTACCCTTATATAGCTTTTGCAGCGAATTTGGAGCAACTTTTGTTCAGAGTATATTTAGTGTCCAGGGAGCCGAGAATCGTCGAAATATCGACTTACACGTAATGAAACATTTTTGTGATATTCCTACTCCCCAGGCTCCAAACTGCTCGTAAATAGCATTTGCAGCGAATTTGGGGCAACTTTTGTTATATGTATTTTTTGTGACCAGGGAGCCGAGAATCGTCGAAATAACGACTTACACGTAATGAAACATTTTTATGATATTCTTGTTCCCCGCGCTCCAAACTGCTCGAAAATAGCATTTGAGGCGAATTTGGAGCAGCGTATGGTATATGTATATTTCGTGACCAGGGAGCTGAGAATCGTCCAAATATCGACTTACACGAAATGAAATATTTTTGTGATATTCTTGTTTACCTTACTCCAAACTGCTCTGATATAGCTTTCGCAGCGAATTTGGAGCAAGTTTTGTTCAGAGTATATTTAGTGTCCAGGGAGCTGAGAGTCGTCGAAATATCGACTTACACGAAATGAAAAATTTTTGTGATATTCTTGTTCCCCACACTCCAAACTTCTTGTATATAGCTTTTGCAGTGAATTTGGAGCAACGTTTGTTAGGATAATATAGTTCGTGTCCAGGAAGCTGAGAATCCTCGAAAAATCGACTTACGCGAAATGAAATATTTTTGTGATATTCTTGTTTACCTTACTCCAAACTGCTCTTATATATCTTTTGCAGCGAATTTGGAGCAACCTTTGTTCAGAGTATATTTAGTGTCCAGGGAGCCGAGAATCTTCGAAATATCGACTTACACGAAATGAAAAATTTTTGCGATATTCTTGTTCCCCACACTCCAAACTGCTCGTATATAGCTTTTGCAGCGAATTTGGAGCAACTATTGTTCAGAGTATATTTAGTGTCCAGGGAGCCGAGAATCGTTGAAATATCGACTTACACGAAATGAAATATTTTTGTGATATTCTTGTTTACCTTACTCCAAACTGCTCTTATATAGCTTTTGCAGCGAATTTGGAGCAACCTTTGTTCAGAGTATATTTTGTGTCCAGGGAGCCGAGAATCGTCGAAATATCGACTTACACGAAATGAAAAATTTTTGCGATATTCTTGTTCCCCACGCTCCAAACTTCTCTTATATAGCTTTTGCAGCGAATTTGGAACAACTTTTGTTATATGTATTTTTCGTGTCCAGGGAGCCGAGAATCATCGAAATATCAACTTACACGAAATGAAATATTTTTGTGTTATTCTTGTTCCCCACGCTACAAACTGCTCGTAAATAGCATTTGCAGCGAATTTGGAGCAACTTTTGTTATATGTATATTTCGTTACCAGGGAGCCGAGAATCGTCGAAATATCGACTTACACGTAATGAAACATTTTTATGATATTCTTGTTCCCCGCGCTCCAAACTGCTCGTAAATAGCATTTGAGGCGAATTTGGAGCAACTTTTGGTATTTGTATATTTCATGACCAGGGAGCTGAGAATCGGCGAAATATCGACTTACACGAAATGAAATATTTTTGTGATATTCTTGTTCCCCACGCTCCAAACTGCTCTTATATAGCTTTCGCAGCAATTTGGAACAACTTTTGTTATATGTATTTTTCGTGTCCAGGGAGCCGAGAATCGTCGAAATATCGACTTACACGAAATGAAATATTTTTGTGATATTCTTGTTCCCCACACTCCAAACTTCTCGTATATAGCTTTTGCAGCGAATTTGGAGCAACGCTTGTTAGGATAATATATTTCCTGTCCAGGGAGCTGAGAATCCTCGAAAAATCGACTTACGCGAAATGAAAAATTTTTGTGATATTCTTCTTCCCCACGCTCCAAACTGCTCGTATATTGCATTTGCTGCGAATTTGGAGCAACTTTTGTTATATGTATATTTCGTGACCAGGGAGCCGAGAATCGTCGAAATATCGACTTACACGTAATGAAACATTTTTATGATATTCTTGTTCCCCACGCTCCAAACTGCTCGTAAATAGCATTTGCAGCGAATTTGGAGTGACTTTTGTTATATGTATATTTCGTTACCAGAGAGCTGAGAATCGTCGAAATATCGACTTACACGAAATGAAATATTTTTGTGATATCTTGTTTACCTTACTCCAAACTGCTCTTATAGCTTTTGCAGCGAATTTGGAACAACTTTTGTTATATGTATTTTTCGTTACCAGGGAGCCGAGAATCGTCGAAATATCGACTTACACGAAATGAAATATTTTTGTGATATTCTTGTTTACCTTACTCCAAACTGAACTATTTTTGTGATATTCTTGTTCACCACGCTCCAAACTGCTCGTAAATAGCATTTGAAGCGAATTTGGGGCAACTTTTGTTATATGTATTTTTTGTGACCAGGGAGCCGAGAATCGTCGAAATATCGACTTACACCTAAAGAAACATTTTTATGATATTCTTGTTCCCCGCGCTCCAAACTGCTCGAAAATAGCATTTGAGGCGAATTTGGAGCAACGTTTGGTATATGTATATTTCATGACCAGGGAGCTGAGAATCGGCGAAATATCGACTTACACGAAATGAAATATTTTTGTGATATTCTTGTTTACCTTACTCCAAACTGCTCTTATATAGCTTTTGCAGCGAATTTGGTGCAACTTTTGTTACATGTATATTTCTTGACCAGGGAGCCGAGGTTCGTCGCAATATCGACTTACACGTAATGAAACATTTTTGTGATATTCCTACTCCCCAGGCTCCAAACTGCTCGTAAATAGCATTTGCAGCGAATTTGGGGCAACTTTTGTTATATGTACTTTTTGTGACCAGGGAGCCGAGAATCGTCGATATAACGACTTACACGTAATGAAACATTTTTATGATATTCTTGTTCCCCGCGCTCCAAACTGCTCGAAAATAGCATTTGAGGCGAATTTGGAGCAACGTATGGTATATGTATATTTCGTGACCAGGGAGCTGAGAATCGTCCAAATATCGACTTACACGAAATGAAATATTTTTGTGATATTCTTGTTTACCTTACTCCAAACTGCTCTGATATAGCTTTTGCAGCGAATTTGGAGCAAGTTTTGTTCAGAGTATATTTAGTGTCCAGGGAGCTGAGAGTCGTCGAAATATCGACTTACACGAAATGAAAAATTTTTGTGATATTCTTGTTCCCCACACTCCAAACTTCTTGTATATAGCTTTTGCAGTGAATTTGGAGCAACGTTTGTTAGGATAATATAGTTCGTGTCCAGGAAGCTGAGAATCCTCGAAAAATCGACTTACGCGAAATGAAAAATTTTTGTGATATTTTTCTTCCCCACGCTCCAAACTGCTAGTATATAGCATTTGCAGCGAATTTGGAGCAACTTTTGTTATATGTATATTTCGTGTCCAGGGAGCCGAGAATCGTCGAAATATCGACTTACACGTAATGAAACATTTTTATGATATTCTTGTTCCCCGCGCTCCAAACTGCTCGTAAATAGCATTTGAGGCGAATTTGGTGCAACGTATGGTATATGTATATTTCATGACCAGGAAGCTGAGAATCGGCGAAATATCGACTTAGGCGAAATGAAAAATTTTTGTGATATTCTTGTTCCCCACACTCCAAACTGCTCGTATATAGCTTTTGCAGCGAATTTGGATAAACTTTTGTTCTGACAATATTTCGTGTTCAGGGAACCGCGAATCGTCGAGATATCGACTTACACTTAGTGATACATTTTTGTGACAATCTTCCTCCCCGCACTCCAAACTATTCGCTTTTAGCTTATGCAGCTAATTTGGAGCAACTTTTGTACTGAGAATATTTCGTGTCCAGGCAGCTGAGAATCGTCGTAAAATCGACTTACACGTAATGAAACATTTTTATGATATTCTTGTTCCCCACGCCCCAAACTGCTCGTATATAGCATTTGCAGAGAATTTGGACCAACTTTTGTGATATATATTTTCGTGTCCAGGGAGCCGACAATCGTCGAAATATCAACTTACACGAAATGAAAAATTGTTGTGATATTCTTGTTCCCCACACTCCAAACTGCTCGTATATAGCTTTTGCAGCGAATTTGGATAAACTTTTGTTCTGAGAATATTTCGTGTCCAGGGAACCGCGAATCGTCGAGATATCGACTTACACTTAGTGATACATTTTTGTGACAATCTTCCTCCCCGCACTCCAAACTATTCGCTTTTAGCTTATGTAGCTAATTTGGAGCAACTTTTGTTCTGAGAATATTTCGTGTCCAGGCAGCTGAGAATCGTCGTAAAATCGACTTACACGTAATGAAACATTTTTATGATATTCTTGTTCCCCACGCCCCAAACTGCTCGTATATAGCATTTGCAGAGAATTTGGACCAACCTTTGTGATATATATTTTCGTGTCCAGGGAGCCGAGAATCGTCGAAATATCGACTTACACGAAATGAAAAATTTTTGCGATATTCTTGTTCCCCACACTCCAAACTTCTCGTATATAGCTTTTGCAGCGAATTTGGAACAACTTTTGTTATATGTATTTTTCGTGTCCAGGGAGCCGAGAATCGTCGAAATATCGACTTACACGAAATGAAATATTTTTGTGATATTCTTGTTCCCCGCGCTCCAAACTGCTCGAAAATAGCATTTGAGGCGAATTTGGAGCAACGTTTGGTATATGTATATTTCATGACCAGGGAGCTGAGAATCGGCGAAATATCGACTTACACGAAATGAAATATTTTTGTGATATTCTTGTTTACCTTACTCCAAACTGCTCTTATATAGCTTTTGCAGCGAATTTGGAGCAACCTTTGTTCAGAGTATATTTAGTGTCCAGGGAGCCGAGAATCGTCGAAATATCGACTTACACGAAATGAAAAATTTTTGCGATATTCTTGTTCCCCACGCCCCAAACTGCTCTTATATAGCTTTTGCAGTGAATTTGGAACAACTTTTGTTATATGTATTTTTCGTGTCCAGGGAGCCGAGAATCATCAAAATATCGACTTACGCGAAATGAAAAATTTTTGTGATCTTCTTCTTCCCCACGCTCCAAACTGCTCGTATATAGCATTTGCTGCGAATTTGGAGCAACTTTTGTTATATGTATATTTCGTGACCAGGGAGCCGAGAATCGTCGAAATATCAACTTACACGAAATGAAATATTTTTGTGATATTCTTGTTTACTTTACTCCAAACTGCACGTATATAGCATTTGCAGCGAATTTGGAGCAACTTTTGTTATATGTATTTTTCGTGTCCAGGGAGCCGAGAATCGTCGAAATATCGACTTACACGAAATGAAATATTTTTGTGATATTCTTGTTTACCTTACTCCAAACTACCCTTATATAGCTTTTGCAGCGAATTTGGAGCAAGTTTTGTTCAGAGTATATTTAGTGTCCAGGGAGCTGAGAGTCGTCGAAATATCGACTTACACGAAATGAAAAATTTTTGTGATATTCTTGTTCCCCACACTCCAAACTTCTTGTATATAGCTTTTGCAGTGAATTTGGAGCAACGTTTGTTAGGATAATATAGTTCGTGTCCAGGAAGCTGAGAATCCTCGAAAAATCGACTTACGCGAAATGAAATATTTTTGTGATATTCTTGTTTACCTTACTCCAAACTGCTCTTATATATCTTTTGCAGCGAATTTGGAGCAACCTTTGTTCAGAGTATATTTAGTGTCCAGGGAGCCGAGAATCTTCGAAATATCGACTTACACGAAATGAAAAATTTTTGCGATATTCTTGTTCCCCACACTCCAAACTGCTCGTATATAGCTTTTGCAGCGAATTTGGAGCAACTATTGTTCAGAGTATATTTAGTGTCCAGGGAGCCGAGAATCGTTGAAATATCGACTTACACGAAATGAAATATTTTTGTGATATTCTTGTTTACCTTACTCCAAACTGCTCTTATATAGCTTTTGCAGCGAATTTGGAGCAACCTTTGTTCAGAGTATATTTTGTGTCCAGGGAGCCGAGAATCGTCGAAATATCGACTTACACGTAATGAAACATTTTTATGATATTCTTGTTCCCCGCGCTCCAAACTGCTCGTAAATAGCATTTGAGGCGAATTTGGAGCAACTTTTGGTATTTGTATATTTCATGACCAGGGAGCTGAGAATCGGCGAAATATCGACTTACACGAAATGAAATATTTTTGTGATATTCTTGTTCCCCACGCTCCAAACTGCTCTTATATAGCTTTCGCAGCAATTTGGAACAACTTTTGTTATATGTATTTTTCGTGTCCAGGGAGCCGAGAATCATCGAAATATCAACTTACACGAAATGAAATATTTTTGTGTTATTCTTGTTCCCCACGCTACAAACTGCTCGTAAATAGCATTTGCAGCGAATTTGGAGCAACTTTTGTTATATGTATATTTCGTTACCAGGGAGCCGAGAATCGTCGAAATATCGACTTACACGTAATGAAACATTTTTATGATATTCTTGTTCCCCGCGCTCCAAACTGCTCGTAAATAGCATTTGAGGCGAATTTGGAGCAACTTTTGGTATTTGTATATTTCATGACCAGAGAGCTGAGAATCGGCGAAATATCGACTTACACGAAATGAAATATTTTTGTGATATTCTTGTTCCCCACGCTCCAAACTGCTCTTATATAGCTTTCGCAGCAATTTGGAACAACTTTTGTTATATGTATTTTTCGTGTCCAGGGAGCCGAGAATCGTCGAAATATCGACTTACACGAAATGAAATATTTTTGTGATATTCTTGTTCCCCACACTCCAAACTTCTCGTATATAGCTTTTGCAGCGAATTTGGAGCAACGCTTGTTAGGATAATATATTTCCTGTCCAGGGAGCTGAGAATCCTCGAAAAATCGACTTACGCGAAATGAAAAATTTTTGTGATATTCTTCTTCCCCACGCTCCAAACTGCTCGTATATTGCATTTGCTGCGAATTTGGAGCAACTTTTGTTATATGTATATTTCGTGACCAGGGAGCCGAGAATCGTCGAAATATCGACTTACACGTAATGAAACATTTTTATGATATTCTTGTTCCCCACGCTCCAAACTGCTCGTAAATAGCATTTGCAGCGAATTTGGAGTGACTTTTGTTATATGTATATTTCGTTACCAGAGAGCTGAGAATCGTCGAAATATCGACTTACACGAAATGAAATATTTTTGTGATATCTTGTTTACCTTACTCCAAACTGCTCTTATAGCTTTTGCAGCGAATTTGGAACAACTTTTGTTATATGTATTTTTCGTTACCAGGGAGCCGAGAATCGTCGAAATATCGACTTACACGAAATGAAATATTTTTGTGATATTCTTGTTTACCTTACTCCAAACTGAAATATTTTTGTGATATTCTTGTTCACCACGCTCCAAACTGCTCGTAAATAGCATTTGAAGCGAATTTGGGGCAACTTTTGTTATATGTATTTTTTGTGACCAGGGAGCCGAGAATCGTCGAAATATCGACTTACACGTAAAGAAACATTTTTATGATATTCTTGTTCCCCGCGCTCCAAACTGCTCGAAAATAGCATTTGAGGCGAATTTGGAGCAACGTTTGGTATATGTATATTTCATGACCAGGGAGCTGAGAATCGGCGAAATATCGACTTACACGTAATGAAATATTTTTGTGATATTCTTGTTTACCTTACTCCAAACTGCTCTTATATAGCTTTTGCAGCGAATTTGGTGCAACTTTTGTTACATGTATATTTCTTGACCAGGGAGCCGAGGTTCGTCGAAATATCGACTTACACGTAATGAAACATTTTTGTGATATTCCTACTCCCCAGGCTTCAAACTGCTCGTAAATAGCATTTGCAGCGAATTTGGGGCAACTTTTGTTATATGTATTTTTTGTGACCAGGGAGCCGAGAATCGTCGAAATAACGACTTACACGTAATGAAACATTTTTATGATATTCTTGTTCCCCGCGCTCCAAACTGCTCGAAAATAGCATTTGAGGCGAATTTGGAGCAACGTATGGTATATGTATATTTCGTGACCAGGGAGCTGAGAATCGTTGAAATATCGACTTACACGAAATGAAATATTTTTGTGATATTCTTGTTTACCTTACTCCAAACTGCTCTGATATAGCTTTTGCAGCGAATTTGGAGCAAGTTTTGTTCAGAGTATATTTAGTGTCCAGGGAGCTGAAAGTCGTCGAAATATCGACTTACACGAAATGAAAAATTTTTTGTGATATTCTTGGTCCCCACACTCCAAACTTCTTGTATATAGCTTTTGCAGTGAATTTGGAGCAACGTTTGTTAGGATAATATAGTTCGTGTCCAGGAAGCTGAGAATCCTCGAAAAATCGACTTACGCGAAATGAAAAATTTTTGTGATATTCTTCTTCCCCACGCTCCAAACTGCTAGTATATAGCATTTGCAGCGAATTTGGAGCAACTTTTGTTATATGTATATTTCATGACCAGGGAGCTGAGAATCGGCGAAATATCGACTTAGGCGAAATGAAAAATGTTTGTGATATTCTTGTTCCCCACACTCCAAACTGCTCGTATATAGCTTTTGCAGCGAATTTGGATAAACTTTTGTTCTGAGAATATTTCGCGTCCAGGGAACCGCGAATCGTCGAGATATCGACTTACACTTAGTGATACATTTTTGTGACAATCTGCCTCCCCGCACTCCAAACTATTCGCTTTTAGCTTATGCAGCTAATTTGGAGCAACTTTTGTTCTCAGAATATTTCGTGTCCAGGCAGCTGAGAATCGTCGTAAAATCGACTTACACGTAATGAAACATTTTTATGATATTCTTGTTCCCCACGCCCCAAACTGCTCGTATATAGCATTTGCAGAGAATTTGGACCAACTTTTGTGATATATATTTTCGTGTCCAGGGAGCCGAGAATCGTCGAAATATCGACTTACACGAAATGAAAAATTTTTGCGATATTCTTGTTCCCCACGCTCCAAACTGCTCTTATATAGCTTTTGCAGCGAATTTGGAACAACTTTTGTTATATGTATTTTTCGTGTCCAGGGAGCCGAGAATCATCGAAATATCAACTTACACGAAATGAAATATTTTTGTGATATTCTTGTTCCCCACGCTACAAACTGCTCGTAAATAGCATTTGCAGCGAATTTGGAGCAACTTTTGTTATATGTATTTTTTGTGACCAGGGAGCCGAGAATCGTCGAAATATCGACTTACACGTAATGAAACATTTTTATGATATTCTTGTTCCCCGCGTTCCAAACTGCTCGTAAATAGCATTTGCAGCAAATTTGTAGCAACTTTTGATATATGTATTTTCGTGTCCAGGGAGCCGAGAATCGTCAAAATATCGACTTACAGGAAATGAAAAATTTTTGTGATATTCTTGTTCCCCACACTCCAAACTTGTCGTATATAGCTTTTGAAGCGAATTTGGAGCAACTTTTGTTATATGTATATTTCGTGACCAGGGAGCCGAGAATCGTAGAAATATCAACTTACACGAAATGAAATATTTTTGTGATATTCTTGTTTACTTTACCCTAAACTGCACGTATATAGCATTTGCAGCGAATTTGGAGCAACTTTTGTTATATGTATTTTTCGTGTCCAGGGAGCCGAGAATCGTCGAAATATCAACTTACACGAAATGAAATATTTTTGTGATATTCCTACTCCCCAGGCTCCAAACTGCTCGCAAATAGCATTTGCAGCGAATTTGGAGCAACTTTTGTTATATGTATATTTCGTTACCAGGGAGCCGAGAATCGTCGAAATATCGACTTACACGAAATGAAATATTTTTGTGATATTCTTGTTCCCCACGCTCCAAACTGCTCGTAAATAGCATTTGAGGCGAATTTGGTGCAACTTTTGTTACATGTATATTTCTTGACCAGGGAGCCGAGGTTCGTCGAAATATCGACTTACACGTAATGAAACATTTTTGTGATATTCCTACTCCTCAGGCTTCAAACTGCTCGTAAATAGCATTTGCAGCGAATTTGGGGCAACTTTTGTTATATGTATTTTTTGTGACCAGGGAGCCGAGAATCGTCGAAATAACGACTTACACGTAATGAAACATTTTTATGATATTCTTGTTCCCCGCGCTCCAAACTGCTCGAAAATAGCATTTGAGGCGAATTTGGAGCAACGTATGGTATATGTATATTTCGTGACCAGGGAGCTGAGAATCGTCGAAATATCGACTTACACGAAATGAAATATTTTTGTGATATTCTTGTTTACCTTACTCCAAACTGCTCTGATATAGCTTTTGCAGCGAATTTGGAGCAAGTTTTGTTCAGAGTATATTTAGTGTCCAGGGAGCTGAGAGTCGTCGAAATATCGACTTACACGAAATGAAAAATTTTTGTGATATTCTTCTTCCCCACGCTCCAAACTGCTAGTATATAGCATTTGCAGCGAATTTGGAGCAACTTTTGTTATATGTATATTTCGTGTCCAGGGAGCCAAGAATCGTCGAAATATCGACTTACACGTAATGAAACATTTTTATGATATTCTTGTTCCCCGCGCTCCAAACTGCTCGTAAATAGCATTTGAGGCGAATTTGGTGCAACTTTTGGTATATGTATATTTCATGACCAGGGAGCTGAGAATCGGCGAAATATCGACTTAGGCGAAATGAAAAATTTTTGTGATATTCTTGTTCCCCACACTCCAAACTGCTCGTATATAGCTTTTGCAGCGAATTTGGATAAACTTTTGTTCTGAGAATATTTCGTGTCCAGGGAACCGCGAATCGTCGAGATATCGACTTACACTTAGTGATACATTTTTGTGACAATCTTCCTCCCCGCACTCCAAACTATTCGCTTTTAGCTTATGCAGCTAATTTGGAGCAACTTTTGTTCTGAGAATATTTCGTGTCCAGGCAGCTGAGAATCGTCGTAAAATCGACTTACACGTAATGAAACATTTTTATGATATTCTTGTTCCCCACGCCCCAAACTGCTCGTATATAGCATTTGCAGAAAATTTGGACCAACTTTTGTGATATATATTTTCGTGTCCAGGGAGCCGAGAATCGTCGAAATATCAACTTACACGAAATGAAATATTTTTGTGATATTCTTGTTCCCCACGTTCCAAACTGCTCGTAAATAGCATTTGAGGCGAATTTGGAGCAAGGTTTGGTATATGTATATTTCATGACCAGGGAGCTGAGAATCGGCGAAATATCGACTTACACGAAATGAAATATTTTTGTGATATTCTTGTTTACCTTACTCCAAACTGCTCTTATATAGCTTTTGCAGCGAATTTGGAGCAATCTTTGTTCCGCATATATTTAGTGTCCAGGGAGCCGAGAATCGTCGAAATATCGACTTACACGAAATGAAAAATTTTTGCGATATTCTTGTTCCCCACACTCCAAACTTCTCGTATATAGCTTTTGCAGCGAATTTGGAACAACTTTTGTTATATGTATTTTTCGTGTCCAGGGAGCCGAGAATCGTCGAAATATCGACTTACACGTAATGAAACATTTTTATGATATTCTTGTTCCCCGCGTTCCAAACTGCTCGTAAATAGCATTTGCAGCAAATTTGGAGCAACTTTTGATATATGTATTTTCGTGTCCAGGGAGCCGAGAATCGTCAAAATATCGACTTACACGAAATGAAACATTTTTGTGATATTCTTGTTCCCCACACTCCAAACTTCTCGTATATAGCTTTTGCAGCGAATTTGGAGCAACTATTGTTCAGAGTATATTTAGTGTCCAGGGAGCCGAGAATCGTTGAAATATCGACTTACACGAAATGAAATATTTTTGTGATATTCTTGTTTACCTTACTCCAAACTGCTCTTATATAGCTTTTGCAGCGAATTTGGAGCAACCTTTGTTCAGAGTATATTTTGTGTCCAGGGAGCCGAGAATCGTCGAAATATCGACTTACACGAAATGAAAAATTTTTGCGATATTCTTGTTCCCCACGCTCCAAACTGCTCGTAAATAGCATTTGCAGCGAATTTGGAGCAACTTTTGATATATGTATTTTCGTGTCCAGGGAGCCGAGAATCGTCAAAATATCGACTTACACGAAATGAAAAATTTTTGTGATATTCTTGTTCCCCACACTCCAAACTTGTCGTATATAGCTTTTGAAGCGAATTTGGAGCAACTTTTGTTATATGTATATTTCGTGACCAGGGAGCCGAGAATCGTCGAAATATCAACTTACACGAAATGAAATATTTTTGTGATATTCTTGTTCCCCACGCTCCAAACTGTTCGTAAATAGCATTTGCAGCGAATTTGGAGCAACTTTTGTTATATGTATATTTCGTGTCCAGGGAGCCGAGAATCGTCGAAATATCGACTTACACGAAATGAAAAATTTTTGCGATATTCTTGTTCCCCACGCCCCAAACTGCTCTTATATAGCTTTTGCAGTGAATTTGGAACAACTTTTGTTATATGTATTTTTAGTGTCCAGGGAGCCGAGAATCATCAAAATATCGACTTACGCGAAATGAAAAATTTTTGTGATCTTCTTCTTCCCCACGCTCCAAACTCCTCGTATATAGCATTTGCTGCGAATTTGGAGCAACTTTTGTTATATGTATATTTCGTGACCAGGGAGCCGAGAATCGTCGAAATATCAACTTACACGAAATGAAATATTTTTGTGATATTCTTGTTTACTTTACTCCAAACTGCACGTATATAGCATTTGCAGCGAATTTGGAGCAACTTTTGTTATATGTATTTTTCGTGTCCAGGGAGCCGAGAATCGTCGAAATATCGACTTACACGAAATGAAATATTTTTGTGATATTCTTGTTTACCTTACTCCAAACTACCCTTATATAGCTTTTGCAGCGAATTTGGAGCAACTTTTGTTCAGAGTATATTTAGTGTCCAGGGAGCCGAGAATCGTCGAAATATCGACTTACACGTAATGAAACATTTTTGTGATATTCCTACTCCCCAGGCTCCAAACTGCTCGTAAATAGCATTTGCAGCGAATTTGGGGCAACTTTTGTTATATGTATTTTTTGTGACCAGGGAGCCGAGAATCGTCGAAATAACGACTTACACGTAATGAAACATTTTTATGATATTCTTGTTCCCCGCGCTCCAAACTGCTCGAAAATAGCATTTGAGGCGAATTTGGAGCAGCGTATGGTATATGTATATTTCGTGACCAGGGAGCTGAGAATCGTCCAAATATCGACTTACACGAAATGAAATATTTTTGTGATATTCTTGTTTACCTTACTCCAAACTGCTCTGATATAGCTTTTGCAGCGAATTTGGAGCAAGTTTTGTTCAGAGTATATTTAGTGTCCAGGGAGCTGAGAGTCGTCGAAATATCGACTTACACGAAATGAAAAATTTTTGTGATATTCTTGTTCCCCACACTCCAAACTTCTTGTATATAGCTTTTGCAGTGAATTTGGAGCAACGTTTGTTAGGATAATATAGTTCGTGTCCAGGAAGCTGAGAATCCTCGAAAAATCGACTTACGCGAAATGAAATATTTTTGTGATATTCTTGTTTACCTTACTCCAAACTGCTCTTATATATCTTTTGCAGCGAATTTGGAGCAACCTTTGTTCAGAGTATATTTAGTGTCCAGGGAGCCGAGAATCTTCGAAATATCGACTTACACGAAATGAAAAATTTTTGCGATATTCTTGTTCCCCACACTCCAAACTGCTCGTATATAGCTTTTGCAGCGAATTTGGAGCAACTATTGTTCAGAGTATATTTAGTGTCCAGGGAGCCGAGAATCGTTGAAATATCGACTTACACGAAATGAAATATTTTTGTGATATTCTTGTTTACCTTACTCCAAACTGCTCTTATATAGCTTTTGCAGCGAATTTGGAGCAACCTTTGTTCAGAGTATATTTTGTGTCCAGGGAGCCGAGAATCGTCGAAATATCGACTTACACGAAATGAAAAATTTTTGCGATATTCTTGTTCCCCACGCTCCAAACTTCTCTTATATAGCTTTTGCAGCGAATTTGGAACAACTTTTGTTATATGTATTTTTCGTGTCCAGGGAGCCGAGAATCATCGAAATATCAACTTACACGAAATGAAATATTTTTGTGTTATTCTTGTTCCCCACGCTACAAACTGCTCGTAAATAGCATTTGCAGCGAATTTGGAGCAACTTTTGTTATATGTATATTTCGTTACCAGGGAGCCGAGAATCGTCGAAATATCGACTTACACGTAATGAAACATTTTTATGATATTCTTGTTCCCCGCGCTCCAAACTGCTCGTAAATAGCATTTGAGGCGAATTTGGAGCAACTTTTGGTATTTGTATATTTCATGACCAGGGAGCTGAGAATCGGCGAAATATCGACTTACACGAAATGAAATATTTTTGTGATATTCTTGTTCCCCACGCTCCAAACTGCTCTTATATAGCTTTCGCAGCAATTTGGAACAACTTTTGTTATATGTATTTTTCGTGTCCAGGGAGCCGAGAATCGTCGAAATATCGACTTACACGAAATGAAATATTTTTGTGATATTCTTGTTCCCCACACTCCAAACTTCTCGTATATAGCTTTTGCAGCGAATTTGGAGCAACGCTTGTTAGGATAATATATTTCCTGTCCAGGGAGCTGAGAATCCTCGAAAAATCGACTTACGCGAAATGAAAAATTTTTGTGATATTCTTCTTCCCCACGCTCCAAACTGCTCGTATATTGCATTTGCTGCGAATTTGGAGCAACTTTTGTTATATGTATATTTCGTGACCAGGGAGCCGAGAATCGTCGAAATATCGACTTACACGTAATGAAACATTTTTATGATATTCTTGTTCCCCACGCTCCAAACTGCTCGTAAATAGCATTTGCAGCGAATTTGGAGTGACTTTTGTTATATGTATATTTCGTTACCAGAGAGCTGAGAATCGTCGAAATATCGACTTACACGAAATGAAATATTTTTGTGATATCTTGTTTACCTTACTCCAAACTGCTCTTATAGCTTTTGCAGCGAATTTGGAACAACTTTTGTTATATGTATTTTTCGTTACCAGGGAGCCGAGAATCGTCGAAATATCGACTTACACGAAATGAAATATTTTTGTGATATTCTTGTTTACCTTACTCCAAACTGAACTATTTTTGTGATATTCTTGTTCACCACGCTCCAAACTGCTCGTAAATAGCATTTGAAGCGAATTTGGGGCAACTTTTGTTATATGTATTTTTTGTGACCAGGGAGCCGAGAATCGTCGAAATATCGACTTACACCTAAAGAAACATTTTTATGATATTCTTGTTCCCCGCGCTCCAAACTGCTCGAAAATAGCATTTGAGGCGAATTTGGAGCAACGTTTGGTATATGTATATTTCATGACCAGGGAGCTGAGAATCGGCGAAATATCGACTTACACGAAATGAAATATTTTTGTGATATTCTTGTTTACCTTACTCCAAACTGCTCTTATATAGCTTTTGCAGCGAATTTGGTGCAACTTTTGTTACATGTATATTTCTTGACCAGGGAGCCGAGGTTCGTCGCAATATCGACTTACACGTAATGAAACATTTTTGTGATATTCCTACTCCCCAGGCTTCAAACTGCTCGTAAATAGCATTTGCAGCGAATTTGGGGCAACTTTTGTTATATGTATTTTTTGTGACCAGGGAGCCGAGAATCGTCGAAATAACGACTTACACGTAATGAAACATTTTTATGATATTCTTGTTCCCCGCGCTCCAAACTGCTCGAAAATAGCATTTGAGGCGAATTTGGAGCAACGTATGGTATATGTATATTTCGTGACCAGGGAGCTGAGAATCGTTGAAATATCGACTTACACGAAATGAAATATTTTTGTGATATTCTTGTTTACCTTACTCCAAACTGCTCTGATATAGCTTTTGCAGCGAATTTGGAGCAAGTTTTGTTCAGAGTATATTTAGTGTCCAGGGAGCTGAGAGTCGTCGAAATATCGACTTACACGAAATGAAAAATTTTTTGTGATATTCTTGTTCCCCACACTCCATACTTCTTGTATATAGCTTTTGCAGTGAATTTGGAGCAACGTTTGTTAGGATAATATAGTTCGTGTCCAGGAAGCTGAGAATCCTCGAAAAATCGACTTACGCGAAATGAAAAATTTTTGTGATATTCTTCTTCCCCACGCTCCAAACTGCTAGTATATAGCATTTGCAGCGAATTTGGAGCAACTTTTGTTATATGTATATTTCGTGTCCAGGGAGCCAAGAATCGTCGAAATATCGACTTACACGTAATGAAACATTTTTATGATATTCTTGTTCCCCGCGCTCCAAACTGCTCGTAAATAGCATTTGAGGCGAATTTGGTGCAACTTTTGGTATATGTATATTTCATGACCAGGGAGCTGAGAATCGGCGAAATATCGACTTAGGCGAAATGAAAAATTTTTGTGATATTCTTGTTCCCCACACTCCAAACTGCTCGTATATAGCTTTTGCAGCGAATTTGGATAAACTTTTGTTCTGAGAATATTTCGCGTCCAGGGAACCGCGAATCGTCGAGATATCGACTTACACTTAGTGATACATTTTTGTGACAATCTGCCTCCCCGCACTCCAAACTATTCGCTTTTAGCTTATGCAGCTAATTTGGAGCAACTTTTGTTCTGAGAATATTTCGTGTCCAGGCAGCTGAGAATCGTCGTAAAATCGACTTACACGTAATGAAACATTTTTATGATATTCTTGTTCCCCACGCCCCAAACTGCTCGTATATAGCATTTGCAGAGAATTTGGACCAACTTTTGTGATATATATTTTCGTGTCCAGGGAGCCGAGAATCGTCGAAATATCGACTTACACGAAATGAAAAATTTTTGCGATATTCTTGTTCCCCACGCTCCAAACTGCTCTTATATAGCTTTTGCAGCGAATTTGGAACAACTTTTGTTATATGTATTTTTCGTGTCCAGGGAGCCGAGAATCATCGAAATATCAACTTACACGAAATGAAATATTTTTGTGATATTCTTGTTCCCCACGCTACAAACTGCTCGTAAATAGCATTTGCAGCGAATTTGGAGCAACTTTTGTTATATGTATTTTTTGTGACCAGGGAGCCGAGAATCGTCGAAATATCGACTTACACGTAATGAAACATTTTTATGATATTCTTGTTCCCCGCGTTCCAAACTGCTCGTAAATAGCATTTGCAGCAAATTTGGAGCAACTTTTGATATATGTATTTTCGTGTCCAGGGAGCCGAGAATCGTCAAAATATCGACTTACAGGAAATGAAAAATTTTTGTGATATTCTTGTTCCCCACACTCCAAACTTGTCGTATATAGCTTTTGAAGCGAATTTGGAGCAACTTTTGTTATATGTATATTTCGTGACCAGGGAGCCGAGAATCGTCGAAATATCAACTTACACGAAATGAAATATTTTTGTGATATTCTTGTTTACTTTACCCTAAACTGCACGTATATAGCATTTGCAGCGAATTTGGAGCAACTTTTGTTATATGTATTTTTCGTGTCCAGGGAGCCGAGAATCGTCGAAATATCAACTTACACGAAATGAAATATTTTTGTGATATTCCTACTCCCCAGGCTCCAAACTGCTCGCAAATAGCATTTGCAGCGAATTTGGAGCAACTTTTGTTATATGTATATTTCGTTACCAGGGAGCCCAGAATCGTCGAAATATCGACTTACACGAAATGAAATATTTTTGTGATATTCTTGTTCCCCACGCTCCAAACTGCTCGTAAATAGCATTTGAGGCGAATTTGGTGCAACTTTTGTTACATGTATATTTCTTGACCAGGGAGCCGAGGTTCGTCGAAATATCGACTTACACGTAATGAAACATTTTTGTGATATTCCTACTCCCCAGGCTTCAAACTGCTCGTAAATAGCATTTGCAGCGAATTTGGGGCAACTTTTGTTATATGTATCTTTTGTGACCAGGGAGCCGAGAATCGTCGAAATAACGACTTACACGTAATGAAACATTTTTATGATATTCTTGTTCCCCGCGCTCCAAACTGCTCGAAAATAGCATTTGAGGCGAATTTGGAGCAACGTATGGTATATGTATATTTCGTGACCAGGGAGCTGAGAATCGTCGAAATATCGACTTACACGAAATGAAATATTTTTGTGATATTCTTGTTTACCTTACTCCAAACTGCTCTGATATAGCTTTTGCAGCGAATTTGGAGCAAGTTTTGTTCAGAGTATATTTAGTGTCCAGGGAGCTGAGAGTCGTCGAAATATCGACTTACGCGAAATGAAAAATTTTTGTGATATTTTTCTTCCCCACGCTCCAAACTGCTAGTATATAGCATTTGCAGCGAATTTGGAGCAACTTTTGTTATATGTATATTTCGTGTCCAGGGAGCCGAGAATCGTCGAAATATCGACTTACACGTAATGAAACATTTTTATGATATTCTTGTTCCCCGCGCTCCAAACTGCTCGTAAATAGCATTTGAGGCGAATTTGGTGCAACTTTTGGTATATGTATATTTCATGACCAGGGAGCTGAGAATCGGCGAAATATCGACTTAGGCGAAATGAAAAATTTTTGTGATATTCTTGTTCCCCACACTCCAAACTGCTCGTATATAGCTTTTGCAGCGAATTTGGATAAACTTTTGTTCTGAGAATATTTCGTGTCCAGGGAACCGCGAATCGTCGAGATATCGACTTACACTTAGTGATACATTTTTGTGACAATCTTCCTCCCCGCACTCCAAACTATTCGCTTTTAGCTTATGCAGCTAATTTGGAGCAACTTTTGTTCTGAGAATATTTCGTGTCCAGGCAGCTGAGAATCGTCGTAAAATCGACTTACACGTAATGAAACATTTTTATGATATTCTTGTTCCCCACGCCCCAAACTGCTCGTATATAGCATTTGCAGAGAATTTTGACCAAGTTTTGTGATATATATTTTCGTGTCCAGGGAGCCGAGAATCGTCGAAATATCGACTTACACGAAATGAAATATTTTTGTGATATTCTTGTTCCCCACGTTCCAAACTGCTCGTAAATAGCATTTGAGGCGAATTTGGAGCAAGGTTTGGTATATGTATATTTCATGACCAGGGAGCTGAGAATCGGCGAAATATCGACTTACACGAAATTAAATATTTTTGTGATATTCTTGTTTACCTTACTCCAAACTGCTCTTATATAGCTTTTGCAGCGAATTTGGAGCAACCTTTGTTCCGAATATATTTAGTGTCCAGGGAGCCGAGAATCGTCGAAATATCGACTTACACGAAATGAAAAATTTTTGCGATATTCTTGTTCCCCACACTCCAAACTCCTCGTATATAGCTTTTGCAGCGAATTTGGAACAACTTTTGTTATATGTATATTTCGTGACCAGGGAGCCGAGAATCGTCGAAATATCGACTTACACGTAAAGAAACATTTTTATGATATTCTTGTTACCCGCGCTCCAAACTGCTCGAAAATAGCATTTGAGGCGAATTTGGAGCAACGTTTGGTATATGTATATTTCATGACCAGGGAGCTGAGAATCGGCGAAATATCGACTTACACGAAATGAAATATTTTTGTGATATTCTTGTTTACCTTACTCCAAACTGCTCTTATATAGCTTTTGCAGCGAATTTGGAACAACTTTTGTTATATGTATTTTTCGTGTCCAGGGAGCCGAGAATCATCAAAATATCGACTTACGCGAAATGAAAAATTTTTGTGATCTTCTTCTTCCCCACGCTCCAAACTGCTCGTATATAGCATTTGCTGCGAATTTGGAGCAACTTTTGTTATATGTATATTTCGTGACCAGGGAGCCGAGAATCGTCGAAATATCAACTTACACGAAATGAAATATTTTTGTGATATTCTTGTTTACTTTACTCCAAACTGCACGTATATAGCATTTGCAGCGAATTTGGAGCAACTTTTGTTATATGTATTTTTCGTGTCCAGGGAGCCGAGAATCGTCGAAATATTAACTTACACGAAATGAAATATTTTTGTGATATTCTTGTTCCCCACGCTCCAAACTGCTCGTAAATAGCATTTGAGGCGAATTTGGGCAACTTTTGTTACATGTATATGTCTTGACCAGGGAGCCGAGGTTCGTCGAAATATCGACTTACACGTAATGAAACATTTTTGTGATATTCCTACTCCCCAGGCTCCAAACTGCTCGTAAATAGCATTTGCAGCGAATTTGGGGCAACTTTTGTTATATGTACTTTTTGTGACCAGGGAGCCGAGATTCGTCGATATAACGACTTACACGTAATGAAACATTTTTATGATATTCTTGTTCCCCGCGCTCCAAACTGCTCGAAAATAGCATTTGAGGCGAATTTGGAGCAACGTATGGTATATGTATATTTCGTGACCAGGGAGCTGAGAATCGTCCAAATATCGACTTACACGAAATGAAATATTTTTGTGATATTCTTGTTTACCTTACTCCAAACTGCTCTGATATAGCTTTTGCAGCGAATTTGGAGCAAGTTTTGTTCAGAGTATATTTAGTGTCCAGGGAGCTGAGAGTCGTCGAAATATCGACTTACACGAAATGAAAAATTTTTGTGATATTCTTGTTCCCCACACTCCAAACTTCTTGTATATAGCTTTTGCAGTGAATTTGGAGCAACGTTTGTTAGGATAATATAGTTCGTGTCCAGGAAGCTGAGAATCCTCGAAAAATCGACTTACGCGAAATGAAAAATTTTTGTGATATTTTTCTTCCCCACGCTCCAAACTGCTAGTATATAGCATTTGCAGCGAATTTGGAGCAACTTTTGTTATATGTATATTTCGTGTCCAGGGAGCCGAGAATCGTCGAAATATCGACTTACACGTAATGAAACATTTTTATGATATTCTTGTTCCCCGCGCTCCAAACTGCTCGTAAATAGCATTTGAGGCGAATTTGGTGCAACTTTTGGTATATGTATATTTCATGTCCAGGGAGCTGAGAATTGGCGAAATATCGACTTAGGCGAAATGAAAAATTTTTGTGATATTCTTGTTCCCCACACTCCAAACTGCTCGTATATAGCTTTTGCAGCGAATTTGGATAAACTTTTGTTCTGACAATATTTCGTGTCCCGGGAACCGCGAATCGTCGAGATATCGACTTACATTTTTGTGACAATCTTCCTCCCCGCACTCCAAACTATTCGCTTTTAGCTTATGCAGCTAATTTGGAGCAACTTTTGTACTGAGAATATTTCGTGTCCAGGCAGCTGAGAATCGTCGTAAAATCGACTTACACGTAATGAAACATTTTTATGATATTCTTGTTCCCCACGCCCCAAACTGCTCGTATATAGCATTTGCAGAGAATTTGGACCAACTTTTGTGATATATATTTTCGTGTCCAGGGAGCCGACAATCGTCGAAATATCAACTTACACGAAATGAAAAATTGTTGTGATATTCTTGTTCCCCACACTCCAAACTGCTCGTATATAGCTTTTGCATCGAATTTGGATAAACTTTTGTTCTGAGAATATTTCGTGTCCAGGGAACCGCGAATCGTCGAGATATCGACTTACACTTAGTGATACATTTTTGTGACAATCTTCCTCCCCGCACTCCAAACTATTCGCTTTTAGCTTATGCAGCTAATTTGGAGCAACTTTTGTTCTGAGAATATTTCGTGTCCAGGCAGCTGAGAATCGTCGTAAAATCGACTTACACGTAATGAAACATTTTTATGATATTCTTGTTCCCCACGCCCCAAACTGCTCGTATATAGCATTTGCAGAGAATTTGGACCAACTTTTGTGATATATATTTTCGTGTCCAGGGAGCCGAGAATCGTCGAAATATCGACTTACACGAAATGAAAAATTTTTGCGATATTCTTGTTCCCCACACTCCAAACTTCTCGTATATAGCTTTTGCAGCGAATTTGGAACAACTTTTGTAATATGTATTTTTCGTGTCCAGGGAGCCGAGAATCGTCGAAATATCGACTTACACGAAATGAAATATTTTTGTGATATTCTTGTTTACCTTACTCCAAACTGCTCTTATATATCTTTTGCAGCGAATTTGGAGCAACCTTTGTTCAGAGTATATTTAGTGTCCAGGGAGCCGAGAATCTTCGAAATATCGACTTACACGAAATGAAAAATTTTTGCGATATTCTTGTTCCCCACACTCCAAACTGCTCGTATATAGCTTTTGCAGCGAATTTGGAGCAACTATTGTTCAGAGTATATTTAGTGTCCAGGGAGCCGAGAATCGTTGAAATATCGACTTACACGAAATGAAATATTTTTGTGATATTCTTGTTTACCTTACTCCAAACTGCTCTTATATAGCTTTTGCAGCGAATTTGGAGCAACCTTTGTTCAGAGTATATTTTGTGTCCAGGGAGCCGAGAATCATCGAAATATCGACTTACACGAAATGAAAAATTTTTGCGATATTCTTGTTCCCCACGCTCCAAACTGCTCTTATATAGCTTTTGCAGCGAATTTGGAACAACTTTTGTTATATGTATTTTTCGTGTCCAGGGAGCCGAGAATCATCGAAATATCAACTTACACGAAATGAAATATTTTTGTGATATTCTTGTTCCCCACGCTACAAACTGCTCGTAAATAGCATTTGCAGCGAATTTGGAGCAACGTTTGGTATATGTATATTTCATGACCAGGGAGCTGAGAATCGGCGAAATATCGACTTACACGAAATGAAATATTTTTGTGATATTCTTGTTTACCTTACTCCAAACTGCTCTTATATAGCTTTTGCAGCGAATTTGGAACAACTTTTGTTATATGTATTTTTCGTGTCCAGGGAGCCGAGAATCATCAAAATATCGACTTACACGAAATGAAATATTTTTGTGATATTCTTGTTTACTTTACTCCAAACTGCACGTATATAGCATTTGCAGCGAATTTGGAGCAACTTTTGTTATATGTATTTTTCGTGTCCAGGGAGCCGAGAATCGTCGAAATATCAACTTACACGAAATGAAATATTTTTGTGATATTCTTGTTTACCTTACTCCAAACTACCCTTATATAGCTTTTGCAGCGAATTTGGAGCAACTTTTGTTCAGAGTATATTTAGTGTCCAGGGAGCCGAGAATCGTCGAAATATCGACTTACACGCAATGAATCATTTTTGTGATATTCCTACTCCCCAGGCTCCAAACTGCTCGTAAATAGCATTTGCAGCGAATTTGGGGCAACTTTTGTTATATGTATTTTTTGTGACCAGGGAGCCGAGAATCGTCGAAATAACGACTTACACGTAATGAAACATTTTTATGATATTCTTGTTCCCCGCGCTCCAAACTGCTCGAAAATAGCATTTGAGGCGAATTTGGAGCAACGTATGGTATATGTATATTTCGTGACCAGGGAGCTGAGAATCGTCCAAATATCGACTTACACGAAATGAAATATTTTTGTGATATTCTTGTTTACCTTACTCCAAACTGCTCTGATATAGCTTTTGCAGCGAATTTGGAGCAACCTTTGTTCAGAGTATATTTAGTGTCCAGGGAGCCGAGAATCTTCGAAATATCGACTTACACGAAATGAAAAATTTTTGCGATATTCTTGTTCCCCACACTCCAAACTGCTCGTATATAGCTTTTGCAGCGAATTTGGAGCAACTATTGTTCAGAGTATATTTAGTGTCCAGGGAGCCAAGAATCGTTGAAATATCGACTTACACGAAATGAAATATTTTTGTGATATTCTTGTTTACCTTACTCCAAACTGCTCTTATATAGCTTTTGCAGCGAATTTGGAGCAACCTTTTTTCAGAGTATATTTTATGTCCAGGGAGCCGAGAATCGTCGAAATATCGACTTACACGAAATGAAAAATTTTTGCGATATTCTTGTTCCCCACGCTCCAAACTGCTCTTATATAGCTTTTGCAGCGAATTTGGAACAACTTTTGTTATATGTATTTTTCGTGTCCAGTGAGCCGAGAATCATCGAAATATCAACTTACACGAAATGAAATATTTTTGTAATATTCTTGTTCCCCACGCTACAAACTGCTCGTAAATAGCATTTGCAGCGAATTTGGAGCAACTTTTGTTATATGTATATTTCGTTACCAGGGAGCCGAGAATCGTCGAAATATCGACTTACACGTAATGAAACATTTTTATGATATTCTTGTTCCCCGCGCTCCAAACTGCTCGTAAATAGCATTTGAGGCGAAATTGGAGCAACTTTCGGTATTTGTATATTTCATGACCAGGGAGCTGAGAATCGGCGAAATATCGACTTACACGAAATGAAATATTTTTGTCATATTCTTGTTCCCCACACTCCAAACTTCTCGTATATAGCTTTTGCAGCGAATTTGGAGCAACGCTTGTTAGGATAATATATTTCCTGTCCAGGGAGCTGAGAATCCTCGAAAAATCGACTTACGCGAAATGAAAAATTTTTGTGATATTCTTCTTCCCCACGCTCCAAACTGCTCGTATATAGCATTTGCTGCGAATTTGGAGCAACTTTTGTTATATGTATATTTCGTGACCAGGGAGCCGAGAATCGTCGAAATATCGACTTACACGTAATGAAACATTTTTATGATATTCTTCTTCCCCACGCTCCAAACTGCTCGTAAATAGCATTTGCAGCGAATTTGGAGTAACTTTTGTTATATGTATATTTCGTTACCAGAGAGCTGAGAATCGTCGAAATATCGACTTACACGAAATGAAATATTTTTGTGATATCTTGTTTACCTTACTCCAAACTGCTCTTATAGCTTTTGCAGCGAATTTGGAACAACTTTTGTTATATGTATTTTTCGTTACCAGGGAGCCGAGAATCGTCGAAATATCGACTTACACGAAATGAAATATTTTTGTGATATTCTTGTTTACCTTACTCCAAACTGAAATATTTTTGTGATATTCTTGTTCACCACGCTCCAAACTGCTCGTAAATAGCATTTGAAGCGAATTTGGGGCAACTTTTGTTATATGTATTTTTTGTGACCAGGGAGCCGAGAATCGTCGAAATATCGACTTACACGTAAAGAAACATTTTTATGATATTCTTGTTCCCCGCGCTCCAAACTGCTCGAAAATAGCATTTGAGGCGAATTTGGAGCAACGTTTGGTATATGTATATTTCATGACCAGGGAGCTGAGAATCGGCGAAATATCGACTTACACGAAATGAAATATTTTTGTGATATTCTTGTTTACCTTACTCCAAACTGCTCTTATATAGCTTTTGCAGCGAATTTGGAGCAACCTTTGTTCAGAGTATATTTAGTGTCCAGGGAGCCGAGAATCTTCGAAATATCGACTTACACGAAATGAAAAATTTTTGCGATATTCTTGTTCCCCACACTCCAAACTGCTCGTATATAGCTTTTGCAGCGAATTTGGAGCAACTATTGTTCAGAGTATATTTAGTGTCCAGGGAGCCGAGAATCGTTGAAATATCGACTTACACGAAATGAAATATTTTTGTGATATTCTTGTTTACCTTACTCCAAACTGCTCTTATATAGCTTTTGCAGCGAATTTGGAGCAACCTTTGTTCAGAGTATATTTTGTGTCCAGGGAGCCGAGAATCGTCGAAATATCGACTTACACGAAATGAAAAATTTTTGCGATATTCTTGTTCCCCACGCTCCAAACTGCTCTTATATAGCTTTTGCAGCGAATTTGGAACAACTTTTGTTATATGTATTTTTCGTGTCCAGGGAGCCGAGAATCATCGAAATATCAACTTACACGAAATGAAATATTTTTGTGATATTCTTGTTCCCCACGCTACAAACTGCTCGTAAATAGCATTTGCAGCGAATTTGGAGCAACTTTTGTTATATGTATTTTTTGTGACCAGGGAGCCGAGAATCGTCGAAATATCGACTTACACGTAATGAAACATTTTTATGATAGTCTTGTTCCCCGCGTTCCAAACTGCTCGTAAATAGCATTTGCAGCAAATTTGGAGCAACTTTTGATATATGTATTTTCGTGTCCAGGGAGCCGAGAATCGTCAAAATATCGACTTACACGAAATGAAAAATTTTTGTGATATTCTTGTTCCCCACACTCCAAACTTGTCGTATATAGCTTTTGAAGCGAATTTGGAGCAACTTTTGTTATATGTATATTTCGTGACCAGGGAGCCGAGAATCGTCGAAATATCAACTTACACGAAATGAAATATTTTTGTGATATTCTTGTTCCCACGCTCCAAACTGTTCGTAAATAGCATTTGCAGCGAATTTGGAGCAACTTTTGTTATATGTATATTTCGTGACCAGGGAGCCGAGAATCGTCGAAATATCGACTTACACGTAAAGAAACATTTTTATGATATTCTTGTTCCCCGCGCTCCAAACTGCTCGAAAATAGCATTTGAGGCGAATTTGGAGCAACGTTTGGTATATGTATATTTCATGACCAGGGAGCTGAGAATCGGCGAAATATCGACTTACACGAAATGAAATATTTTTGTGATATTCTTGTTCCCCACGCTCCAAACTGCTCTTATATAGCTTTCGCAGCAATTTGGAACAACTTTTGTTATATGTATTTTTTGTGTCCAGGGAGCCGAGAATCGTCGAAATATTGACTTACACGAAATGAAATATTTTTGTGATATTCTTGTTCCCCACACTCCAAACTTCTCGTATATAGCTTTTGCAGCGAATTTGGAGCAACGCTTGTTAGGATAATATATTTCCTGTCCAGGGAGCTGAGAATCCTCGAAAAATCGACTTACGCGAAATGAAAAATTTTTGTGATATTCTTCTTCCCCACGCTCCAAACTGCTCGTATATAGCATTTGCTGCGAATTTGGAGCAACTTTTGTTATATGTATATTTCGTGACCAGGGAGCCGAGAATCGTCGAAATATCGACTTACACGTAATGAAACATTTTTATGATATTCTTCTTCCCCACGCTCCAAACTGCTCGTAAATAGCATTTGCAGCGAATTTGGAGTAACTTTTGTTATATGTATATTTCGTTACCAGAGAGCTGAGAATCGTCGAAATATCGACTTACACGAAATGAAATATTTTTGTGATATCTTGTTTACCTTACTCCAAACTGCTCTTATAGGTTTTGCAGCGAATTTGGAACAACTTTTGTTATATGTATTTTTCGTTACCAGGGAGCCGAGAATCGTCGAAATATCGACTTACACGTAAAGAAACATTTTTATGATATTCTTGTTCCCCGCGCTCCAAACTGCTCGAAAATAGCATTTGAGGCGAATTTGGAGCAACGTTTGGTATATGTATATTTCATGACCAGGGAGCTGAGAATCAGCGAAATATCGACTTACACGAAATGAAATATTTTTGTGATATTCTTGTTTACCTTACTCCAAACTGCTCTTATATAGCTTTTGCAGCGAATTTGGAGCAACCTTTCTTCAGAGTATATTTAGTGTCCAGGGAGCCGAGAATCGTCGAAATATCGACTTACACGAAATGAAAAATTTTTGCGATATTCTTGTTCCCCACGCCCCAAACTGCTCTTATATAGCTTTTGCAGTGAATTTGGAACAACTTTTGTTATATGTATTTTTCGTGTCCAGGGAGCCGAGAATCATCAAAATATCGACTTACGCGAAATGAAAAATTTTTGTGATCTTCTTCTTCCCCACGCTCCAAACTGCTCGTATATAGCATTTGCTGCGAATTTAGAGCAACTTTTGTTATATGTATATTTCGTGACCAGGGAGCCGAGAATCGTCGAAATATCAACTTACACGAAATGAAATATTTTTGTGATATTCTTGTTTACTTTACCCTAAACTGCACGTATATAGCATTTGCAGCGAATTTGGAGCAACTTTTGTTATATGTATTTTTCGTGTCCAGGGAGCCGAGAATCGTCGAAATATCAACTTACACGAAATGAAATATTTTTGTGATATTCCTACTCCCCAGGCTCCAAACTGCTCGTAAATAGCATTTGCAGCGAATTTGGAGCAACTTTTGTTATATGTATATTTCGTTACCAGGGAGCCGAGAATCGTCGAAATATCGACTTACACGAAATGAAATATTTTTGTGATATTCTTGTTCCCCACGCTCCAAACTGCTCGTAAATAGCATTTGAGGCGAATTTGGTGCAACTTTTGTTACATGTATATTTCTTGACCAGGGAGCCGAGGTTCGTCGAAATATCGACTTACACGTAATGAAACATTTTTGTGATATTCCTACTCCCCAGGCTTCAAACTGCTCGTAAATAGCATTTGCAGCGAATTTGGGGCAACTTTTGTTATATGTATTTTTTGTGACCAGGGAGCCGAGAATCGTCGAAATAACGACTTACACGTAATGAAACATTTTTATGATATTCTTGTTCCCCGCGCTCCAAACTGCTCGAAAATAGCATTTGAGGCGAATTTGGAGCAACGTATGGTATATGTATATTTCGTGACCAGGGAGCTGAGAATCGTCGAAATATCGACTTACACGAAATGAAATATTTTTGTGATATTCTTGTTTACCTTACTCCAAACTGCTCTGATATAGCTTTTGCAGCGAATTTGGAGCAAGTTTTGTTCAGAGTATATTTAGTGTCCAGGGAGCTGAGAGTCGTCGAAATATCGACTTACACGAAATGAAAAATTTTTGTGATATTCTTGTTCCCCACACTCCAAACTTCTTGTATATAGCTTTTGCAGTGAATTTGGAGCAACGTTTGTTAGGATAATATAGTTCGTGTCCAGGAAGCTGAGAATCCTCGAAAAATCGACTTACGCGAAATGAAAAATTTTTTTGATATTCTTCTTCCCCACGCTCCAAACTGCTAGTATATAGCATTTGCAGCGAATTTGGAGCAACTTTTGTTATATGTATATTTCGTGTCCAGGGAGCCAAGAATCGTCGAAATATCGACTTACACGTAATGAAACATTTTTATGCTATTCTTGTTCCCCGCGCTCCAAACTGCTCGTAAATAGCATTTGAGGCGAATTTGGTGCAACTTTTGGTATATGTATATTTCATGACCAGGGAGCTGAGAATCGGCGAAATATCGACTTAGGCGAAATGAAAAATTTTTGTGATATTCTTGTTCCCCACACTCCAAACTGCTCGTATATAGCTTTTGCAGCGAATTTGGATAAACTTTTGTTCTGAGAATATTTCGTGTCCAGGGAACCGCGAATCGTCGAGATATCGACTTACACTTAGTGATACATTTTTGTGACAATCTTCCTCCCCGCACTCCAAACTATTCGCTTTTAGCTTATGCAGCTAATTTGGAGCAACTTTTGTTCTGAGAATATTTCGTGTCCAGGCAGCTGAGAATCGTCGTAAATTCGACTTACACGTAATGAAACATTTTTATGATATTCTTGTTCCCCACGCCCCAAACTGCTCGTATATAGCATTTGCAGAGAATTTGGACCAACTTTTGTGATATATATTTTCGTGTCCAGGGAGCCGAGAATCGTCGAAATATCAACTTACACGAAATGAAATATTTTTGTGATATTCTTGTTCCCCACGTTCCAAACTGCTCGTAAATAACATTTGCTGCAAATTTAGAGCAACTTTTGATATATGTATTTTCGTGTCCAGGGAGCCGAGAATCGTCGAAATATCGACTTACACGAAATGAAAAATTTTTGCGATATTCTTGTTCCCCACACTCCAAACTTCTCGTATATAGCTTTTGCAGCGAATTTGGAACAACTTTTGTTATATGTATTTTTCGTGTCCAGGGAGCCGAGAATCGTCGAAATATCGACTTACACGAAATGAAAATTTTTGCGATATTCTTGTTCCCCACACTCCAAACTTCTCGTATATAGCTTTTGCAGCGAATTTGGAACAACTTTTGTTATATGTATTTTTCGTGTCCAGGGAGCCGAGAATCGTCGAAATATCGACTTACTAGAAATGAAATATTTTTGTGATATTCTTGTTTACCTTACTCCAAACTGCTCTTATATAGCTTTTGCAGCGAATTTGGAGCAACCTTTGTTCAGAGTATATTTAGTGTCCAGGGAGCCGAGAATCGTCGAAATATCGACTTACACGAAATGAAAAATTTTTGCGATATTCTTGTTCCCCACGCTCCAAACTGCTCTTATATAGCTTTTGCAGCGAATTTGGAACAACTTTTGTTATATGTATTTTTCGTGTCCAGGGAGCCGAGAATCATCGAAATATCAACTTACACGAAAAGAAATATTTTTGTGATATTCTTGTTCCCCACGCTACAAACTGCTCGTATATAGCTTTTGCAGCGAATTTGGAGCCACATTTGTTAGGATAATATATTTCCTGTCCAGGGAGCTGAGAATCCTCGAAAAATCGACTCACGCGAAATGAAAAATTTTTGTGATATTCTTCTTCCCCACGCTCCAAACTGCTCGTATATAGCATTTGCTGCGAATTTGGAGCAACTTTTGTTACATGTATATTTCGTGACCAGGGAGCCGAGAATCGTCGAAATATCGACTTACACGTAATGAAACATTTTTATGATATTCTTGTTCCCAACGCTCCAAACTGCTCGTAAATAGCATTTGCAGCGAATTTGGAGTAACTTTTGTTATATGTATATTTCGTTACCAGGGAGCTAAGAATCGTCGAAATATCGACTTACACGAAATGAAATATTTTTGTGATATTCTTGTTTACCTTACTCCAAACTGCTCTTATAGCTTTTGCAGCGAATTTGGAACAACTTTTGTTATATGTATTTTTCGTGTCCAGGGAGCCGAGAATCGTCGAAATATCAACTTACACGAAATGAAATATTTTTGTGATATTCCTACTCCCCAGGCTCCAAACTGCTCGTAAATAGCATTTGCAGCGAATTTGGAGCAACTTTTGTTATATGTATATTTCGTTACCAGGGAGCCGAGAATCGTCGAAATATCGACTTACTTGAAATGAAATATTTTTGTGACAATCTTGTTTACCTTACTCTAAACTGAAATATTTTTGTGATATTCTTGTTCACCACGCTCCAAACCGCTCGTAAATAGCATTTGCAGCGAATTTGGGGCAACTTTTGTTATATGTATTTTTTGTGACCAGGGAGCCGAGAATCGTTGAAATATCGACTTACACGTAATGAAACATTTTTAAGATATTCTTGTTCCCCGCGTTCCAAACTGCTCGTAAATAGCATTTGCAGCAAATCTGGAGCAACTTTTGATATATGTATTTTTCGTGTCCAGGGAGCCGAGAATCATCGAAATATCAACTTACACGAAATGAAATATTTTTGTGATATTCTTGTTCCCCACGCTACAAACTGCTCGTAAATAGCATTTGCAGCGAATTTGGAGCAACTTTTGTTATATGTATATTTCGTGTCCAGGGAGCCGAGAATCGTCGAAATATCGACTTACACGTAATGAAACATTTTTATGATATTCTTGTTCCCCTTCGCTCCAAACTGCTCGTAAATAGCATTTGAGGCGAATTTGGAGCAACTTTTGGTATATGTATATTTCATGACCAGGGAGCTGAGAATCGGCGAAATATCGACTTACACGAAATGAAATATTTTTGTGATATTCTTGTTCCCCACGCTCCAAACTGCTCTTATATAGCTTTCGCAGCAATTTGGAACAACTTTTGTTATATGTATTTTTCGTGTCCAGGGAGCCGAGAATCGTCGAAATATCGACTTACACGAAATGAAATATTTTTGTGATATTCTTGTTCCCCACACTCCAAACTTCTCGTATATAGCTTTTGCAGCGAATTTGGAGCCACATATGTTAGGATAATATATTTCCTGTCCAGGGAGCTGAGAATCCTCGAAAAATCGACTTACGCGAAATGAAAAATTTTTGTGATATTCTTCTTCCCCACGCTCCAAACTGCTCGTATATAGCATTTGCTGCGAATTTGGAGCAACTTTTGTTACATGTATATTTCGTGACCAGGGAGCCGAGAATCGTCGAAATATCGACTTACACGTAATGAAACATTTTTATGATATTCTTGTTCCCCACGCTCCAAACTGCTCGTAAATAGCATTTGCAGCGAATTTGGAGTAACTTTTGTTATATGTATATTTCGTTACCAGGGAGCTGAGAATCGTCGAAATATCGACTTACACGAAATGAAATATTTTTGTGATATTCTTGTTTCCTTACTCCAAACTGCTCTTATAGCTTTTGCAGCGAATTTGGAACAACTTTTGTTATATGTATTTTTCGTGTCCAGGGAGCCGAGAATCGTCGAAATATCAACTTACACGAAATGAAATATTTTTGTGATATTCCTTCTCCCCAGGCTCCAAACTGCTCGTAAATAGCATTTGGAGCGAATTTGGAGCAACTTTTGTTATATGTATATTTCGTTACCAGGGAGCCGAGAATCGTCGAAATATCGACTTACGTGAAATGAAATATTTTTGTGACATTCTTGTTTACCTTACTCCAAACTGAAATATTTTTGTGATATTCTTGTTCACCTGGCTCCAAACTGCTCGTAAATAGCATTTGTAGCGAATTTGGGGCAACTTTTGTTATATGTATTTTTAGTGACCAGGGAGCCGAGAATCGTCGAAATATCGACTTACACGTAATGAAACATTTTTATGATATTCTTGTTCCCCGCGTTCCAAACTGCTCGTAAATAGCATTTGCAGCAAATTTGGAGCAACTTTTGATATATGTATTTTCGTGTCCAGGGAGCCGAGAATCGTCAAAATATCGACTTACACGAAATGAAAAGTTTTTGTGATATTCTTGTTCCCCACACTCCAAACTTGTCGTATATAGCTTTTGCAGCGAATTTGGAGCAACTTTTGTTATATGTATATCTCGTGACCAGGGAGCCGAGAATCGTCGAAATATCAACTTACACGAAATGAAATATTTTTGTGATATTCTTGTTTCCCACGCTCCAAACTGTTCGTAAATAGCATTTTTAGCGAATTTGGAGCAACTTTTGTTATATGTATATTTCGTGACCAGGGAGCCGAGAATCGTCGAAATATCGACTTACACGTAAAGAAACATTTTTATGATATTCTTGTTCCCCGCGCTCCAAACTGCTCGAAAATAGCATTTGAGGCGAATTTGGAGCAACGTTTGGTATATGTATATTTCATGACCAGGGAGCTGAGAATCGGCGAAATATCGACTTACACGAAATGAAATATTTTTGTGATATTCTTGTTCCCCACGCTCCAAACTGCTCTTATATAGCTTTCGCAGCAATTTGGAACAACTTTTGTTATATGTATTTTTCGTGTCCAGGGAGCCGAGAATCGTCGAAATATCAACTTACACGAAATGAAATATTTTTGTGATATTCCTACTCCCCAGGCTCCAAACTGCTCGTAAATAGCATTTGCAGCGAATTTGGAGCAACTTTTGTTATATGTATATTTCGTTACCAGGGAGCCGAGAATCGTCGAAATATCGACTTACTTGAAATGAAATATTTTTGTGACATTCTTGTTTACCTTACTCTAAACTGAAATATTTTTGTGATATTCTTGTTCACCACGCTCCAAACTGCTCGTAAATAGCATTTGCAGCGAATTTGGGGCAACTTTTGTTATATGTATTTTTTGTGACCAGGGAGCCGAGAATTGTCCAAATATCGACTTACACGTAATGAAACATTTTTATGATATTCTTGTTCCCCGCGTTCCAAACTGCTCGTAAATAGCATTTGCAGCAAATTTGGAGCAACTTTTGATATATGTATTTTCGTGTCCAGGGAGCCGAGAATCGTCAAAATATCGACTTACACGAAATGAAAAATTTTTGTGATATTCTTGTTCGCCACACTCCAAACTTGTCGTATATAGCTTTTGCAGCGAATTTGGAGCAACTTTTGTTATATGTATATTTCGTGACCATGGAGCCGAGAATCGTCGAAATATCGACTTACACGTAAAGAAACATTTTTATGATATTCTTGTTCCCCGCGCTCCAAACTTCTCGAAAATAGCATTTGAGGCGAATTTGGAGCAACGTTTGGTATATGTATATTTCATGACCAGTGAGCTGAGAATCGGCGAAATATCGACTTACACGAAATGAAATATTTTTGTGATATTCTTGTTTACCTTACTCCAAACAACCCTTATATAGCTTTTGCAGCGAATTTGGAGCAACTTTTGTTCAGAGTATATTTAGTGTCCAGGGAGCCGAGAATCGTCGAAATATCGACTTACACGAAATGAAAAATTTTTGCGATATTCTTGTTCCCCACACTCCAAACTTCTCGTATATAGCTTTTGCAGCGAATTTGGAGCAACGTTTGTTAGGATAATATATTTCCTGTCCAGGGAGCTGAGAATCCTCGAAAAATCGACTTACGCGAAATGAAAAATTTTTGTGATATTCTTCTTCCCCACGCTCCAAACTGCTCGTATATAGCATTTGCTGCGAATTTGGAGCAACTTTTGTTATATGTATATTTCGTGACCAGGGAGCCGAGAATCGTCGAAATATCGACTTACACGTAATGAAACATTTTTGTGATATTCCTACTCCCCAGGCTCCAAACTGCTCGTAAATAGCATTTGCAGCGAATTTGGGGCAACTTTTGTTATATGTATTTTTTGTGACCAGGGAGCCGAGAATCTTCGAATGTAATGAAACATTTTTATGATATTCTTGTTCCCCGCGCTCCAAACTGCTCGAAAATAGCATTTGAGGCGAATTTGGAGCAACGTATGGTATATGTATATTTAGTGTCCAGGGAGCCGAGAATCGTCGAAATATCGGCTTACACGTAATGAAACATTTTTGTGATATTCCTACTCCCCAGGCTCCAAACTGCTCGTAAATAGCATTTGCTGCGAATTTGGAGCAACTTTTGTTATATGTATATTTCGTGACCAGGGAGCCGAGAATCGTCGAAATATCAACTTACACGAAATGAAATATTTTTGTGATATTCTTGTTCCCCACGATCCAACCTGTTCGTAAATAGCATTTGAGGCGAATTTGGTGCAACTTTTGGTATATGTATATTTCATGACCAGGGAGCTGAGAATCGGCGAAATATCGACTTAGGCGAATGAAAAATTTTTGTGATATTCTTGTTCCCCACACTCCAAACTGCTCGTATATAGCTTTTGCAGCGAATTTGGATAAACTTTTGTTCTGAGAATATTTCGTGTCCAGGGAACCGCGAATCGTCGAGATATCGACTTACACTTAGTGATACATTTTTGTGACAATCTTCCTCCCCGCACTCCAAACTATTCGCTTTTAGCTTATGCAGCTAATTTGGAGCAACTTTTGTTCTGAGAATATTTCGTGTCCAGGCAGCTGAGAATCGTCGTAAAATCGACTTACACGTAATGAAACATTTTTATGATATTCTTGTTCCCCACGCCCCAATATAGCATTTGCAGACAATTTGGACCAACTTTTGTGATATATATTTTCGTGTCCAGGGAGCCGAGAATCGTCGAAATATCGACTTACACGAAATGAAAATTTTTGCGATATTCTTGTTTACCTTACTCCAAACTGCTCTTATATAGCTTTTGCAGCGAATTTGGAGCAACCTTTGTTCAGAGTATATTTAGTGTCCAGGGAGCCGAGAATCGTCGAAATATCGACTTACACGAAATGAAAAATTTTTGCGATATTCTTGTTCCCCACACTCCAAACTGCTCGTATATAGCTTTTGCAGGGAATTTGGAGCAACTATTGTTCAGAGTATATTTAGTGTCCAGGGAGCCGAGAATCGATGAAATATCGACTTACACGAAATGAAATATTTTTGTGATATTCTTGTTTACCTTACTCCAAACTGCTCTTATATAGCTTTTGCAGCGAATTTGGAGCAACCTTTGTTCAGAGTATATTTAGTGTCCAGGGAGCCGAGAATCGTCGAAATATCGACTTACACGAAATGAAAAATTTTTGCGATATTCTTGTTCCCCACGCTCCAAACTGCTCTTATATAGCTTTTGCAGCGAATTTGGAACAACTTTTGTTATATGTATTTTTCGTGTCCAGGGAGCCGAGAATCATCGAAATATCAACTTACACGAAATGAAATATTTTTGTGATATTCTTGTTCCCCACGCTACAAACTGCTCGTAAATAGCATTTGCAGCGAATTTGGAGCAACTTTTGTTATATGTATATTTCGTGTCCAGGAAGTCGAGAATCGTCGACATATAGACTTACACGTAATGAAACATTTTTATGATATTCTTGTTCCCCGCGCTCCAAACTGCTCGTAAATAGCATTTGAGGCGAATTTGGAGCAACTTTTGGTATATGTATATTTCATGACCAGGGAGCTGAGAATCGGCGAAATATCGACTTACACGAAATGAAATATTTTTGTGATATTCTTGTTCCCCACGCTCCAAACTGCTCTTATATAGCTTTCGCAGCAATTTGGAACAACTTTTGTTATATGTATTTTTCGTGTCCAGGGAGCCGAGAATCGTCGAAATATCAACTTACACGAAATGAAATATTTTTGTGATATTCCTACTCCCCAGGCTCCAAACTGCTCGTAAATAGCATTTGCAGCGAATTTGGAGCAACTTTTGTTATATGTATATTTCGTTACCAGGGAGCCGAGAATCGTCGAAATATCGACTTACTTGAAATGAAATATTTTTGTGACATTCTTGTTTACCTTACTCTAAACTGAAATATTTTTGTGATATTCTTGTTCACCACGCTCCAAACTGCTCGTAAATAGCATTTGCAGCGAATTTGGGGCAACTTTTGTTATATGTATTTTTTGTGACCAGGGAGCCGAGAATCGTCCAAATATCGACTTACACGTAATGAAACATTTTTATGATATTCTTGTTCCCCGCGTTCCAAACTGCTCGTAAATAGCATTTGCAGCAAATTTGGAGCAACTTTTGATATATGTATTTTCGTGTCCAGGGAGCCGAGAATCGTCAAAATATCGACTTACACGAAATGAAAAATTTTTGTGATATTCTTGTTCGCCACACTCCAAACTTGTCGTATATAGCTTTTGCAGCGAATTTGGAGCAACTTTTGTTATATGTATATTTCGTGACCAGGGAGCCGAGAATCGTCGAAATATCAACTTACACGAAATGAAATATTTTTGTGATATTCTTGTTCCCCACGCTCCAAACTGTTCGTAAATAGCATTTGCAGCGAATTTGGAGCAACTTTTGTTATATGTATATTTCGTGACCATGGAGCCGAGAATCGTCGAAATATCGACTTACACGTAAAGAAACATTTTTATGATATTCTTGTTCCCCGCGCTCCAAACTGCTCGAAAATAACATTTGAGGCGAATTTGGAGCAACGATTGGTATATGTATATTTCATGACCAGTGAGCTGAGAATCGGCGAAATATCGACTTACACGAAATGAAATATTTTTGTGATATTCTTGTTTACCTTACTCCAAACTGCTCTTATATAGCTTTTGCAGCGAATTTGGAGCAAACTTTGTACAGAGTATATTTAGTGTCCTGGGAGCCGAGAATCGTCGAAATATCGACTTACACGAAATGAAAAATTTTTGCGATATTCTTGTTCCCCACGCCCCAAACTGCTCTTATATAGCTTTTGCAGTGAATTTGGAACAACTTTTTTTATATGTATTTTTCGTGTCCAGGGAGCCGAGAATCGTCAAAATATCGACTTACACGAAATGAAATATTTTTGTGATATTCTTGTTTACCTTACTCCAAACAACCCTTATATAGCTTTTGCAGCGAATTTGGAGCAACTTTTGTTCAGAGTATATTTAGTGTCCAGGGAGCCGAGAATCGTCGAAATATCGACTTACACGAAATGAAAAATTTTTGCGATATTCTTGTTCCCCACACTCCAAACTTCTCGTATATAGCTTTTGCAGCGAATTTGGAGCAACGTTTGTTAGGATAATTTATTTCCTGTCCAGGGAGCTGAGAATCCTCGAAAAATCGACTTACGCGAAATGAAAAATTTTTGTGATATTCTTCTTCCCCACGCTCCAAACTGCTCGTATATAGCATTTGCTGCGAATTTGGAGCAACTTTTGTTATATGTATATTTCGTGACCAGGGAGCCGAGAATCGTCGAAATATCGACTTACACGTAATGAAACATTTTTGTGATATTCCTACTCCCCAGGCTCCAAACTGCTCGTAAATAGCATTTGCAGCGAATTTGGGGCAACTTTTGTTATATGTATTTTTTGTGACCAGGGAGCCGAGAATCGTCGAAATATAGACTTACACGTAATGAAACATTTTTATGATATTCTTGTTCCCCGCGCTCCAAACTGCTCGAAAATAGCATTTGAGGCGAATTTGGAGCAACGTATGGTATATGTATATTTAGTGTCCAGGGAGCCGAGAATCGTCGAAATATCGGCTTACACGTAATGAAACATTTTTGTGATATTCCTACTCCCCAGGCTCCAAACTGCTCGTAAATAGCATTTGCTGCGAATTTGGAGCAACTTTTGTTATATGTATATTTCGTGACCAGGGAGCCGAGAATCGTCGAAATATCAACTTACACGAAATGAAATATTTTTGTGATATTCTTGTTCCCCACGATCCAACCTGTTCGTAAATAGCATTTGAGGCGAATTTGGTGCAACTTTTGGTATATGTATATTTCATGACCAGGGAGCTGAGAATCGGCGAAATATCGACTTAGGCGAATGAAAAATTTTTGTGATATTCTTGTTCCCCACACTCCAAACTGCTCGTATATAGCTTTTGCAGCGAATTTGGATAAACTCTTGTTCTGAGAATATTTCGTGTCCAGGGAACCGCGAATCGTCGAGATATCGACTTACACTTAGTGATACATTTTTGTGACAATCTTCCTCCCCGCACTCCAAACTATTCGCTTTTAGCTTATGCAGCTAATTTGGAGCAACTTTTGTTCTGAGAATATTTCGTGTCCAGGCAGCTGAGAATCGTCGTAAAATCGACTTACACGTAATGAAACATTTTTATGATATTCTTGTTCCCCACGCCCCAAACTGCTCGTATATAGCATTCGCAGACAATTTGGACCAACTTTTGTGATATATATTTTCGTGTCCAGGGAGCCGAGAATCGTCGAAATATCGACTTACTCGAAATGAAAATTTTTGCGATATTCTTGTTTACCTTACTCCAAACTGCTCTTATATAGCTTTTGCAGCGAATTTGGAGCAACCTTTGTTCAGAGTATATTTAGTGTCCAGGGAGCCGAGAATCGTCGAAATATCGACTTACACGAAATGAACCATTTTTATGATATTCTTGTTCCCCACACTCCAAACTGCTCGTATATAGCTTTTGCAGGGAATTTGGAGCAACTATTGTTCAGAGTATATTTAGTGTCCAGGGAGCCGAGAATCGTTGAAATATCGACTTACACGAAATGAAATATTTTTGTGATATTCTTGTTTGCCTTACTCCAAACTGCTCTTATATAGCTTTTGCAGCGAATTTGGAGCAACCTTTGTTCAGAGTATATTTAGTGTCCAGGGAGCCGAGAATCGTCGAAATATCGACTTACACGAAATGAAAAATTTTTGCGATATTCTTGTTCCCCACGCTCCAAACTGCTCTTATATAGCTTTTGCAGCGAATTTGGAACAACTTTTGTTATATGTATTTTTCGTGTCCAGGGAGCCGAGAATCATCGAAATATCAACTTACACGAAATGAAATATTTTTATGATATTCTTGTTCCCCACGCTACAAACTGCTCGTAAATAGCATTTGCAACGAATTTGGAGCAACTTTTGTTATATGTATATTTCGTGTCCAGGAAGCCGAGAATCGTCGACATATAGACTTACACGTAATGAAACATTTTTATGATATTCTTGTTCCCCGCGCTCCAAACTGCTCGTAAATAGCATTTGAGGCGAATTTGGAGCAACTTTTGGTATATGTATATTTCATGACCAGGGAGATGAGAATCGGCGAAATATCGACTTACACGAAATGAAATATTTTTGTGATATTCTTGTTCCCCACGCTCCAAACTACTCTTATATAGTTTTCGCAGCAATTTGGAACAACTTTTGTTATATGTATTTTTCGTGTCCAGGGAGCCGAGAATCGTCGAAATATCGACTTACACGAAATGAAAAATTTTTGCGATATTCTTGTTCCCCACGCTCCAAACTGCTCTTATATAGCTTTTGCAGCGAATTTGGAACAACTTTTGTTATATGTATTTTTCGTGTCCAGGGAGCCGAGAATCATCGAAATATCAACTTACACGTAATGAAACATTTTTATGATATTCTTGTTCCCCGCGCTCCAAACTGCTCGTAAATAGCATTTGAGGCGAATTTGGAGCAACTTTTGGTATATGTATATTTCATGACCAGGGAGCTGAGAATCGGCGAAATATCGACTTACACGTAATGAAACATTTTTATGATATTCTTGTTCCCCACGCTCCAAACTGCTCGTAAATAGCATTTGCAGCGAACTTGGAGTAACTTTTGTTATATGTATATTTCGTTACCAGGGAGCTGAGAATCGTCGAAATATCGACTTACACGAAATGAAATATTTTTGTGATATGCTTGTTTACCTTACTCCAAACTGCTCTTATAGCTTTTGCAGCGAATTTGGAACAACTTTTGTTATATGTATTTTTCGTGTCCAGGGAGCCGAGAATCGTCGAAATATCAACTTACACGAAATGAAATATTTTTGTGATATTCCTACTCCCCAGGCTCCAAACTGCTCGTAAATAGCATTTGCAGCGAATTGGGAGCAACTTTTGTTATATGTATATTTCGTTACCAGGGACCCGAGAATCGTCGAAATATCGACTTACACGTTATGAAACATTTTTATGATATTCTTGTTCCCCGCGTTCCAAACTGCTCGTAAATAGCATTTGCAGCAAATTTGGAGCAACTTTTGATATATGTATTTTCGTGTCCAGGGAGCCGAGAATCGTCAAAATATCGACTTACACTAAATGAAAAATTTTTGTGATATTCTTGTTCCCCACACTCCAAACTTGTCGTATATAGCTTTTGCAGCGAATTTGGAGCAACTTTTGTTATATGTATATTTCGTGACCAGGGAGCCGAGAATCGTCGAAATATCGACTTACACGTAAAGAAATATTTTTATGATATTCTTGTTCCCCGCGCTCCAAACTGCTCGAAAATAGCATTTGAGGCGAATTTGGAGCAACGTATGGTATATGTATATTTCGTGACCAGGAAGCTGAGAATCGTCCAAATATCGACTTACACGAAATGAAATATTTTTGTGATATTCTTGTTTACCTTACTCCAAACTGCTCTGATATAGCTTTTGCAGCGAATTTGGAGCAAGTTTTGTTCAGAGTATATTTAGTGTCCAGGGAGCTGAGAGTCGTCGAAATATCGACTTACACGAAATGAAAAATTTTTGTGATATTCTTGTTCCCCACACTCCAAACTTCTTGTATATAGCTTTTGCAGCGAATTTGGAGCAACTTTTGTTATATGTATATTTCGTGACCAGGGAGCCGAGAATCGTCGAAATAAAAACTTACACGAAATGAAATATTTTTGTGATATTCTTGTTCCCCACGCTCCAAACTGTTCGTAAATAGCATTTGCAGCGTATTTGGAGCAACTTTTGTTATATGTATATTTCGTGACCAGGGAGCCGAGAATCGTCGAAATATCGACTTACACGTAAAGAAACATTTTTATGATATTCTTGTTCCCCGCGCTCCAAACTGCTCGAAAATAGCATTTGAAGCGAATTTGGAGCAACGTTTGGTATATGTATATTTCATGACCAGGGAGCTGAGAATCGGCGAAATATCGACTTACACGAAATGAAATATTTTTGTGATATTCTTGTTTACCTTACTCCAAACTGCTCTTATATAGCTTTTGCAGCGAATTTGGAGCAACCTTTGTTCAGAGTATATTTAGTGTCCAGGGAGCCGAGAATCGTCGAAATATCGACTTACACGATATGAAAAATTTTTTCGATATTCTTGTTCCCCACGCCCCAAACTGCTCTTATATAGCTTTTGCAGTGAATTTGGAACAACTTTTGTTATATGTATTTTTCGTGTCCAGGGAGCCGAGAATCGTCAAAATATCGACTTACACGAAATGAAATATTTTTGTGATATTCTTGTTTACCTTACTCCAAACAACCCTTATATAGTTTTTGCAGCGAATTTGGAGCAACTTTTGTTCAGAGTATATTTAGTGTCCAGGGAGCCGAGAATCGTCGAAATATCGACTTACACGAAATGAAAAATTTTTGCGATATTCTTGTTCCCCACACTCCAAACTTCTCGTATATAGCTTTTGCAGCGAATTTGGAGCAACGTTTGTTAGGATAATATATTTCCTGTCCAGGGAGCTGAGAATCCTCGAAAAATCGACTTACGCGAAATGAAAAATTTTTGTGATATTCTTCTTCCCCACGCTCCAAACTGCTCGTATATAGCATTTGCTGCGAATTTGGAGCAACTTTTGTTATATGTATATTTCGTGACCAGGGAGCCGAGAATCGTCGAAATATCAACTTACACGAAATGAAATATTTTTGTGATATTCTTGTTCCCCACGCTCCAAACTGTTCGTAAATAGCATTTGAGGCGAATTTGGTGCAACTTTTGTTACATGTATATTTCTTGACCAGGGAGCCGAGAATCGTCGAAATATCGACTTACGCGAAATGAAAAATTTTTGTGATATTCTTCTTCCCCACGCTCCAAACTGCTCGTATATAGCATTTGCTGCGAATTTGGAGCAACTTTTGTTACATATATATTTCTTGAACAGGGAGCCGAGAATCGTCGAAATATCGACTTACACGTAATGAAATATTTTTGTGATATTCCTGCTCCCCACGCACCAAAACTGATCGTAAATAGCATTTGCAGCGAATTTGGAGCAACTTTTGTTATATGTATATTTCGTGACCAGGGAGCCGAGAATCGTCGAAATATCGACTTACACGTAAAGAAACATTTTTATGATATTCTTGTTCCCCGCGCTCCAAACTGCTCGAAAATAGCATTTGAGGCGAATTTGGAGCAACGTATGGTATATGTATATTTCGTGACCAGGAAGCTGAGAATCGTCCAAATATCGACTTACACGAAATGAAATATTTTTGTGATATTCTTGTTTACCTTACTCCAAACTGCTCTGATATAGCTTTTGCAGCGAATTTGGAGCAAGTTTTGTTCAGAGTATATTTAGTGTCCAGGGAGCTGAGAGTCGTCGAAATATCGACTTACACGAAATGAAAAATTTTTGTGATATTCTTGTTCCCCACACTCCAAACTTCTTGTATATAGCTTTTGCAGCGAATTTGGAGCAACTTTTATTATATGTATATTTCGTGACCAGGGAGCCGAGAATCGTCGAAATATCAACTTACACGAAATGAAATATTTTTGTGATATTCTTGTTCCCCACGCTCCAAACTGTTCGGAAATAGCATTTGCAGCGTATTTGGAGCAACTTTTGTTATATGTATATTTCGTGACCAGGGAGCCGAGAATCTTCGAAATATCGACTTACACGTAAAGAAACATTTTTATGATATTCTTGTTCCCCGCGCTCCAAACTGCTCGAAAATAGCATTTGAAGCGAATTTGGAGCAACGTTTGGTATATGTATATTTCATGACCAGGGAGCTGAGAATCGGCGAAATATCGACTTACACGAAATGAAATATTTTTGTGATATTCTTGTTTACCTTACTCCAAACTGCTCTTATATAGCTTTTGCAGCGAATTTGGAGCAACCTTTGTTCAGAGTATATTTAGTGTCCAGGGAGTCGAGAATCGTCGAAATATCGACTTACACGAAATGAAAAATTTTTGCGATATTCTTGTTCCCCACGCCCCAAACTGCTCTTATATAGCTTTTGCAGTGAATTTGGAACAACTTTTGTTATATGTATTTTTCGTGTCCAGGGAGCCGAGAATCGTCAAAATATCGACTTACACGAAATGAAATATTTTTGTGATATTCTTGTTTACCTTACTCCAAACAACCCTTATATAGTTTTTGCAGCGAATTTGGAGCAACTTTTGTTCAGAGTATATTTAGTGTCCAGGGAGCCGAGAATCGTCGAAATATCGACTTACACGAAATGAAAAATTTTTGCGATATTCTTGTTCCCCACGCCCCAAACTGCTCTTATATAGCTTTTGCAGTGAATTTGGAACAACTTTTGTTATATGTATTTTTCGTGTCCAGGGAGCCGAGAATCATCAAAATATCGACTTACGCGAAATGAAAAATTTTTGTGATCTTCTTCTTCCCCACGCTCCAAACTGCTCGTATATAGCATTTGCGAATTTGGAGCAACTTTTGTTATATGTATATTTCGTGACCAGGGAGCCGAGAATCGTCGAAATATCAACTTACACGAAATGAAAAATTTTTGCGATATTCTTGTTCCCAACACTCCAAACTTCTCGTATATAGCTTTTGCAGCGAATTTGGAGCAACGTTTGTTAGGATAATATATTTCCTGTCCAGGGAGCTGAGAATCCTCGAAAAATCGACTTACGCGAAATGAAAAATTTTTGTGATATTCTTCTTCCCCACGCTCCAAACTGCTCGTATATAGCATTTGCTGCGAATTTGGAGCAACTTTTGTTATATGTATATTTCGTGACCAGGGAGCCGAGAATCGTCGAAATATCAACTTACACGAAATGAAATATTTTTGTGATATTCTTGTTCCCCACGCTCCAAACTGTTCGTAAATAGCATTTGAGGCGAATTTGGTGCAACTTTTGTTACATGTATATTTCTTGACCAGGGAGCCGAGAATCGTCGAAATATCGACTTACGCGAAATGAAAAATTTTTGTGATATTCTTCTTCCCCACGCTCCAAACTGCTCGTATATAGCATTTGCTGCGAATTTGGAGCAACTTTTGTTACATATATATTTCTTGAACAGGGAGCCGAGAATCGTCGAAATATCGACTTACACGTAATGAAATATTTTTGTGATATTCCTGCTCCCCACGCACCAAAACTGATCGTAAATAGCATTTGCAGCGAATTTGGAGCAACTTTTGTTATATGTATATTTCGTTTCCAGGGAGCCGAGAATCGTCGAAATATCGACTTACATGAAATGAAATATTTTTATGATATTCTTGTTTACTTTACTCCAAACTGCACGTATATAGCATTTGCAGCGAATTTGGAGCAACTTTTGTTATATGTATTTTTCGTGTCCAGGGAGCCGAGAATCGTCGAAATATCAACTTACACGAAATGAAATATTTTTGTGATATTCCTACTCCCCAGGCTCCAAACTGCTCGTAAATAGCATTTGCAGCGAATTTGGAGCAACTTTTGTTATATGTATATTTCGTTACCAGGGAGCCGAGAATCGTCGAAATATCGACTTACACGAAATGAAATATTTTTGTGATATTCTTGTTTACCTTACTCCAAACTGAAATATTTTTGTGATATTCTTGTTCCCCACGCTCCAAACTGCTCGTAAATAGCATTTGAGGCGAATTTGGTGCAACTTTTGTTACATGTATATTTCTTGACCAGGGAGCCGAGAATCGTCGAAATATCGACTTACACGTAATGAAACATTTTTGTGATATTCCTACTCCCCAGGCTCCAAACTGCTCGTAAATAGCATTTGCAGCGAATTTGGGGCAACTTTTGTTATATGTATTTTTTGTGACCAGGGAGCCGAGAATCGTCGAAATAACGACTTACACGTAATGAAACATTTTTATGATATTCTAGTTCCCCGCGCTCCAAACTGCTCGAAAATAGCATTTGAGGCGAATTTGGAGCAACGTATGGTATATGTATATTTCGTGACCAGGGAGCTGAGAATCGTCGAAATATCGACTTACACGAAATGAAATATTTTTGTGATATTCTTGTTTACCTTACTCCAAACTGCTCTGATATAACATTTGCAGCGAATTTGGAGCAACTTTTGTTCAGAGTATATTTAGTGTCCAGGGAGCCGAGAATCGTCGAAATATCGACTTACACGAAATGAAAAATTTTTGCGATATTCTTGTTCCCCACACTCCAAACTTCTCGTATATAGCTTTTGCAGCAAATTTGGAGCAACGTTTGTTAGGATAATATATTTCCTGTCCAGGGAGCTGAGAATCCTCGAAAAATCGACTTACGCGAAATGAAAAATTTTTGTGATATTCTTCTTCCCCACGCTCCAAACTGCTCGTATATAGCATTTGCTGCGAATTTGGAGCAACTTTTGTTATATGTATATTTCGTGACCAGGGAGCCGAGAATCGTCGAAATATCAACTTACACGAAATGAAATATTTTTGTGATATTCTTGTTCCCCACGCTCCAAACTGTTCGTAAATAGCATTTGAGGCGAATTTGGTGCAACTTTTGTTACATGTATATTTCTTGACCAGGGAGCCGAGAATCGTCGAAATATCGACTTACACGTAATGAAACATTTTTGTGATATTCCTACTCCCCAGGCTCCAAACTGCTCGTAAATAGCATTTGCAGCGAATTTGGGGCAACTTTTGTTATATGTATTTTTTGTGACCAGGGAGCCGAGAATCGTCGAAAAAACGACTTACACGTAATGAAACATTTTTATGATATTCTTGTTCCCCGCGCTCCAAACTGCTCGAAAATAGCATTTGAGGCGAATTTGGAGCAACGTATGGTATATGTATATTTCGTGACCAGGGAGCTAGGAATCGTCGAAATATCGACTTACACGAAATGAAATATTTTTGTGATATTCTTGTTTACCTTACTCCAAACTGCTCTGATATAACATTTGCAGCGAATTTGGAGCAACTTTTGTTCAGAGTATATTTAGTGTCCAGGGAGCCGAGAATCGTCGAAATATCGACTTACACGAAATGAAAAATTTTTGCGATATTCTTGTTCCCCACACTCCAAACTTCTCGTATATAGCTTTTGCTGCGAATTTGGAGGAACTTTTGTTATATGTATATTTCGTGACCAGGGAGCCGAGAATCGTCGAAATATCGACTTACGCGAAATGAAAAATTTTTGTGATATTCTTGTTCCCCACGCCCCAAACTGCTCTTATATAGCTTTTGCAGTGAATTTGGAACAACCTTTGTAATATGTATTTTTCGTGTCCAGTGAGCCGAGAATCGTCGAAATATCGACTTACACGAAATGAAATATTTTTGTGATATTCTTGTTCCCCACGCTCCAAACTGTTCGTAAATAGCATTTGAGGCGAATTTGGTGCAACTTTTGTTACATGTATATTTCTTGACCAGGGAGCCGAGAATCGTCGAAATATCGACTTACGCGAAATGAAAAATTTTTGTGATATTCTTGTTCCCCACGCCCCAAACTGCTCTTATATAGCTTTTGCAGTGAATTTGGAACAACTTTTGTTATATGTATTTTTCGTGTCCAGGGAGCCGAGAATCGTCGAAATATCGACTTACACGAAATGAAATATTTTTGTGATATTCTTGTTTACCTTACTCCAAACTGAAATATTTTTGTGATATTCTTGTTCCCCACGCTCCAAACTGCTCGTAAATAGCATTTGAGGCGAATTTGGTGCAACTTTTGTTACATGTATATTTCTTGACCAGGGAGCCGAGAATCGTCGAAATTTCGACTTACACGTAATGAAACATTTTTGTGATATTCCTACTCCCCAGGCTCCAAACTGCTCGTAAATAGCATTTGCAGCGAATTTGGGGCAACTTTTGTTATATGTATTTTTTGTGACCAGGGAGCCGAGAATCGTCGAAATAACGACTTACACGTAATGAAACATTTTTATGATATTCTTGTTCCCCGCGCTCCAAACTGCTCGAAAATAGCATTTGAGGCGAATTTGGAGCAACGTATGGTATATGTATATTTCGTGACCAGGGAGCTGAGAATCGTCGAAATATCGACTTACACGAAATGAAATATTTTTGTGATATTCTTGTTTACCTTACTCCAAACTGCTCTGATATAGCTTTTGCAGCGAATTTGGAGCAAGTTTTGTTCAGAGTATATTTAGTGTCCAGGGAGCTGAGAGTCGTCGAAATATCGACTTACGCGAAATGAAAAATTTTTGTGATATTCTTCTTCCCCACGCTCCAAACTGCTAGTATATAGCATTTGCAGCGAATTTGGAGCAACTTTTGTTATATGTATATTTCGTGTCCAGGGAGCCGAGAATCGTCGAAATATCCACTTACACGTAATGAAACATTTTTGTGATATTCTTGTTCCCCGCGCTCCAAACTGCTCGTAAATAGCATTTGAGGCGAATTTGGTGCAACTTTTGGTATATGTATATTTCATGACCAGGGAGCTGAGAATCGGCGAAATATCGACTTAGGCGAAATGAAAAATTTTTGTGATATTCTTGTTCCCCACACTCCAAACTGCTCGTATATAGCTTTTGCAGCGAATTTGGATAAACTTTTGTTCTGAGAATATTTCGTGTCCAGGCAGCTGAGAATCGTCGTAAAATCGACTTACACGTAATGAAACATTTTTATGATATTCTTGTTCCCCACGCCCCAAACTGCTCGTATATAGCATTTGCAGAGAATTTGGAGCAACTTTTGTGATATATATTTTCGTGTCCAGGGAGCCGAGAATCGTCGAAATATCAACTTACACGAAATGAAATATTTTTGTGATATTCTTGTTCCCCATGTTCCAAACTGCTCGTAAATAGCATTTGCAGCAAATTTGGAGCAACTATTGTTCAGAGTATATTTAGTGTCCAGGGAGCCGAGAATCGTCGAAATATCAACTTACACGAAATGAAATATTTTTGTGATATTCTTGTTTACCTTACTCCAAACTGCTCTTATATAGCTTTTGCAGCCAATTTGGAGCAACTTTTGATATATGTATTTTCGTGACCAGGAGCCGAGCATCGTCGAAATATGGACTTACACGTAATGAAACATTTTTATGATATTCTTGTTCCCCGCACTCCAAACTGCTCGTATATAGCTTTTGCAGCGAATTTGGAGCAACTATTGTTCAGAGTATATTTAGTGTCCAGGGAGCCGAGAATCGTCGAAATATCGACTTACACGAAATGAAAAATTTGTGTGATATTCTTGTTCCCCACACTCCAAACTTGTCGTATATAGCTTTTGCAGCGAATTTGGAGCAACTTTTGTTATATGTACATTTCGTGACCAGGGAGCCGAGAATCGTCGAAATATCGACTTACACGTAATGAAACATTTTTATGATATTCTTGTTCCCCGCGCTCCAAACTGCTCGAAAATAGCATTTGAGGCGAATTTGGAGCAACGTTTGGTATATGTATATTTCGTGACCAGGGAGCTGAGATTCGTCGAAATATCGACTTACACGAAATGAAATATTTTTGTGATATTCTTGTTTACCTTACTCCAAACTGCTCTTATATAGCTTTTGCAGCGAATTTGGAGCAACCTTTGTTCAGAGTATATTTAGTGTCCAGGGAGCCGAGAATCGTCGAAATATGGACTTACACGAAATGAAAAATTTTTGCGATATTCTTGTTTACCTTACTCCAAACTGCTCTTATATAGCTTTTGCAGCGAATTTGGAGCAACCTTTGTTCATAGTATATTTAGTGTCCAGGGAGCCGAGAATCGTCGAAATATCGACTTACACAAAATGAAAAATTTTTGCGATATTCTTGTTCCCCACACTCCACACTTCTCGTATATAGCTTTTGCAGCGAATTTGGAGCAACGTTTTTTAAGATAATATATTTCGTGTCCAGGGAGCTGGGAATCCTCGAAAAATCGACTTACGCGAAATGAAAAATTTTTGTGATATTCTTGTTCGCCACGCTCCAAACTGCTCGTATATAGCATTTGCAGCGAATTTGGAGCAACTTTTGTTACATGTATATTTCGTGACCAGGGAGCCGTGAATCGTCGAAATATCGACTTACACGTAATGAAACATTTTTATGATATTCTTGTTCCTCACGCTCCAAACTGCGCGTAAATAGCATTTGCAGCGAATTTGGAGCAAGGTTTGGTATATGTATATTTCGTGACCAGGGAGCTGAGATTCGTCGAAATATCGACTTACACGTAATGAAACATTTTTATGATATTCTTGTTCCTCACGCTCCAAACTGCGCGTAAATAGCATTTGCAGCGAATTTGGAGCAAGGTTTGGTATATGTATATTTCGTGATCAGGGAGCCGAGAATCGTCGAAATATCAACTTACACGAAATGGAATATTTATGTGATATTCTTGTTCCCCACGCTGCAAACTGCTCGTATATAGATAGCTTTTGCATCGAATTTGGAACAACTTTTGTTAAATGTATATTTCGTGATCAGGGAGCCGAGAATCGTCGAAATATCGACTTACACGAAATGAAATATTTTTGATATATTCTTGTTTACCTTACTCCAAACTGCTCTTATATAGCTTTTGCAGCGAATTTGGAGCAACCTTTGTTCAGAGTATATTTAGTGTCCAGGGAGCCGAGAATCGTAAAAATATCGACTTACACGAAATGAAAAATTTTTGCAATATTCTTGTTCCCCACGCTCCAAACTGCTCTTATATAGCTTTTGCAGCGAATTTGGAACAACTTTTGTTATATGTATATTTAGTGTCCAGGGATCCGAGAATCGTCGAAATATCGACTTACACGAAATGAAAAATTTTTGCGATATTCTTGTTCCCCACACTCCAAACTTCTCGTATATAGCTTTTGCAGCGAATTTGGAGCAACGTTTGTTAGGATAATATATTTCGTGTCCACGGAGCTGAGAATCCTCGAAAAATCGACTTACGCGAAATGAAAAATTTTTGTGATATTCTTCTTCCCCACGATCCAAACTGCTCGTATATAGCATTTGCTGCGAATTTGGAGCAACTTTTGTTACATGTATATTTCGTGACCAGGGAGCCGAGAATCGCCGAAATATCGACTTACACGTAATGAAACATTTTTATGATATTCTTGTTCCCCGCGCTCCAAACTGCTCGTAAATAGCATTTGAGGCGAATTTGGAGCAAGGTTTGGTATATGTATATTTCGTGACCAGGGAGCTGAGATTCGTCGAAATATCGACTTACACGAAATGAAATTTTTTATGATATTCTTGTTTACCTTACTCCAAACTGCACGTGTATAGCATTTGCAGCGAATTTGGAGCAACTTTTGTTATATGTATATTTTGTGACCATGGAGCCGAGGATCTTCGAAATATCGACTTACACGTAATGAAACATTTTTATGATATTCTTGTTCCCCGCACTCCAAACTGCTCGAAAATAGCATTTGAGGCGAATTTGGAGCAACGTATCGTATATGTATATTTCGAGACCAGGGAGCTGAGAATCGTCGAAATATCGACTTACACGAAATGTAATATTTTTGTGATATTCTTGTTCCCCACGCTCCAAACTGCTCATAAATAGCATTTGCAGCGAATTTGGAGCAACTTTTGTTATATGTATATTTCGTTACCAGGGAGCCGAGAATCGTTGAAATATCGACTTACACGTAATGAAATTTTTTTATGATATTCTTATTCCCCGCGCTCCAAACTGCTCGTAAATAGCATTTGAGGCGAATTTGTAGCAACTTTTGGTATATGTATATTTCGTGTCCAGGGAGCCGAGAATCGTCGAAATATCTACTTACACAAAATGAAATATTTTTGTGATATTCTTGTTCCCCGCGCTCCAAACTGCTCGTAAATAGCATTTGAGGCGAATTTGGAGCAACTTTTGGTATATGTATATTTCATGACCAGGGAGCTGAGAATCGGCGAAATATCGACTTAGGCGAAATGAAAAATTTTTGTGATATTCTTGTTCCCCACACTCCAAACTGCTCGTATATAGCTTTTGCAGCGAATTTGGAGCAACTTTTGTTCTGAGAATATTTCGTGTCCAGGGACCGCGAATCGTCGAGATATCGACTTACACTTAGTGATACATTTTTGTGACAATCTTCCTCCCCGCACTCCAAACTATTCGCTTTTAGCTTATGCAGCTAATTTGGAGCAACTTTTGTTCTGAGAATATTTCGTTACCAGGGAGCCGAGAATCGTCGAAATATCGACTTAGACGTAATGAAACATTTTTATGATATTCTTGTTCCCCACGCCCCAAACTGCTCGTATATAGCATTTGCAGATAATTTGGACCAACTTTTGTAATATATATATTCTCGTGTCCAGGGAGCCGAGAATCGTCGAAATATCAACTTACACGAAATGAAATATTTTTGTGATATTCTTGTTCCCCATGTTCCAAACTGCTCGTAAATAGCATTTGCAGCAAATTTGGAGCAACTTTTGATATATGTATTTTCGTGTCCAGGGAGCCGAGATTCGTCGAAATATCAACTTACACGAAATGAAATATTTTTGTGATATTCTTGTTTACCTTACTCCTAACTGCTCTTATATAGCTTTTGCAGCCAATTTGGAGCAACTTTTGATATATGTATTTTCGTGACCAGGGAGCCGAGCATCGTCGAAATATGGACTTACACGTAATGAAACATTTTTATGATATTCTTGTTCCCCGCACTCCAAACTGCTCGTATATAGCTTTTGCAGCGAATTTGGAGCAACTATTGTTCAGAGTATATTTAGTGTCCAGGGAGCCGAGAATCGTCGAAATATCGACTTACACGAAATGAAAAATTTTTGCGATATTCTTGTTTACCTTACTCCAAACTGCTCTTATATAGCTTTTGCAGCGAATTTGGAACAACTTTTGTTATATGTATTTTTCGTGTCCAGGGAGCCGAGAATCGTCGAAATATCAACTTACACGAAATGAAATATTTTTGTGATATACTTGTTCCCCCCGCTCCAAACTGCTCGTAAATAGCATTTGGAGCAACTTTTCTTATATGTATATTTCGTGACCAGGGAGCCTAGCATCGTCGAAATATCGACTTACACGTAATGAAACATTTTTATGATATTCTTGTTCCCCACACTCCAAACTGCTCGTATTAGCGTTTGCAGCGAATTTGGAGCAACGTTTGTTAGGATAATATATTTCGTGTCCAGGGAGCTGAGAATCTTCGAAAAATCAAATTACGCGAAATGAAAAATTTTTGCGATATTCTTGTTCCCCACGCTCCAAACTGCTCGTAAATGGCATTTGCAGCGAATTTGGAGCAACTTTTGATATATGTATTTTCGTGTCCAGGGAGTCGAGATTCGTCGAAATATCGACTTACACGTAATGAAATATTTTTGTGATATTCTTGTTTACCTTACTCCAAACTGCTCTTATATAGCTTTTGCAGCGAATTTGGAGCAACTTTTGTTCAGAGTATATTTAGTGTCCAGGGAGCCGAGAATCGTCGAAATATCCACTAACACGAAATGAAAAATTTTTGCGATATTCTTGTTCCCCACACTCAAAAACTGCTCGTATATAGCTTTTGCAGCGAATTTGGAGCAACTATTGTTCAGAGTATATTTAGTGTCCAGGGAGCCGAGATTCGTCGAAATATCGACTTACACGTAATGAAACATTTTTATGATATTCTTGTTCCCCGCGCTCAAAACTGCTCGTAAATAGCATTTGAGGCGAATTTGTAGCAACTTTTGGTATATGTATATTTCGTGTCCAGGGAGCCGAGAATCGTCGAAATATCAACTTACACGAAATGAAATAATTTTGTGATATTCTTGTTCCCCACGCTCCAAACTGCTCGTAAATAGCATTTGCAGCGAATTTGGAGCAACGTTTGGTATATGTATATTTCGTTACCAGGGAGCCGAGAATCGTCAAAAATCGACTTACACGTAATGAAACATTTTTATGATATTCTTGTTCCCCACACTCCAAACTGCTCGTATATAGCATTTGCAGAGAATTTGCACCAACTTTTGTGATATATATTTTCGTGTCCAGGGAGCCGAGAATCGTTGAAATATCAACTTACACGAAATGAAATATTTTTGTGATATTCTTGTTCCCGACGTTCCAAACTACTCGTAAATAGCATTTGCAGCAAATTTGGAGCAACTTTTGATATATGTATTTTCGTGACCAGGGAGCCGAGCATCGTCGAAATATCGACTTACACGTAATGAAACATTTTTATGATATTCTTGTTCCCCGCGCTTCAAACTGCTCGTAAATAGCATTTGAGGCGAATTTGGAGCAACTTTTGGTATATGTATATTTCATGACCAGGGAGCTGAGAATCGGCGAAATATCGACTTAGGCGAAATGAAAAATTTTTGTGATATTCTTGTTCCCCACACTCCAAACTGCTCGTATATAGTTTTTGCAGCGAATTTGGAGCAATCTTTGTTCAGAGTATATTTAGTGTCCAGGGAGCCGAGAATCGTCGAAATATCGACTTACACGAAATGAAAAATTTTTGCGACATTCTTGTTCCCCACGCTCCAAACTGCTCTTATATATCTTTTGCAGCGAATTTGGAACAACTTTTGTTATATGTATTTTTCGTGTCCAGGGAGCCGAGAATCGTCGAAATATCGACTTACACGAAATGAAATATTTTTGTGATATTCTAGTTTACCTTACTCCAAACTTCCCTTATATAGCTTTTGCAGCGAATTTGGAACAACTTTTGTTCAGAGTATATTTAGTGTCCAGGGAGCCGAGAATCGTCGAAATATCGACTTACACGAAATGAAAAATTTTTGCGATATTCTTGTTCCCCACACTCCAAACTTCTCGTATATAGCTTTTGCAGCGAATTTGGAGCAACGTTTGTTAGGATAATATATTTCGTGTCCAGGGAGCTGAGAATCCTCGAAAAATCGACTTACGCGAAATGAAAAATTTTTGTGATATTCTTCTTCCCCACGCTCCAAACTGCTCGTATATAGCATTTGCTGCGAATTTGGAGCAACTTTTGTTACATGTATATTTCGTGACCAGGGAGTCGAGAATCGTCGAAATATCGATTTACACGTAATGAAACATTTTTATGATATTCTTGTTCTCCGCGCTCCAAACTGCTCGTATATAGCATTTGAGGCAAATTTGGAGCAACGTTTGGTATATGTATGTTTCGTGACCAGGGAGCTGAGAATCATAGAAATATCGACTTACACGAAATGAAATTTTTTATGATATTCTTGTTTACCTTACTCCAAACTGCACGTGTATAGCATTTGCAGCGAATTTGGAGCAACTTTTGTTATATGTATATTTTGTGACCATGGAGCCGAGGATCTTCGAAATATCGACTTACACGTAATGAAACATTTTTATGATATTCTTGTTCCCCGCACTCCAAACTGCTCGAAAATAGCATTTGAGGCGAATTTGGAGCAACGTATCGTATATGTATATTTCGAGACCAGGGAGCTGAGAATCGTCGAAATATCGACTTACACGAAATGTAATATTTTTGTGATATTCTTGTTCCCCACGCTCCAAACTGCTCATAAATAGCATTTGCAGCGAATTTGGAGCAACTTTTGTTATATGTATATTTCGTTACCAGGGAGCCGAGAATCGTTGAAATATCGACTTACACGTAATGAAATTTTTTTATGATATTCTTATTCCCCGCGCTCCAAACTGCTCGTAAATAGCATTTGAGGCGAATTTGTAGCAACTTTTGGTATATGTATATTTCGTGTCCAGGGAGCCGAGAATCGTCGAAATATCTACTTACACAAAATGAAATATTTTTGTGATATTCTTGTTCCCCGCGCTCCAAACTGCTCGTAAATAGCATTTGAGGCGAATTTGGAGCAACTTTTGGTATATGTATATTTCATGACCAGGGAGCTGAGAATCGGCGAAATATCGACTTAGGCGAAATGAAACATTTCTATGATATTCTTGTTCCCCACACTCCAAACTGCTCGTATATAGCATTTGCAGAGAATTTGGACCAACTTTTGTGATATATATTTTCGTGTCCAGGGAGCCGAGAATCGTTGAAATATCAACTTACACGAAATGAAATATTTTTGTGATATTCTTGTTCCCCACGTTCCAAACTGCTCGTAAATAGCATTTGCAGCAAATTTGGAGCAACTTTTGATATATGTATTTTCGTGACCAGGGAGCCGAGCATCGTCGAAATATCGACTTACACGAAATGAAATATTTTTGTGATATTCTTGTTTACCTTACCCCAAACTGCTCTTATATAGCTTTTGCAGCGAATTCGGAGCAACCTTTGTTCAGAGTATATTTAGTGACCAGGGAGCCGAGAATCGTCGAAATATCGACTTACACGAAATGAAAAATTCTTGCGATATTCTTGTTCCCCACGCTCCAAACTGCTCTTATATATCTTTTGCAGCGAATTTGGAGCAACTTTTGTTATATGTATATTTTGTGACCAGGGAGCCGAGGATCTTCGAAATATCGACTTACACGTAATGAAACATTTTTATGATATTCTTGTTCCCCGCACTCCAAACTGCTTGAAAATAGCATTTGAGGCGAATTTGGAGCAACGTATTGTATATGTATATTTCGTGACCAGGGAGCTGAGAATCGTCGAAATATCGACTTACACGAAATGAAATATTTTTGTGATATTCTTGTTTACCTTACTCCAAACTGCTCTTATATAGCTTTTGCAGCGAATTTGGAGCAAGATTTGTTCAGAGTATATTTAGTGTCCAGGGAGCCGAGAGTCGTCGAAATATCGACTTACACGAAATGAAAAATTTTTGTGATATTCTTGTTCCCCACACTCCAAACTTCTTGTATAAAGCTTTTGCAGTGAATTTGGAGCAACGTTTGTTTGGATAATATAGTTCGTGTCCAGGAAGCTGAGAATCCTCGAAAAATCGACTTACGCGAAATGAAACATTTTTGTGATATTAGTCTTCCCCACGCTCCAAACTGCTAGTATATAGCATTGCAGCGAATTTGGAGCAACTTTTGTTATATGTATATTTCGTGTCCAGGGAGCCGAGAATCGTCGAAATATCAACTTACACGAAATGAAATATTTTTGTGATATTCTTGTTCCTCACGCTCCAAACTGCGCGTAAATAGCATTTGCAGCGAATTTGGAACAACTTTTGTTATATGTATATTTCGTTACCAGGGAGCCGAGAATCGTCGAAATATCGACTTATACGAAATGATATATTTTTGTGATATTCTTGTTTACCTTACTCCAAACTGAAATATTTTTGTAATATTCTTGTTCCCCACGCTCCAAACTGCTCGTAAATAGCATTTGCAGCGAATTTGGAGCAACGTTTGGTATATGTATATTTCGTTACCAGGGAGCCGAGAATCGTCAAAAATCGACTTATACGTAATGAAACATTTTTATGATATTCTTGTTCCCCACACTCCAAACTGCTCGTATATAGCATTTGCAGAGAATTTGTACCAACTTTTGTGATATATATTTTCGTGTCCAGGGAGCCGAGAATCGTTGAAATATCAACTTACACGAAATGAAATATTTTTGCGATATTCTTGTTCCCCACGTTCCAAACTACTCGTAAATAGCATTTGCAGCAAATTTGGAGCAACTTTTGATATATGTATTTTCGTGTCCAGGGAGCCGAGATTCGTCGAAATATCAACTTACACGAAATGAAATATTTTTGTGATATTCTTGTTTACCTTACTACAAACTGCTCTTATATAGCTTTTGCAGCAAATTTGGAGCAACTTTTGATATATGTATTTTCGTGACCAGGGAGCCGAGCATCGTCGAAATATCGACTTACACGTAATGAAATATTTTTATGATATTCTTGTTCCCCGCGCTCCAAACTGCTCGTAAATAGCATTTGAGGCGAATTTGGAGCAACTTTTGGTATATGTATATTTCATGACCAGGGAGCTGAGAATCGGCGAAATATCGACTTAGGCGAAATGAAAAATTTTTGTGATATGCTTATTCCCCACACTCCAAACTGCTGGTATATAGTTTTTGCAGCGAATTTGGAGCAACCGTTGTTCAGAGTATATTTAGTGTCCAGGGAGCCGAGAATCGTCGAAATTTCGACTTACACGAAATGAAACATTTTTGCGATATTCTTGTTCCCCACGCTCCAAACTGCTCTTATATATCTTTTGCAGCGAATTTGGAACAACTTTTGTTATATGTATTTTTCGTGTCCAGGGAGCCGAGAATCGTAGAAATATCGACTTACACGAAATGAAATATTTTTGTGATATTCTAGTTTACCTTACTCCAAACTGAAATATTTTTGTGATATTCTTGTTCCCCACGCTCCAAACTGCTGGTAAATAGCATTTGCAGCAAATTTGGAGCAACTTTTGTTATATGTATATTTTGTGACCATGGAGCCGAGGATCTTCGAAATATCGACTTACACGTAATGAAACATTTTTATGATATTCTTGTTCCCCGCACTCCAAACTGCTCGAAAATAGCATTTCAGGCGAATTTGTAGCAACTTTTGGTATATGTATATTTCGTGTCCAGGGAGCCGAGAATCGTCGAAATATCAACTTACACAAAATGAAATATTTTTGTGATATTCTTGTTCCCCACGCTCCAAACTGCTCATAAATAGCATTTGCAGCGAATTTGGAGCAACGTTTGGTATATGTATATTTCGTTACCAGGGAGCCGAGAATCGACTTATACGTAATGAAACATTTTTATGATATTCTTGTTCCCCACACTCCAAACTGCTCGTATATAGCATTTGCAGAGAATTTGGACCAACTTTTGTGATATATATTTTCGTGTCCAGGGAGCCGAGAATCGTTGAAATATCAACTTACACGAAATGAAATATTTTTGTGATATTCTTGTTCCCCACGTTCCAAACTACTCGTAAATAGCATTTGCAGCAAATTTGGAGCAACTTTTGATATATGTATTTTCGTGTCCAGGGAGCCGAGATTCGTCGAAATATCAACTTACACGAAATGAAATATTTTTGTGATATTCTTGTTAACCTTACTCCAAACTGCTCTTATATAGCTTTTGCAGCAAATTTGGAGCAACTTTTGATATATGTATTTTCGTGACCAGGGAGCCGAGCATCGTCGAAATATCGACTTACACGTAATGAAATATTTTTATGATATTCCTGTTCCCCGCGCTCCAAACTGCTCGTAAATAGCATTTGAGGCGAATTTGGAGCAACTTTTGGTATATGTATATTTCATGACCAGGGAGCTGAGAATCGGCGAAATATCGACTTAGGCGAAATGAAAAATTATTGTGATATTCTTATTCCCCACACTCCAAACTGCTGGTATATAGTTTTTGCAGCGAATTTGGAGCAACCGTTGTTCAGAGTATATTTAGTGTCCAGGGAGCCGAGAATCGTCGAAATTTCGACTTACACGAAATGTAACATTTTTGCGATATTCTTGTTCCCCACGCTCCAAACTGCTCTTATATATCTTTTGCAGCGAATTTGGAACAACTTTTGTTATATGTATTTTTCGTGTCCAGGGAGCCGAGAATCGTCGAAATATCGACTTACACGAAATGAAATATTTTTGTGATATTCTAGTTTACCTTACTCCAAACTTCCCTTATATAGCTTTTGCAGCGAATTTGGAACAACTTTTGTTCAGAGTATATTTAGTGTCCAGGGAGCCGAGAATCGTCGAAATATCGACTTACACGAAATGAAAAATTTTTGCGATATTCTTGTTCCCCACACTCCAAACTTCTCGTATATAGCTTTTGCAGCGAATTTGGAGCAACGTTTGTTAGGATAATATAGTTCGTGTCCAGGGAGCTGAGAATCCTCTAAAAATCGACTTACGCAAAATGAAAAATTTTTGTGATATTCTTCTTCCCCACGCTCCAAACTGCTCGTATATAGCATTTGCTGCGAATTTGGAGCAACTTTTGTTACATGTATATTTCGTGACCAGGGAGTCGAGAATCGTCGAAATATCGACTTACACGTAATGAAACATTTTTATGATATTCTTGTTCCCCGCGCTCCAAACTGCTCGTAAATAGCATTTGAGGCGAATTTGTAGCAACGTTTGGTATATGTATATTTCGTGACCAGGGAGCTGAGAATCGTAGAAATATCGACTTACACGAAATGAAATATTTTTATGATATTCTTGTTTACCTTACTCCAAACTGCACGTATATAGCATTTGCAGCGAATTTGAGCAACTTTTGTTATATGTATTTTTCGTGTCCAGGGAGCCGAGAATCGTCGAAATATCAACTTACACGAAATGAAATATTTTTGTGATATTCCTGCTCCCCACGCTCCAAACTGCTCGTAAATAGCATTTGCAGCAAATTTGGAGCAACTTTTGTTATATGTATATTTTGTGACCATGGAGCCGAGGATCTTCGAAATATCGACTTACACGTAATGAAACATTTTTATGATATTCTTGTTCCCCGCACTCCAAACTGCTCGAAAATAGCATTTGAGGCGAATTTGGAGCAACTTATGGTATATGTATATTTCGTGACCAGGGAGCTAAGAATCGTCGAAATATCGACTTACACGAAATGAAATATTTTTGTGATATTCTTGTTTACCTTACTCCAAACTGAAATATTTTTGTGATATTCTTGTTCCCCACGCTCCAAACTGCTCGTAAATAGCATTTGCAGCGAATTTGGAGCAACTTTCGTTATATGTATATTTCGTTACCAGGGAGCCGAGAATCGTCGAAATATCGACTTACACGTAATGAAACATTTTTATGATATTCTTATTCCCCGCGCTCCAAACTGCTCGTAAATAGCATTTGAGGCGAATTTGTAGCAACTTTTGGTATATGTATATTTCGTGTCCAGGGAGCCGAGAATCGTCGAAATATCAACTTACACAAAATGAAATATTTTTGTGATATTCTTGTTCCCCGCGCTCCAAACTGCTCGTAAATAGCATTTGAGGCGAATTTGGAGCAACTTTTGGTATATGTATATTTCATGACCAGGGAGCTGAGAATCGGCGAAATATCGACTTAGGCGAAATGAAACATTTTTATGATATTCTTGTTCCCCGCGCTCCAAACTGCTCGTAAATAGCATTTGAGGCGAATTTGGAGCAACTTTTGGTATATGTATATTTCATGACCAGGGAGCTGAGAATCGGCGAAATATCGACTTAGGCGAAATGAAACATTTTTATGATATTCTTGTTCCCCACACTCCAAACTGCTCGTATATAGCATTTGCAGAGAATTTGGACCAACTTTTGTGATATATATTTTCGTGTCCAGGGAGCCGAGAATCGTTGAAATATCAACTTACACGAAATGAAATATTTTTGTGATATTCTTGTTCCCCACGTTCCAAACTGCTCGTAAATAGCATTTGCAGCAAATTTGGAGCAACTTTTGATATATGTATTTTCATGTCCAGGGAGCCGAGATTCGTCGAAATATCAACTTACACGAAATGAAATATTTTTGTGATATTCTTGTTTACCTTACTCCAAACTGCTCTTATATAGCTTTTGCAGCAAATTTGGAGCAACTTTTGATATATGTATTTTCGTGACCAGGGAGCCGAGCATCGTCGAAATATCGACTTACACGAAATGAAATATTTTTGTGATATTCTTGTTTACCTTACCCCAAACTGCTCTTATATAGCTTTTGCAGCGAATTCGGAGCAACCTTTGTTCAGAGTATATTTAGTGTCCAGGGAGCCGAGAATCGTCGAAATATCGACTTACACGAAATGAAAAATTCTTGCGATATTCTTGTTCCCCACGCTCCAAACTGCTCTTATATATCTTTTGCAGCGAATTTGGAGCAACTTTTGTTATATGTATATTTTGTGACCAGGGAGCCGAGGATCTTCGAAATATCGACTTACACGTAATGAAACATTTTTATGATATTCTTGTTCCCCGCACTCCAAACTGCTCGTATATAGCATTTGCAGAGAATTTGGACCAACTTTTGTGATATATATTTTCGTGTCCAGGGAGCCGAGAATCGTTGAAATATCAACTTACACGAAATGAAATATTTTTGTGATAATCTTGTTCCCCACGTTCCAAACTACTCGTAAATAGCATTTGCAGCAAATTTGGAGCAACTTTTGATATATGTATTTTCGTGTCCAGGGTGCCGAGATTCGTCGAAATATCAACTTACACGAAATGAAATATTTTTGTGATATTCTTGTTTACCTTACTCCAAACTTCTCTTATATAGCTTTTGCAGCAAATTTGGAGCAACTTTTGATATATGTATTTTCGTGACCAGGGAGCCGAGCATCGTCGAAATATCGACTTACACGTAATGAAATATTTTTATGATATTCCTGTTCCCCGCGCTCCAAACTGCTCATAAATAGCATTTGAGGCGAATTTGGAGCAACTTTTGGTATATGTATATTTCATGACCAGGGAGCTGAGAATCGGCGAAATATCGACTTAGGCGAAATGAAAAATTATTGTGATATTCTTATTCCCCACACTCCAAACTGCTGGTATATAGTTTTTGCAGCGAATTTGGAGCAACCGTTGTTCAGAGTATATTTAGTGTCCAGGGAGCCGAGAATCGTCGAAATTTCTACTTACACGAAATGTAACATTTTTGCGATATTCTTGTTCCCCACGCTCCAAACTGCTCTTATATATCTTTTGCAGCAAATTTGGAACAACTTTTGTTATATGTATTTTTCGTGTCCAGGGAGCCGAGAATCGTCGAAATATCGACTTACACGAAATGAAATATTTTTGTGATATTCTAGTTTACCTTACTCCAAACTTCCCTTATATAGCTTTTGCAGCGAATTTGGAACAACTTTTGTTCAGAGTATATTTAGTGTCCAGGGAGCCGAGAATCGTCGAAATATCGACTTACACGAAATGAAAAATTTTTGCGATATTCTTGTTCCCCACACTCCAAACTTCTCGTATATAGCTTTTGCAGCGAATTTGGAGCAACGTTTGTTAGGATAATATAGTTCGTGTCCAGGGAGCTGAGAATCCTCTAAAAATCGACTTACGCAAAATGAAAAATTTTTGTGATATTCTTCTTCCCCACGCTCCAAACTGCTCGTATATAGCATTTGCTGCGAATTTGGAGCAACTTTTGTTACATGTATATTTCGTGACCAGGGAGTCGAGAATCGTCGAAATATCGACTTACACGTAATGAAACATTTTTATGATATTCTTGTTCCCCGCGCTCCAAACTGCTCGTAAATAGCATTTGAGGCGAATTTGGAGCAACGTTTGGTATATGTATATTTCGTGACCAGGGAGCTGAGAATCGTAGAAATATCGACTTACACGAAATGAAATATTTTTGTGATATTCTTGTTCCCCGCGCTCCAAACTGCTCGTAAATAGCATTTGAGGCGAATTTGGAGCAACTTTTGGTATATGTATATTTCATGACCAGGGAGCTGAGAATCGGCGAAATATCGACTTAGGCGAAATGAAACATTTTTATGATATTCTTGTTCCCCACACTCCAAACTGCTCGTATATAGCATTTGCAGAGAATTTGGACCAACTTTTGTGATATATATTTTCGTGTCCAGGGAGCCGAGAATCGTTGAAATATCAACTTACACGAAATGAAATATTTTTGTGATATTCTTGTTCCCCACGTTCCAAACTGCTCGTAAATAGCATTTGCAGCAAATTTGGAGCAACTTTTGATATATGTATTTTCATGTCCAGGGAGCCGAGATTCGTCGAAATATCAACTTACACGAAATGAAATATTTTTGTGATATTCTTGTTTACCTTACTCCAAACTGCTCTTATATAGCTTTTGCAGCAAATTTGGAGCAACTTTTGATATATGTATTTTCGTGACCAGGGAGCCGAGCATCGTCGAAATATCGACTTACACGAAATGAAATATTTTTGTGATATTCTTGTTTACCTTACCCCAAACTGCTCTTATATAGCTTTTGCAGCGAATTCGGAGCAACCTTTGTTCAGAGTATATTTAGTGTCCAGGGAGCCGAGAATCGTCGAAATATCGACTTACACGAAATGAAAAATTTTTGCGATATTCTTGTTCCCCACGCTCCAAACTGCTCTTATATATCTTTTGCAGCGAATTTGGAGCAACTTTTGTTATATGTATATTTTGTGACCAGGGAGCCGAGGATCTTCGAAATATCGACTTACACGTAATGAAACATTTTTATGATATTCTTGTTCCCCGCACTCCAAACTGCTTGAAAATAGCATTTGAGGCGAATTTGGAGCAACGTATTGTATATGTATATTTCGTGACCAGGGAGCTGAGAATCGTCGAAATATCGACTTACACGAAATGAAATATTTTTGTGATATTCTTGTTTACCTTACTCCAAACTGCTCTTATATAGCTTTTGCAGCGAATTTGGAGCAAGATTTGTTCAGAGTATATTTAGTGTCCAGGGAGCCGAGAGTCGTCGAAATATCGACTTACACGAAATGAAAAATTTTTGTGATATTCTTGTTCCCCACACTCCAAACTTCTTGTATAAAGCTTTTGCAGTGAATTTGGAGCAACGTTTGTTAGGATAATATAGTTCGTGTCCAGGAAGCTGAGAATCCTCGAAAAATCGACTTACGCGAAATGAAAAATTTTTGTGATATTAGTCTTCCCCACGCTCCAAACTGCTAGTATATAGCATTGCAGCGAATTTGGAGCAACTTTTGTTATATGTATATTTCGTGTCCAGGGAGCCGAGAATCGTCGAAATATCAACTTACACGAAATGAAATATTTTTGTGATATTCTTGTTCCTCACGCTCCAAACTGCGCGTAAATAGCATTTGCAGCGAATTTGGAACAACTTTTGTTATATGTATATTTCGTTACCAGGGAGCCGAGAATCGTCGAAATATCGACTTATACGAAATGATATATTTTTGTGATATTCTTGTTTACCTTACTCCAAACTGAAATATTTTTGTAATATTCTTGTTCCCCACGCTCCAAACTGCTCGTAAATAGCATTTGCAGCGAATTTGGAGCAACGTTTGGTATATGTATATTTCGTTACCAGGGAGCCGAGAATCGTCAAAAATCGACTTATACGTAATGAAACATTTTTATGATATTCTTGTTCCCCACACTCCAAACTGCTCGTATATAGCATTTGCAGAGAATTTGTACCAACTTTTGTGATATATATTTTCGTGTCCAGGGAGCCGAGAATCGTTGAAATATCAACTTACACGAAATGAAATATTTTTGCGATATTCTTGTTCCCCACGTTCCAAACTACTCGTAAATAGCATTTGCAGCAAATTTGGAGCAACTTTTGATATATGTATTTTCGTGTCCAGGGAGCCGAGATTCGTCGAAATATCAACTTACACGAAATGAAATATTTTTGTGATATTCTTGTTTACCTTACTACAAACTGCTCTTATATAGCTTTTGCAGCAAATTTGGAGCAACTTTTGATATATGTATTTTCGTGACCAGGGAGCCGAGCATCGTCGAAATATCGACTTACACGTAATGAAATATTTTTATGATATTCTTGTTCCCCGCGCTCCAAACTGCTCGTAAATAGCATTTGAGGCGAATTTGGAGCATTTTTTGGTATATGTATATTTCATGACCAGGGAGCTGAGAATCGGCGAAATATCGACTTAGGCGAAATGAAAAATTTTTGTGATATTCTTATTCCCCACACTCCAAACTGCTGGTATATAGTTTTTGCAGCGAATTTGGAGCAACCGTTGTTCAGAGTATATTTAGTGTCCAGGGAGCCGAGAATCGTCGAAATTTCGACTTACACGAAATGAAACATTTTTGCGATATTCTTGTTCCCAACGCTCCAAACTGCTCTTATATATCTTTTGCAGCGAATTTGGAACAACTTTTGTTATATGTATTTTTCGTGTCCAGGGAGCCGAGAATCGTCGAAATATCGACTTACACGAAATGAAATATTTTTGTGATATTCTAGTTTACCTTACTCCAAACTGAAATATTTTTGTGATATTCTTGTTCCCCACGCTCCAAACTGCTGGTAAATAGCATTTGCAGCAAATTTGGAGCAACTTTTGTTATATGTATATTTTGTGACCATGGAGCCGAGGATCTTCGAAATATCGACTTACACGTAATGAAACATTTTTATGATATTCTTGTTCCCCGCACTCCAAACTGCTCGAAAATAGCATTTGAGGCGAATTTGGAGCAACGTATGGTATATGTATATTTCGTGACCAGGGAGCTAAGAATCGTCGAAATATCGACTTACACGAAATGAAATATTTTTGTGATATTCTTGTTTACCTTACTCCAAACTGAAATATTTTTGTGATATTCTTGTTCCCCACGCTCGAAACTGCTCGTAAATAGCATTTCAGGCGAATTTGTAGCAACTTTTGGTATATGTATATTTCGTGTCCAGGGAGCCGAGAATCGTCGAAATATCAACTTACACAAAATGAAATATTTTTGTGATATTCTTGTTCCCCACGCTCCAAACTGCTCATAAATAGCATTTGCAGCGAATTTGGAGCAACGTTTGGTATATGTATATTTCGTTACCAGGGAGCCGAGAATCGACTTATACGTAATGAAACATTTTTATGATATTCTTGTTCCCCACACTCCAAACTGCTCGTATATAGCATTTGCAGAGAATTTGGACCAACTTTTGTGATATATATTTTCGTGTCCAGGGAGCCGAGAATCGTTGAAATATCAACTTACACGAAATGAAATATTTTTGTGATATTCTTGTTCCCCACGTTCCAAACTACTCGTAAATAGCATTTGCAGCAAATTTGGAGCAACTTTTGATATATGTATATCGTGTCCAGGGAGCCGAGATTCGTCGAAATATCAAATTACACGAAATGAAATATTTTTGTGATATTCTTGTTTACCTTACTCCAAACTGCTCTTATATAGCTTTTGCAGCAAATTTGGAGCAACTTTTGATATATGTATTTTCGTGACCAGGGAGCCGAGCATCGTCGAAATACGGACTTACACGTAATGAAATATTTTTATGATATTCCTGTTCCCCGCGCTCCAAACTGCTCGTAAATAGCATTTGAGGCGAATTTGGAGCAACTTTTGGTATATGTATATTTCATGACCAGGGAGCTGAGAATCGGCGAAATATCGACTTAGGCGAAATGAAAAATTATTGTGATATTCTTATTCCCCACACTCCAAACTGCTGGTATATAGTTTTTGCAGCGAATTTGGAGCAACCGTTGTTCAGAGTATATTTAGTGTCCAGGGAGCCGAGAATCGTCGAAATTTCGACTTACACGAAATGTAACATTTTTGCGATATTCGTGTTCCCCACGCTCCAAACTGCTCTTATATATCTTTTGCAGCGAATTTGGAACAACTTTTGTTATATGTATTTTTCGTGTCCAGGGAGCCGAGAATCGTCGAAATATCGACTTACACGAAATGAAATATTTTTGTGATATTCTAGTTTACCTTACTCCAAACTTCCCTTATATAGCTTTTGCAGCGAATTTGGAACAACTTTTGTTCAGAGTATGTTTAGTGTCCAGGGAGCCGAGAATCGTCGAAATATCGACTTACACGAAATGAAAAATTTTTGCGATATTCTTGTTCCCCACACTCCAAACTTCTCGTATATAGCTTTTGCAGCGAATTTGGAGCAACGTTTGGTAGGATAATATAGTTCGTGTCCAGGGAGCTGAGAATCCTCTCAAAATCGACTTACGCAAAATGAAAAATTTTTGTGATATTCTTCCTCCCCACGCTCCAAACTGCTCGTATATAGCATTTGCTGCGAATTTGGAGCAACTTTTGTTACATGTATATTTCGTGACCAGGGAGTCGAGAATCGTCGAAATATCGACTTACACGTAATGAAACATTTTTATGATATTCTTGTTCCCCGCGCTCCAAACTGCTCGTAAATAGCATTTGAGGCGAATTTGGAGCAACGTTTGGTATATGTATATTTCGTGACCAGGGAGCTGAGAATCGTAGAAATATCGACTTACACGAAATGAAATATTTTTATGATATTCTTGTTTACCTTACTCCAAACTGCACGTATATAGCATTTGCAGCGAATTTGGAGCAACTTTTGTTATATGTATTTTTCGTGTCCAGGGAGCCGAGAATCGTCGAAATATCAACTTACACGAAATGAAATATTTTTGTGATATTCCTGCTCCCCACGCTCCAAACTGCTCTTAAATAGCATTTGCAGCAAATTTGGAGCAACTTTTGTTATATGTATATTTTGTGACCATGGAGCCGAGGATCTTCGAAATATCGACTTACACGTAATGAAACATTTTTATGATATTCTTGTTCCCCACGCTCCAAACTGCTCGTAAATAGCATTTGCAGCGAATTTGGAGCAACTTTCGTTATATGTATATTTTGTGACCAGGGAGCCGAGAATCGTCGAAATATCAACTTACACGAAATGAAATATTTTTGTGATATTCTTGTTCCCCACGCTCCAAACTGCTCGTAAATAGCATTTGCAGCGAATTTGGAGCAACTTTTGTTATATGTATATTTAGTGACCAGGGAGCCGAGCATCCTCGAAATATCAAATTACGCGAAATGAAAAATTTTTGTGATATTCTTGTTCCTCACGCTCCAAACTGCGCATAAATAGCATTTGCAGCGAATTTGGAACTTTTGTTATATGTATATTTCGTGATCAGGGAGTCGAGAATCGTCGAAATATCAACTTACACGAAATGAAATATTTTTGTGATATTCCTGCTCCCCACGCTCCAAACTGCTCGTAAATAACATTTGCAACGAATTTGGAGCAACTTTTGTTATATGTATATTTCGTTACCAGGGAGCCGAGAATCGTCGAAATATCGACTTACACGTAATGAAACATTTTTATGATATTCTTGTTCCCCGCACTCCAAACTGCTCGAAAATAGCATTTGAGGCGAATTTGGAGCAACGTATGGTATATGTATATTTCGTGACCAGGGAGCTAAGAATCGTCGAAATATCGACTTACACGAAATGAAATATTTTTGTGATATTCTTGTTTACCTTACTCCAAACTGAAATATTTTTGTGATATTCTTGTTCCCCACGCTCCAAACTGCTCGTAAATAGCATTTCCAGCGAATTTGGAGCAACTTTTGTTATAATTATATTTTGTTACCAGGGAGCCGAGAATCGTCGAAATATCGACTTACACGTAATGAAACATTTTTATGATATTCTTATTCCCCGCGCTCCAAACTGCTCGTAAATAGCATTTCAGGCGAATTTGTAGCAACTTTTGGTATATGTATATTTCGTGTCCAGGGAGCCGAGAATCGTCGAAATATCAACTTACACAAAATGAAATATTTTTGTGATATTCCTGTTCCCCACGCTCCAAACTGCTCGTAAATAGCATTTGCAGCGAATTTGGAGCAACGTTTGGTATATGTATATTTCGTTGCCAGGGAGCCGAGAATCGTCAAAAATCGACTTATACGTAATGAAACATTTTTATGATATTCTTGTTCCCCACACTACAAACTGCTCGTATATAGCATTTGCAGAGAATTTGGACCAACTTTTGTGATATATATTTTCGTGTCCAGGGAGCCGAGAATCGTTGAAATATCAACTTACACGAAATGAAATATTTTTGTGATATTCTTGTTCCCCACGTTCCAAACTACTCGTAAATAACATTTGCAGCAAATTTGGAGCAACTTTTGATATATGTATTTTCGTGACCAGGGAGCCGAGCATCGCCGAAATATCGACTTACACGTAATGAAATATTTTTATGATATTCCTGTTCCCCGCGCTCCAAACTGCTCGTAAATAGCATTTGAGGCGAATTTGGAGCAACTTTTGGTATATGTATATTTCATGACCAGGGAGCTGAGAATCGGCGAAATATCGACTTAGGCGAAATGAAAAATTTTTGTGATATTCTTATTCCCCACACTCCAAACTGCTGGTATATAGTTTTTGCAGCGAATTTGGAGCAACCGTTGTTCAGAGTATATTTAGTGTCCAGGGAGCCGAGAATCGTCGAAATTTCGACTTACACGAAATGAAACATTTTTGCGATATTCTTGTTCCCCACGCTCCAAACTGCTCTTATATATCTTTTGCAGCGAATTTGGAACAACTTTTGTTATATGTATTTTTCGTGTCCAGGGAGCCGAGAATCGTCGAAATATCGACTTACACGAAATGAAATATTTTTGTGATATTCTAGTTTACCTTACTCCTAACTTCCCTTATATAGCTTTTGCAGCGAATTTGGAACAACTTTTGTTCAGAGTATATTTAGTGTCCAGGGAGCCGAGAATCGTCGAAATATCAACTTACACGAAATGAAATATTTTTGTGATATTCCTGCTCCCCACGCTTCAAACTGCTCGTAAATAGCATTTGCAGCAAATTTGGAGCAACTTTTGTTATATGTATATTTTGTGACCATGGAGCCGAGGATCTTCGAAATATCGACTTACACGTAATGAAACATTTTTATGATATTCTTGTTCCCCGCACTCCAAACTGCTCGAAAATAGCATTTGAGGCGAATTTGGAGCAACGTATGGTATATGTATATTTCGTGACCAGGGAGCTAAGAATCGTCGAAATATCGACTTACACGAAATGAAATATTTTTGTGATATTCTTGTTTACCTTACTCCAAACTGAAATATTTTTGTGATATTCTTGTTCCCCACGCTCCAAACTGCTCGTAAATAGCATTTGCAGCGAATTTGGAGCAACTTTCGTTATATGTATATTTTGTGACCAGGGAGCCGAGAATCGTCGAAATATCAACTTACACGAAATGAAATATTTTTGTGATATTCTTGTTCCCCACGCTCCAAACTGCTCGTAAATAACATTTGCAGCGAATTTGGAGCAACTTTTGTTATATGTATATTTAGTGACCAGGGAGCCGAGCATCCTCGAAATATCAACTTACACGAAATGAAATATTTTTATGATATTCTTGTTCCCCACACTCCAAACTGCTCGTATATAGCTTTTGCAGCGAATTTGGAGCAACGTTTGTTAGGATAATATATTTCGTGTCCAGGGAGCTGAGAATCTTCGAAAAATCAAATTACGCGAATTGAAAAAATTTTGTGATATTCTTGTTCCCCACGTTCCAAACTACTCGTAAATAGCATTTGCAGCAAATTTGGAGCAACTTTTGATATATGTATTTTCGTGTCCAGGGAGCCGAGATTCGTCGAAATATCAACTTACACGAAATGAAATATTTTTGTGATATTCTTGTTTACCTTACTCCAAACTGCTCTTATATAGCTTTTGCAGCAAATTTGGAGCAACTTTTGATATATGTATTTTCGTGACCAGGGAGCCGAGCATCGCCGAAATATCGACTTACACGTAATGAAATATTTTTATGATATTCCTGTTCCTCGCGCTCCAAACTGCTCGTAAATAGCATTTGAGGCGAATTTGGAGCAACTTTTGGTATATGTATATTTCATGACCAGGGAGCTGAGAATCGGCGAAATATCGACTTAGGCGAAATGAAAAATTTTTGTGATATTCTTATTCCCCACACTCCAAACTGCTGGTATATAGTTTTTGCAGCGAATTTGGAGCAACCGTTGTTCAGAGTATATTTAGTGTCCAGGGAGCCGAGAATCGTCGAAATTTCGACTTACACGAAATGAAACATTTTTGCGATATTCTTGTTCCCCACGCTCCAAACTGCTCTTATATATCTTTTGCAGCGAATTTGGAACAACTTTTGTTATATGTATTTTTCGTGTCCAGGGAGCCGAGAATCGTCGAAATATCGACTTACACGAAATGAAATATTTTTGTGATATTCTAGTTTACCTTACTCCAAACTTCCCTTATATAGCTTTTGCAGCGAATTTGGAACAACTTTTGTTCAGAGTATATTTAGTGTCCATGGAGCCGAGAATCTTCGAAATATCAACTTACACGAAATGAAATATTTTTGTGATATTCCTGCTCCCCACGCTCCAAACTGCTCGTAAATAGCATTTGCAGCAAATTTGGAGCAACTTTTGTTATATGTATATTTTGTGACCATGGAGCCGAGGATCTTCGAAATATCGACTTACACGTAATGAAACATTTTTGTGATATTCTTGTTCCCCGCACTCCAAACTGCTCGAAAATAGCATTTGAGGCGAATTTGGAGCAACGTATGGTATATGTATATTTCGTGACCAGGGAGCTAAGAATCGTCGAAATATCGACTTACACGAAATGAAATATTTTTGTGATATTCTTGTTTACCTTACTCCAAACTGAAATATTTTTGTGATATTCTTGTTCCCCACGCTCCAAACTGCTCGTAAATAGCATTTGCAGCGAATTTGGAGCAACTTTCGTTATATGTATATTTTGTGACCAGGGAGCCGAGAATCGTCGAAATATCAACTTACACGAAATGAAATATTTTTGTGATATTCTTGTTCCCCACGCTCCAAACTGCTTGTAAATAGCATTTGCAGCGAATTTGGAGCAACTTTTGTTATATGTATATTTAGTGACCAGGGAGCCGAGCATCCTCGAAATATCAACTTACACGAAATGAAATATTTTTATGATATTCTTGTTCCCCACACTCCAAACTGCTCGTATATAGCTTTTGCAGCGAATTTGGAGCAACGTTTGTTAGGATAATATATTTCGTGTCCAGGGAGCTGAGAATCTTCGAAATATCAAATTACGCGAAATGAAAAATTTTTGTGATATTCTTGTTCCTCACGCTCCAAACTGCGCATAAATAGCATTTGCAGCGAATTTGGAACAACTTTTGTTATATGTATATTTCGTGATCAGGGAGTCGAGAATCGTCGAAATATCAACTTACACGAAATGAAATATTTTTGTGATATTCCTGCTCCCCACGCTCCAAACTGCTCGTAAATAACATTTGCAACGAATTTGGAGCAACTTTTGTTATATGTATATTTCGTTACCAGGGAGCCGAGAATCGTCGAAATATCGACTTACACGTAATGAAACATTTTTATGATATTCTTGTTCCCCGCACTCCAAACTGCTCGAAAATAGCATTTGAGGCGAATTTGGAGCAACGTATGGTATATGTATATTTCGTGACCAGGGAGCTAAGAATCGTCGAAATATCGACTTACACGAAATGAAATATTTTTGTGATATTCTTGTTTACCTTACTCCAAACTGAAATATTTTTGTGATATTCTTGTTCCCCACGCTCCAAACTGCTCGTAAATAGCATTTGCAGCGAATTTGGAGCAACTTTCGTTATATGTATATTTTGTGACCAGGGAGCCGAGAATCGTCGAAATATCAACTTACACGAAATGAAATATTTTTGTGATATTCTTGTTCCCCACGCTCCAAACTGCTTGTAAATAGCATTTGCAGCGAATTTGGAGCAACTTTTGTTATATGTATATTTAGTGACCAGGGAGCCGAGCATCCTCGAAATATCAACTTACACGAAATGAAATATTTTTATGATATTCTTGTTCCCCACACTCCAAACTGCTCGTATATAGCTTTTGCAGCGAATTTGGAGCAACGTTTGTTAGGATAATATATTTCGTGTCCAGGGAGCTGAGAATCTTCGAAAAATCAAATTACGCGAAATGAAAAATTTTTGTGATATTCTTGTTCCTCACGCTCCAAACTGCGCATAAATAGAATTTGTTGCGAATTTGGAACAACTTTTGTTATATGTATATTTCGTGATCAGGGAGTCGAGAATCGTCGAAATATCAACTTACACGAAATGAAATATTTTTGTGATATTCCTGCTCCCCACGCTCCAAACTGCTCGTAAATAACATTTGCAACGAATTTGGAGCAACTTTTGTTATATGTATATTTCGTTACCAGGGAGCCGAGAATCGTCGAAATATCGACTTACACGTAATGAAACATTTTTATGATATTCTTGTTCCCCGCACTCCAAACTGCTCGAAAATAGCATTTGAGGCGAATTTGGAATAACGTATGGTATATGTATATTTCGTGACCAGGGAGCTAAGAATCGTCGAAATATCGACTTACACGAAATGAAATATTTTTGTGATATTCTTGTTTACCTTACTCCAAACTGAAATATTTTTGTGATATTCTTGTTCCCCACGCTCCAAACTGCTCGTAAATAGCATTTGCAGCGAATTTGGAGCAACTTTCGTTATATGTATATTTTGTGACCAGGGAGCCGAGAATCGTCGAAATATCAACTTACACGAAATGAAATATTTTTGTGATATTCTTGTTCCCCACGCTCCAAACTGCTCGTAAATAGCATTTGCAGCGAATTTGGAGCAACTTTTGTTATATGTATATTTAGTGACCAGGGAGCCGAGCATCCTCGAAATATCAACTTACACGAAATGAAATATTTTTATGATATTCTTGTTCCCCACACTCCAAACTGCTCGTATATAGCTTTTGCAGCGAATTTGGAGCAACGTTTGTTAGGATAATATATTTCGTGTCCAGGGAGCTGAGAATCTTCGAAAAATCAAATTACGCGAATTGAAAAATTTTTGTGATATTCTTGTTCCCCACGTTCCAATCTACTCGTAAATAGCATTTGCAGCAAATTTGGAGCAACTTTTGATATATGTATTTTCGTGTCCAGGGAGCCGAGATTCGTCGAAATATCAACTTACACGAAATGAAATATTTTTGTGATATTCTTGTTTACCTTACTCCAAACTGCTCTTATATAGCTTTTGCAGCAAATTTGGAGCAACTTTTGATATATGTATTTTCGTGACCAGGGAGCCGAGCATCGCCGAAATATCGACTTACACGTAATGAAATATTTTTATGATATTCCTGTTCCTCGCGCTCACAAACTGCTCGTAAACAGCATTTGAGGCGAATTTGGAGCAACTTTTGGTATATGTATATTTCATGACCAGGGAGCTGAGAATCGGCGAAATATCGACTTAGGCGAAATGAAAAATTTTTGTGATATTCTTATTCCCCACACTCCAAACTGCTGGTATATAGTTTTTGCAGCGAATTTGGAGCAACCGTTGTTCAGAGTATATTTAGTGTCCAGGGAGCCGAGAATCGTCGAAATTTCGACTTACACGAAATGAAACATTTTTGCGATATTCTTGTTCCCCACGCTCCAAACTGCTCTTATATATCTTTTGCAGCGAATTTGGAACAACTTTTGTTATATGTATTTTTCGTGTCCAGGGAGCCGAGAATCGTCGAAATATCGACTTACACGAAATGAAATATTTTTGTGATATTCTAGTTTACCTTACTCCAAACTTCCCATATATAGCTTTTGCAGCGAATTTGGAACAACTTTTGTTCAGAGTATATTTAGTGTCCAGGGAGCCGAGAATCGTCGAAATATCAACTTACACGAAATGAAATATTTTTGTGATATTCCTACTCCCCAGGCTCCAAACTGCTCGTAAATAGCATTTGCAGCAAATTTGGAGCAACTTTTGTTATATGTATATTTTGTGACCATGGAGCCGAGGATCTTCGAAATATCGACTTACACGTAATGAAACATTTTTATGATATTCTTGTTCCCCGCACTCCAAACTGCTCGAAAATAGCATTTGAGGCGAATTTGGAGCAACGTATGGTATATGTATATTTCGTGACCAGGGAGCTAAGAATCGTCGAAATATCGACTTACACGAAATGAAATATTTTTGTGATATTCTTGTTTACCTTACTCCAAACTGAAATATTTTTGTGATATTCTTGTTCCCCACGCTCCAAACTGCTCGTAAATAGCATTTGCAGCGAATTTGGAGCAACTTTCGTTATATGTATATTTTGTGACCAGGGAGCCGAGAATCGTCTAAATATCAACTTACACGAAATGAAATATTTTTGTGATATTCTTGTTCCCCACGCTCCAAACTGCTTGTAAATAGCATTTGCAGCGAATTTGGAGCAACTTTTGTTATATGTATATTTAGTGACCAGGGAGCCGAGCATCCTCGAAATATCAACTTACACGAAATGAAATATTTTTATGCTATTCTTGTTCCCCACACTCCAAACTGCTCGTATATAGCTTTTGCAGCGAATTTTGAGCAACGTTTGTTAGGATAATATATTTCGTGTCCAGGGAGCTGAGAATCTTCGAAAAATCAAATTACGCGAAATGAAAAATTTTTGTGATATTCTTGTTCCTCACGCTCCAAACTGCGCATAAATAGCATTTGCAGCGAATTTGGAACAACTTTTGTTATATGTATATTTCGTGATCAGGGAGTCGAGAATCGTCGAAATATCAACTTACACGAAATGAAATATTTTTGTGATATTCCTGCTCCCCACGCTCCAAACTGCTCGTAAATAACATTTGCAACGAATTTGGAGCAACTTTTGTTATATGTATATTTCGTTACCAGGGAGCCGAGAATCGTCGAAATATCGACTTACACGTAATGAAACATTTTTATGATATTCTTGTTCCCCGCGCTCCAAACTGCTCGTAAATAGCATTTCAGGCGAATTTGTAGCAACTTTTGGTATATGTATATTTCGTGTCCAGGGAGCCGAGAATCGTCGAAATATCAACTTACACGAAATGAAATATTTTTGTGATATTCTTGTTCCCCACGCTCCAAACTGCTCGTAAATAGCATTTGCAGCGAATTTGGAGCAACGTTTGGTATATGTATATTTCGTTACCAGGGAGCCGAGAATCGTCAAAAATCGACTTATACGTAATGAAACATTTTTATGATATTCTTGTTCCCCACACTCCAAACTGCTCGTATATAGCATTTGCAGAGAATTTGGACCAACTTTTGTGATATATATTTTCGTGTCCAGGGAGCCGAGAATCGTCGAAATATCGAGTTACACGAAATGAAATATTTTTGTGATATTCTAGTTTACCTTACTCCAAACTTCCCTTATATAGCTTTTGCAGCGAATTTGGAACAACTTTTGTTCAGAGTATATTTAGTGTCCAGGGAGCCGAGAATCGTCGAAATATCAACTTACACGAAATGAAATATTTTTGTGATATTCCTGCTCCCCACGCTCCAAACTGCTCGTAAATAGCATTTGAGGCGAATTTGGAGCAACTTTTGGTATTTGTATATTTCATGACCAGGGAGCTGAGAATCGGCGAAATATCGACTTAGGCGAAATGAAAAATTTTTGTGATATTCTTCTTCCCCACGCTCCAAACTGCTCGTATATAGCATTTGCTGCGAATTTGGAGCAACTTTTGTTACATGTATATTTCGTGACCAGGGAGCCGAGAATCGCTGAAATATCGACTTACACGAAATGAAATATTTTTATGATATTCTTGTTTACCTTACTCCAAACTGCACGTATATAGCATTTGCAGCGAATTTGGAGCAACTTTTGTTATATGTATTTTTCGTGTCCAGGGAGCCGAGAATCGTCGAAATATCAACTTACACGAAATGAAATATTTTTGTGATATTCCTGCTCCCCACGCTCCAAACTGCTCGTAAATAGCATTTGCAGCAAATTTGGAGCAACTTTTGTTATATGTATATTTTGTGACCATGGAGCCGAGGATCTTCGAAATATCGACTTACACGTAATGAAACATTTTTATGATATTCTTGTTCCCCGCACTCCAAACTGCTCGAAAATAGCATTTGAGGCGAATTTGGAGCAACGTATGGTATATGTATATTTCGTGACCAGGGAGCTAAGAATCGTCGAAATATCGACATACACGAAATGAAATATTTTTGTGATATTCTTGTTTACCTTACTCCAATTTGAAATATTTTTGTGATATTCTTGTTCCCCACGCTCCAAACTGCTCGTAAATAGCATTTCCAGCGAATTTGGAGCAACTTTCGTTATATGTATATTTTGTGACCAGGGAGCCGAGAATCGTCGAAATATCAACTTACACGAAATGAAATATTTTTGTGATATTCTTGTTCCCCACGCTCCAAACTGCTCGTAAATAGCATTTGCAGCGAATTTGGAGCAACTTTTGTTATATGTATATTTAGTGACCAGGGAGCCGAGCATCCTCGAAATATCAACTTACACGAAATGAAATATTTTTATGATATTCTTGTTCCCCACACTCCTAACTGCTCGTATATAGCTTTTGCAGCGAATTTGGAGCAACGTTTGTTAGGATAATATATTTCGTGTCCAGGGAGCTGAGAATCTTCGAATAATCAAATTACGCGAATTGAAAAATTTTTGTGATATTCTTGTTCCCCACGTTCCAAACTACTCGTAAATAGCATTTGCAGCAAATTTGGAGCAACTTTTGATATATGTATTTTCGTGTCCAGGGAGCCGAGATTCGTCGAAATATCAACTTACACGAAATGAAATATTTTTGTGATATTCTTGTTTACCTTACTCCAAACTGCTCTTATATAGCTTTTGCAGCAAATTTGGAGCAACTTTTGATATATGTATTTTCGTGACCAGGGAGCCGAGCATCGCCGAAATATCGACTTACACGTAATGAAATATTTTTATGATATTCCTGTTCCTCGCGCTCCAAACTGCTCGTAAATAGCATTTGAGGCGAATTTGGAGCAACTTTTGGTATATGTATATTTCATGACCAGGGAGCTGAGAATCGGCGAAATATCGACTTAGGCGAAATGAAAAATTTTTGTGATATTCTTATTCCCCACACTCCAAACTGCTGGTATATAGTTTTTGCAGCGAATTTGGAGCAACCGTTGTTCAGAGTATATTTAGTGTCCAGGGAGCCGAGAATCGTCGAAATTTCGACTTACACGAAATGAAACATTTTTGCGATATTCTTGTTCCCCACGCTCCAAACTGCTCTTATATATCTTTTGCAGCGAATTTGGAACAACTTTTGTTATATGTATTTTTCGTGTCCAGGGAGCCGAGAATCGTCGAAATATCGACTTACACGAAATGAAATATTTTTGTGATATTCTAGTTTACCTTACTCCAAACTTCCCTTATATAGCTTTTGCAGCGAATTTGGAACAACTTTTGTTCAGAGTATATTTAGTGTCCAGGGAGCCGAGAATCGTCGAAATATCAACTTACACGAAATGAAATATTTTTGTGATATTCCTGCTCCCCACGCTCCAAACTGCTCGTAAATAGCATTTGCAGCAAATTTGGAGCAACTTTTGTTATATGTATATTTTGTGACCATGGAGCCGAGGATCTTCGAAATATCGACTTACACGTAATGAAACATTTTTATGATATTCTTGTTCCCCGCACTCCAAACTGCTCGAAAATAGCATTTGAGGCGAATTTGGAGCAACGTATGGTATATGTATATTTCGTGACCAGGGAGCTAAGAATCGTCGAAATATCGACTTACACGAAATGAAATATTTTTGTGATATTCTTGTTTACCTTACTCCAAACTGAAATATTTTTGTGATATTCTTGTTCCCCACGCTCCAAACTGCTCGTAAATAGCATTTGCAGCGAATTTGGAGCAACTTTCGTTATATGTATATTTTGTGACCATGGAGCCGAGAATCGTCGAAATATCAACTTACACGAAATGAAATATTTTTGTGATATTCTTGTTCCCCACGCTCCAAACTGCTTGTAAATAGCATTTGCAGCGAATTTGGAGCAACTTTTGTTATATGTATATTTAGTGACCAGGGAGCCGAGCATCCTCGAAATATCAACTTACACGAAATGAAATATTTTTATGCTATTCTTGTTCCCCACACTCCAAACTGCTCGTATATAGCTTTTGCAGCGAATTTCGAGCAACGTTTGTTAGGATAATATATTTCGTGTCCAGGGAGCTGAGAATCTTCGAAAAATCAAATTACGCGAAATGAAAAATTTTTGTGATATTCTTGTTCCTCACGCTCCAAACTGCGCATAAATAGCATTTGCAGCGAATTTGGAACAACTTTTGTTATATGTATATTTCGTGATCAGGGAGTCGAGAATCGTCGAAATATCAACTTACACGAAATGAAATATTTTTGTGATATTCCTGCTCCCCACGCTCCAAACTGCTCGTAAATAACATTTGCAACGAATTTGGAGCAACTTTTGTTATATGTATATTTCGTTACCAGGGAGCCGAGAATCGTCGAAATATCGACTTACACGTAATGAAACATTTTTATGATATTCTTGTTCCCCGCGCTCCAAACTGCTCGTAAATAGCATTTCAGGCGAATTTGTAGCAACTTTTGGTATATGTATATTTCGTGTCCAGGGAGCCGAGAATCGTCGAAATATCAACTTACACGAAATGAAATATTTTTGTGATATTCTTGTTCCCCACGCTCCAAACTGCTCGTAAATAGCATTTGCAGCGAATTTGGAGCAACGTTTGGTATATGTATATTTCGTTACCAGGGAGCCGAGAATCGTCAAAAATCGACTTATACGTAATGAAACATTTTTATGATATTCTTGTTCCCCACACTCCAAACTGCTCGTATATAGCATTTGCAGAGAATTTGGACCAACTTTTGTGATATATATTTTCGTGTCCAGGGAGCCGAGAATCGTCGAAATATCGAGTTACACGAAATGAAATATTTTTGTGATATTCTAGTTTACCTTACTCCAAACTTCCCTTATATAGCTTTTGCAGCGAATTTGGAACAACTTTTGTTCAGAGTATATTTAGTGTCCAGGGAGCCGAGAATCGTCGAAATATCAACTTACACGAAATGAAATATTTTTGTTATATTCCTGCTCCCCACGCTCCAAACTGCTCGTAAATAGCATTTGAGGCGAATTTGGAGCAACTTTTGGTATATGTATATTTCATGACCAGGGAGCTGAGAATCGGCGAAATATCGACTTAGGCGAAATGAAAAATTTTTGTGATATTCTTCTTCCCCACGCTCCAAACTGCTCGTATATAGCATTTGCTGCGAATTTGGAGCAACTTTTGTTACATGTATATTTCGTGACCAGGGAGCCGAGAATCGCTGAAATATCGACTTACACGTAATGAAACATTTTTATGATATTCTTGTTCCCCGCGCTCCAAACTGCTCGTAAATAGCATTTGAGGCGAATTTGGAGCAACGTTTGGTATATGTATATTTCGTGACCAGGGAGCTGAGAATCGTAGAAATATCGACTTACACGAAATGAAATATTTTTATGATATTCTTGTTTACCTTACTCCAAACTGCACGTATATAGCATTTGCAGCGAATTTGGAGCAACTTTTGTTATATGTATTTTTCGTGTCCAGGGAGCCGAGATTCGTCGAAATATCAACTTACACGAAATGAAATATTTTTGTGATATTCCTGCTCCCCACGCTCCAAACTGCTCGTAAATAGCATTTGCAGCAAATTTGGAGCAACTTTTGTTATATGTATATTTTGTGACCATGGAGCCGAGGATCTTCGAAATATCGACTTACACGTAATGAAACATTTTTATGATATTCTTGTTCCCCGCACTCCAAACTGCTCGAAAATAGCATTTGAGGCGAATTTGGAGCAACGTATGGTATATGTATATTTCGTGACCAGGGAGCTAAGAATCGTCGAAATATCGACTTACACGAAATGAAATATTTTTGTGATATTCTTGTTTACCTTACTCCAAACTGAAATATTTTTGTGATATTCTTGTTCCCCACGCTCCAAACTGCTCGTAAATAGCATTTGCAGCGAATTTGGAGCAACTTTCGTTATATGTATATTTTGTGACCATGGAGCCGAGAATCGTCGAAATATCAACTTACACGAAATGAAATATTTTTGTGATATTCTTGTTCCCCACGCTCCAAACTGCTTGTAAATAGCATTTGCAGCGAATTTGGAGCAACTTTTGTTATATGTATATTTAGTGACCAGGGAGCCGAGCATCCTCGAAATATCAACTTACACGAAATGAAATATTTTTATGCTATTCTTGTTCCCCACACTCCAAACTGCTCGTATATAGCTTTTGCAGCGAATTTCGAGCAACGTTTGTTAGGATAATATATTTCGTGTCCAGGGAGCTGAGAATCTTCGAAAAATCAAATTACGCGAAATGAAAAATTTTTGTGATATTCTTGTTCCTCACGCTCCAAACTGCGCATAAATAGCATTTGCAGCGAATTTGGAACAACTTTTGTTATATGTATATTTCGTGATCAGGGAGTCGAGAATCGTCGAAATATCAACTTACACGAAATGAAATATTTTTGTGATATTCCTGCTCCCCACGCTCCAAACTGCTCGTAAATAACATTTGCAACGAATTTGGAGCAACTTTTGTTATATGTATATTTCGTTACCAGGGAGCCGAGAATCGTCGAAATATCGACTTACACGTAATGAAACATTTTTATGATATTCTTGTTCCCCGCGCTCCAAACTGCTCGTAAATAGCATTTCAGGCGAATTTGTAGCAACTTTTGGTATATGTATATTTCGTGTCCAGGGAGCCGAGAATCGTCGAAATATCAACTTACACGAAATGAAATATTTTTGTGATATTCTTGTTCCCCACGCTCCAAACTGCTCGTAAATAGCATTTGCAGCGAATTTGGAGCAACGTTTGGTATATGTATATTTCGTTACCAGGGAGCCGAGAATCGTCAAAAATCGACTTATACGTAATGAAACATTTTTATGATATTCTTGTTCCCCACACTCCAAACTGCTCGTATATAGCATTTGCAGAGAATTTGGACCAACTTTTGTGATATATATTTTCGTGTCCAGGGAGCCGAGAATCGTCGAAATATCGAGTTACACGAAATGAAATATTTTTGTGATATTCTAGTTTACCTTACTCCAAACTTCCCTTATATAGCTTTTGCAGCGAATTTGGAACAACTTTTGTTCAGAGTATATTTAGTGTCCAGGGAGCCGAGAATCGTCGAAATATCAACTTACACGAAATGAAATATTTTTGTTATATTCCTGCTCCCCACGCTCCAAACTGCTCGTAAATAGCATTTGAGGCGAATTTGGAGCAACTTTTGGTATATGTATATTTCATGACCAGGGAGCTGAGAATCGGCGAAATATCGACTTAGGCGAAATGAAAAATTTTTGTGATATGCTTCTTCCCCACGCTCCAAACTGCTCGTATATAGCATTTGCTGCGAATTTGGAGCAACTTTTGTTACATGTATATTTCGTGACCAGGGAGCCGAGAATCGCTGAAATATCGACTTACACGTAATGAAACATTTTTATGATATTCTTGTTCCCCGCGCTCCAAACTGCTCGTAAATAGCATTTGAGGCGAATTTGGAGCAACGTTTGGTATATGTATATTTCGTGACCAGGGAGCTGAGAATCGTAGAAATATCGACTTACACGAAATGAAATATTTTTATGATATTCTTGTTTACCTTACTCCAAACTGCACGTATATAGCATTTGCAGCGAATTTGGAGCAACTTTTGTTATATGTATTTTTCGTGTCCAGGGAGCCGAGATTCGTCGAAATATCAACTTACACGAAATGAAATATTTTTGTGATATTCCTGCTCCCCACGCTCCAAACTGCTCGTAAATAGCATTTGCAGCAAATTTGGAGCAACTTTTGTTATATGTATATTTTGTGACCATGGAGCCGAGGATCTTCGAAATATCGACTTACACGTAATGAAACATTTTTATGATATTCTTGTTCCCCGCACTCCAAACTGCTCGAAAATAGCATTTGAGGCGAATTTGGAGCAACGTATGGTATATGTATATTTCGTGACCAGGGAGCTAAGAATCGTCGAAATATCGACTTACACGAAATGAAATATTTTTGTGATATTCTTGTTTACCTTACTCCAAACTGAAATATTTTTGTGATATTCTTGTTCCCCACGCTCCAAACTGCTCGTAAATAGCATTTCCAGCGAATTTGGAGCAACTTTCGTTATATGTATATTTTGTGACCAGGGAGCCGAGAATCGTCGAAATATCAACTTACACGAAATGAAATATTTTTGTGATATTCTTGTTCCCCACGCTCCAAACTGCTCGTAAATAGCATTTGCAGCGAATTTGGAGCAACTTTTGTTATATGTATATTTAGTGACCAGGGAGCCGAGCATCCTCGAAATATCAACTTACACGAAATGAAATATTTTTATGATATTCTTGTTCCCCACACTCCAAACTGCTCGTATATAGCTTTTGCAGCGAATTTGGAGCAACGTTTGTTAGGATAATATATTTCGTGTCCAGGGAGCTGAGAATCTTCGAATAATCAAATTACGCGAATTGAAAAATTTTTGTGATATTCTTGTTCCCCACGTTCCAAACTACTCGTAAATAGCATTTGCAGCAAATTTGGAGCAACTTTTGATATATGTATTTTCGTGTCCAGGGAGCCGAGATTCGTCGAAATATCAACTTACACGAAATGAAATATTTTTGTGATATTCTTGTTTACCTTACTCCAAACTGCTCTTATATAGCTTTTGCAGCAAATTTGGAGCAACTTTTGATATATGTATTTTCGTGACCAGGGAGCCGAGCATCGCCGAAATATCGACTTACACGTAATGAAATATTTTTATGATATTCCTGTTCCTCGCGCTCACAAACTGCTCGTAAATAGCATTTGAGGCGAATTTGGAGCAACTTTTGGTATATGTATATTTCATGACCAGGGAGCTGAGAATCGGCGAAATATCGACTTAGGCGAAATGAAAAATTTTTCTGATATTCTTATTCCCCACACTCCAAACTGCTGGTATATAGTTTTTGCAGCGAATTTGGAGCAACCGTTGTTCAGAGTATATTTAGTGTCCAGGGAGCCGAGAATCGTCGAAATTTCGACTTACACGAAATGAAACATTTTTGCGATATTCTTGTTCCCCACGCTCCAAACTGCTCTTATATATCTTTTGCAGCGAATTTGGAACAACTTATTTTTCGTGTCCAGGGAGCCGAGAATCGTCGAAATATCGACTTACACGAAATGAAATATTTTTGTGATATTCTAGTTTACCTTACTCCAAACTTCCCTTATATAGCTTTTGCAGCGAATTTGGAACAACTTTTGTTCAGAGTATATTTAGTGTCCAGGGAGCCGAGAATCGTCGAAATATCAACTTACACGAAATGAAATATTTTTGTGATATTCCTGCTCCCCACGCTCCAAACTGCTTGTAAATAGCATTTGCAGCGAATTTGGAGCAACTTTTGTTATATGTATATTTAGTGACCAGGGAGCCGAGCATCCTCGAAATATCAACTTACACCAAATGAAATATTTTTATGATATTCTTGTTCCCCACACTCCAAACTGCTCGTATATAGCTTTTGCAGCGAATTTGGAGCAACGTTTGTTAGGATAATATATTTCGTGTCCAGGGAGCTGAGAATCTTCGAAAAATCAAATTACGCGAAATGAAAAATTTTTGTGATATTCTTGTTCCTCACGCTCCAAACTGCGCATAAATAGCATTTGCAGCGAATTTGGAACAACTTTTGTTATATGTATATTTCGTGATCAGGGAGCCGAGAATCGTCGAAATATCGACTTACACGTAATGAAACATTTTTATGATATTCTTGTTGCCCGCGCTCCAAACTGCTCGTAAATAGCATTTGAGGCGAATTTGGAGCAACGTTTGGTATATGTATATTTCGTGACCAGGGAGCTGAGAATCGTAGAAATATCGACTTACACGAAATGAAATATTTTTATGATATTCTTGTTTACCTTCCTCCAAACTGCACGTATATAGCATTTGCAGCGAATTTGGAGCAACTTTTGTTATATGTATTTTTCGTGTCCAGGGAGCCGAGAATCGTCGAAATATCAACTTACACGAAATGAAATATTTTTGTGATATTCCTGCTCCCCACGCTCCAAACTGCTCGTAAATAGCATTTGCAGCAAATTTGGAGCAACTTTTGTTATATGTATATTTTGTGACCATGGAGCCGAGGATCTTCGAAATATCGACTTACACGTAATGAAACATTTTTATGATATTCTTGTTCCCCGCACTCCAAACTGCTCGAAAATAGCATTTGAGGCGAATTTGGAGCAACTTATGGTATATGTATATTTCGTGACCAGGGAGCTAAGAATCGTCGAAATATCGACTTACACGAAATGAAATATTTTTGTGATATTCTTGTTTACCTTACTCCAAACTGAAATATTTTTGTGATATTCTTGTTCCCCACGCTCCAAACTGCTCGTAAATAGCATTTGCAGCGAATTTGGAGCAACTTTCGTTATATGTATATTTTGTGACCAGGGAGCCGAGAATCGTCGAAATATCAACTTACACGAAATGAAATATTTTTGTGATATTCTTGTTCCCCACGCTCCAAACTGCTCGTAAATAGCATTTGCAGCGAATTTGGAGCAACTTTTGTTATATGTATATTTAGTGACCAGGGAGCCGAGCATCCTCGAAATATCAACTTACACGAAATGAAATATTTTTATGATATTCTTGTTCCCCACACTCCAAACTGCTCGTATATAGCTTTTGCAGCGAATTTGGAGCAACGTTTGTTAGGATAATATATTTCGTGTCCAGGGAGCTGAGAATCTTCGAAAAATCAAATTACGCGAAATGAAAAATTTTTGTGATATTCTTGTTCCTCACGCTCCAAACTGCGCATAAATAGCATTTGCAGCGAATTTGGAACAACTTTTGTTATATGTATATTTCGTGATCAGGGAGCCGAGAATCGTCGAAATATCGACTTACACGTAATGAAACATTTTTATGATATTCTTGTTGCCCGCGCTCCAAACTGCTCGTAAATAGCATTTGAGGCGAATTTGGAGCAACGTTTGGTATATGTATATTTCGTGACCAGGGAGCTGAGAATCGTAGAAATATCGACTTACACGAAATGAAATATTTTTATGATATTCTTGTTTACCTTCCTCCAAACTGCACGTATATAGCATTTGCAGCGAATTTGGAGCAACTTTTGTTATATGTATTTTTCGTGTCCAGGGAGCCGAGAATCGTCGAAATATCAACTTACACGAAATGAAATATTTTTGTGATATTCCTGCTCCCCACGCTCCAAACTGCTCGTAAATAGCATTTGCAGCAAATTTGGAGCAACTTTTGTTATATGTATATTTTGTGACCATGGAGCCGAGGATCTTCGAAATATCGACTTACACGTAATGAAACATTTTTATGATATTCTTGTTCCCCGCACTCCAAACTGCTCGAAAATAGCATTTGAGGCGAATTTGGAGCAACTTATGGTATATGTATATTTCGTGACCAGGGAGCTAAGAATCGTCGAAATATCGACTTACACGAAATGAAATATTTTTGTGATATTCTTGTTTACCTTACTCCAAACTGAAATATTTTTGTGATATTCTTGTTCCCCACGCTCCAAACTGCTCGTAAATAGCATTTGCAGCGAATTTGGAGCAACTTTCGTTATATGTATATTTTGTGACCAGGGAGCCGAGAATCGTCGAAATATCAACTTACACGAAATGAAATATTTTTGTGATATTCTTGTTCCCCACGCTCCAAACTGCTCGTAAATAGCATTTGCAGCGAATTTGGAGCAACTTTTGTTATATGTATATTTAGTGACCAGGGAGCCGAGCATCCTCGAAATATCAACTTACACGAAATGAAATATTTTTATGATATTCTTGTTCCCCACACTCCAAACTGCTCGTATATAGCTTTTGCAGCGAATTTGGAGCAACGTTTGTTAGGATAATATATTTCGTGTCCAGGGAGCTGAGAATCTTCGAAAAATCAAATTACGCGAAATGAAAAATTTTTGTGATATTCTTGTTCCTCACGCTCCAAACTGCGCGTAAATAGCATTTGCAGCGAATTTGAAACAACTTTTGTTATATGTGTATTTCGTGATCAGGGAGCCGAGAATCGTCGAAAAATCGACTTACACGTAATGAAACATTTTTATGATATTCTTGTTCCCCGCGCTCCAAACTGCTCGTAAATAGCATTTAAGGCGAATTTGGAGCAACGTTTGATATATGTATATTTCGTGACCAGGGAGCTGAGAATCGTAGAAATATCGACTTACACGAAATGAAATATTTTTATGATATTCTTGTTTACCTTACTCCAAACTGCACGTATATAGCATTTGCAGCGAATTTGGAGCAACTTTTGTTATATGTATTTTTCGTGTCCAGGGAGCCGAGAATCGTCGAAATATCAACTTACACGAAATGAAATATTTTTGTGATATTCCTGCTCCCCACGCTCCAAACTGCTCGTAAATAGCATTTGCAGCAAATTTGGAGCAACTTTTGTTATATGTATATTTTGTGACCATGGAGCCGAGGATCTTCGAAATATCGACTTACACGTAATGAAACATTTTTATGATATTCTTGTTCCCCGCACTCCAAACTGCTCGAAAATAGCATTTGAGGCGAATTTGGAGCAACTTTTGGTATATGTATATTTCATGACCAGGGAGCTGAGAATCGGCGAAATATCGACTTAGGCGAAATGAAAAATTTTTGTGATATTCTTATTCCCCACACTCCAAACTGCTGGTATATAGTTTTTGCAGCGAATTTGGAGCAACCGTTGTTCAGAGTATATTTAGTGTCCAGGGAGCCGAGAATCGTCGAAATTTCGACTTACACGAAATGAAACATTTTTGCGATATTCTTGTTCCCCACGCTCCAAACTGCTCTTATATATCTTTTGCAGCGAATTTGGAACAACTTTTGTTATATGTATTTTTCGTGTCCAGGGAGCCGAGAATCGTCGAAATATCGACTTACACGAAATGAAATATTTTTGTGATATTCTAGTTTACCTTACTCCAAACTTCCCTTATATAGCTTTTGCAGCGAATTTGGAACAACTTTTGTTCAGAGTATATTTAGTGTCCAGGGAGCCGAGAATCGTCGAAATATCAACTTACACGAAATGAAATATTTTTGTGATATTCCTGCTCCCCACGCTCCAAACTGCTCGTAAATAGCATTTGCAGCAAATTTGGAGCAACTTTTGTTATATGTATATTTTGTGACCATGGAGCCGAGGATCTTCGAAATATCGACTTACACGTAATGAAACATTTTTATGATATTCTTGTTCCCCGCACTCCAAACTGCTCGAAAATAGCATTTGAGGCGAATTTGGAGCAACGTATGGTATATGTATATTTCGTGACCAGGGAGCTAAGAATCGTCGAAATATCGACTTACACGAAATGAAATATTTTTGTGATATTCTTGTTTACCTTACTCCAAACTGAAATATTTTTGTGATATTCTTGTTCCCCACGCTCCAAACTGCTCGTAAATAGCATTTGCAGCGAATTTGGAGCAACTTTCGTTATATGTATATTTTGTGACCATGGAGCCGAGAATCGTCGAAATATCAACTTACACGAAATGAAATATTTTTGTGATATTCTTGTTCCCCACGCTCCAAACTGCTTGTAAATAGCATTTGCAGCGAATTTGGAGCAACTTTTGTTATATGTATATTTAGTGACCAGGGAGCCGAGCATCCTCGAAATATCAACTTACACGAAATGAAATATTTTTATGCTATTCTTGTTCCCCACACTCCAAACTGCTCGTATATAGCTTTTGCAGCGAATTTGGAGCAACGTTTGTTAGGATAATATATTTCGTGTCCAGGGAGCTGAGAATCTTCGAAAAATCAAATTACGCGAAATGAAAAATTTTTGTGATATTCTTGTTCCTCACGCTCCAAACTGCGCATAAATAGCATTTGCAGCGAATTTGGAACAACTTTTGTTATATGTATATTTCGTGATCAGGGAGTCGAGAATCGTCGAAATATCAACTTACACGAAATGAAATATTTTTGTGATATTCCTGCTCCCCACGCTCCAAACTGCTCGTAAATAACATTTGCAACGAATTTGGAGCAACTTTTGTTATATGTATATTTCGTTACCAGGGAGCCGAGAATCGTCGAAATATCGACTTACACGTAATGAAACATTTTTATGATATTCTTGTTCCCCGCGCTCCAAACTGCTCGTAAATAGCATTTCAGGCGAATTTGTAGCAACTTTTGGTATATGTATATTTCGTGTCCAGGGAGCCGAGAATCGTCGAAATATCAACTTACACGAAATGAAATATTTTTGTGATATTCTTGTTCCCCACGCTCCAAACTGCTCGTAAATAGCATTTGCAGCGAATTTGGAGCAACGTTTGGTATATGTATATTTCGTTACCAGGGAGCCGAGAATCGTCAAAAATCGACTTATACGTAATGAAACATTTTTATGATATTCTTGTTCCCCACACTCCAAACTGCTCGTATATAGCATTTGCAGAGAATTTGGACCAACTTTTGTGATATATATTTTCGTGTCCAGGGAGCCGAGAATCGTCGAAATATCGAGTTACACGAAATGAAATATTTTTGTGATATTCTAGTTTACCTTACTCCAAACTTCCCTTATATAGCTTTTGCAGCGAATTTGGAACAACTTTTGTTCAGAGTATATTTAGTGTCCAGGGAGCCGAGAATCGTCGAAATATCAACTTACACGAAATGAAATATTTTTGTTATATTCCTGCTCCCCACGCTCCAAACTGCTCGTAAATAGCATTTGAGGCGAATTTGGAGCAACTTTTGGAATATGTATATTTCATGACCAGGGAGCTGAGAATCGGCGAAATATCGACTTAGGCGAAATGAAAAATTTTTGTGATATTCTTCTTCCCCACGCTCCAAACTGCTCGTATATAGCATTTGCTGCGAATTTGGAGCAACTTTTGTTACATGTATATTTCGTGACCAGGGAGCCGAGAATCGCTGAAATATCGACTTACACGTAATGAAACATTTTTATGATATTCTTGTTCCCCGCGCTCCAAACTGCTCGTAAATAGCATTTGAGGCGAATTTGGAGCAACGTTTGGTATATGTATATTTCGTGACCAGGGAGCTGAGAATCGTAGAAATATCGACTTACACGAAATGAAATATTTTTATGATATTCTTGTTTACCTTACTCCAAACTGCACGTATATAGCATTTGCAGCGAATTTGGAGCAACTTTTGTTATATGTATTTTTCGTGTCCAGGGAGCCGAGATTCGTCGAAATATCAACTTACACGAAATGAAATATTTTTGTGATATTCCTGCTCCCCACGCTCCAAACTGCTCGTAAATAGCATTTGCAGCAAATTTGGAGCAACTTTTGTTATATGTATATTTTGTGACCATGGAGCCGAGGATCTTCGAAATATCGACTTACACGTAATGAAACATTTTTATGATATTCTTGTTCCCCGCACTCCAAACTGCTCGAAAATAGCATTTGAGGCGAATTTGGAGCAACGTATGGTATATGTATATTTCGTGACCAGGGAGCTAAGAATCGTCGAAATATCGACTTACACGAAATGAAATATTTTTGTGATATTCTTGTTTACCTTACTCCAAACTGAAATATTTTTGTGATATTCTTGTTCCCCACGCTCCAAACTGCTCGTAAATAGCATTTCCAGCGAATTTGGAGCAACTTTCGTTATATGTATATTTTGTGACCAGGGAGCCGAGAATCGTCGAAATATCAACTTACACGAAATGAAATATTTTTGTGATATTCTTGTTCCCCACGCTCCAAACTGCTCGTAAATAGCATTTGCAGCGAATTTGGAGCAACTTTTGTTATATGTATATTTAGTGACCAGGGAGCCGAGCATCCTCGAAATATCAACTTACACGAAATGAAATATTTTTATGATATTCTTGTTCCCCACACTCCAAACTGCTCGTATATAGCTTTTGCAGCGAATTTGGAGCAACGTTTGTTAGGATAATATATTTCGTGTCCAGGGAGCTGAGAATCTTCGAATAATCAAATTACGCGAATTGAAAAATTTTTGTGATATTCTTGTTCCCCACGTTCCAAACTACTCGTAAATAGCATTTGCAGCAAATTTGGAGCAACTTTTGATATATGTATTTTCGTGTCCAGGGAGCCGAGATTCGTCGAAATATCAACTTACACGAAATGAAATATTTTTGTGATATTCTTGTTTACCTTACTCCAAACTGCTCTTATATAGCTTTTGCAGCAAATTTGGAGCAACTTTTGATATATGTATTTTCGTGACCAGGGAGCCGAGCATCGCCGAAATATCGACTTACACGTAATGAAATATTTTTATGATATTCCTGTTCCTCGCGCTCACAAACTGCTCGTAAATAGCATTTGAGGCGAATTTGGAGCAACTTTTGGTATATGTATATTTCATGACCAGGGAGCTGAGAATCGGCGAAATATCGACTTAGGCGAAATGAAAAATTTTTCTGATATTCTTATTCCCCACACTCCAAACTGCTGGTATATAGTTTTTGCAGCGAATTTGGAGCAACCGTTGTTCAGAGTATATTTAGTGTCCAGGGAGCCGAGAATCGTCGAAATTTCGACTTACACGAAATGAAACATTTTTGCGATATTCTTGTTCCCCACGCTCCAAACTGCTCTTATATATCTTTTGCAGCGAATTTGGAACAACTTATTTTTCGTGTCCAGGGAGCCGAGAATCGTCGAAATATCGACTTACACGAAATGAAATATTTTTGTGATATTCTAGTTTACCTTACTCCAAACTTCCCTTATATAGCTTTTGCAGCGAATTTGGAACAACTTTTGTTCAGAGTATATTTAGTGTCCAGGGAGCCGAGAATCGTCGAAATATCAACTTACACGAAATGAAATATTTTTGTGATATTCCTGCTCCCCACGCTCCAAACTGCTTGTAAATAGCATTTGCAGCGAATTTGGAGCAACTTTTGTTATATGTATATTTAGTGACCAGGGAGCCGAGCATCCTCGAAATATCAACTTACACCAAATGAAATATTTTTATGATATTCTTGTTCCCCACACTCCAAACTGCTCGTATATAGCTTTTGCAGCGAATTTGGAGCAACGTTTGTTAGGATAATATATTTCGTGTCCAGGGAGCTGAGAATCTTCGAAAAATCAAATTACGCGAAATGAAAAATTTTTGTGATATTCTTGTTCCTCACGCTCCAAACTGCGCATAAATAGCATTTGCAGCGAATTTGGAACAACTTTTGTTATATGTATATTTCGTGATCAGGGAGCCGAGAATCGTCGAAATATCGACTTACACGTAATGAAACATTTTTATGATATTCTTGTTGCCCGCGCTCCAAACTGCTCGTAAATAGCATTTGAGGCGAATTTGGAGCAACGTTTGGTATATGTATATTTCGTGACCAGGGAGCTGAGAATCGTAGAAATATCGACTTACACGAAATGAAATATTTTTATGATATTCTTGTTTACCTTACTCCAAACTGCACGTATATAGCATTTGCAGCGAATTTGGAGCAACTTTTGTTATATGTATTTTTCGTGTCCAGGGAGCCGAGAATCGTCGAAATATCAACTTACACGAAATGAAATATTTTTGTGATATTCCTGCTCCCCACGCTCCAAACTGCTCGTAAATAGCATTTGCAGCAAATTTGGAGCAACTTTTGTTATATGTATATTTTGTGACCATGGAGCCGAGGATCTTCGAAATATCGACTTACACGTAATGAAACATTTTTATGATATTCTTGTTCCCCGCACTCCAAACTGCTCGAAAATAGCATTTGAGGCGAATTTGGAGCAACGTATGGTATATGTATATTTCGTGACCAGGGAGCTAAGAATCGTCGAAATATCGACTTACACGAAATGAAATATTTTTGTGATATTCTTGTTTACCTTACTCCAAACTGAAATATTTTTGTGATATTCTTGTTCCCCACGCTCCAAACTGCTCGTAAATAGCATTTGCAGCGAATTTGGAGCAACTTTCGTTATATGTATATTTTGTGACCATGGAGCCGAGAATCGTCGAAATATCAACTTACACGAAATGAAATATTTTTGTGATATTCTTGTTCCCCACGCTCCAAACTGCTTGTAAATAGCATTTGCAGCGAATTTGGAGCAACTTTTGTTATATGTATATTTAGTGACCAGGGAGCCGAGCATCCTCGAAATATCAACTTACACGAAATGAAATATTTTTATGCTATTCTTGTTCCCCACACTCCAAACTGCTCGTATATAGCTTTTGCAGCGAATTTGGAGCAACGTTTGTTAGGATAATATATTTCGTGTCCAGGGAGCTGAGAATCTTCGAAAAATCAAATTACGCGAAATGAAAAATTTTTGTGATATTCTTGTTCATCACGCTCCAAACTGCGCATAAATAGCATTTGCAGCGAATTTGGAACAACTTTTGTTATATGTATATTTCGTGATCAGGGAGTCGAGAATCGTCGAAATATCAACTTACACGAAATGAAATATTTTTGTGATATTCCTGCTCCCCACGCTCCAAACTGCTCGTAAATAACATTTGCAACGAATTTGGAGCAACTTTTGTTATATGTATATTTCGTTACCAGGGAGCCGAGAATCGTCGAAATATCGACTTACACGTAATGAAACATTTTTATGATATTCTTGTTCCCCGCGCTCCAAACTGCTCGTAAATAGCATTTCAGGCGAATTTGTAGCAACTTTTGGTATATGTATATTTCGTGTCCAGGGAGCCGAGAATCGTCGAAATATCAACTTACACGAAATGAAATATTTTTGTGATATTCTTGTTCCCCACGCTCCAAACTGCTCGTAAATAGCATTTGCAGCGAATTTGGAGCAACGTTTGGTATATGTATATTTCGTTACCAGGGAGCCGAGAATCGTCAAAAATCGACTTATACGTAATGAAACATTTTTATGATATTCTTGTTCCCCACACTCCAAACTGCTCGTATATAGCATTTGCAGAGAATTTGGACCAACTTTTGTGATATATATTTTCGTGTCCAGGGAGCCGAGAATCGTCGAAATATCGAGTTACACGAAATGAAATATTTTTGTGATATTCTAGTTTACCTTACTCCAAACTTCCCTTATATAGCTTTTGCAGCGAATTTGGAACAACTTTTGTTCAGAGTATATTTAGTGTCCAGGGAGCCGAGAATCGTCGAAATATCAACTTACACGAAATGAAATATTTTTGTTATATTCCTGCTCCCCACGCTCCAAACTGCTCGTAAATAGCATTTGAGGCGAATTTGGAGCAACTTTTGGAATATGTATATTTCATGACCAGGGAGCTGAGAATCGGCGAAATATCGACTTAGGCGAAATGAAAAATTTTTGTGATATTCTTCTTCCCCACGCTCCAAACTGCTCGTATATAGCATTTGCTGCGAATTTGGAGCAACTTTTGTTACATGTATATTTCGTGACCAGGGAGCCGAGAATCGCTGAAATATCGACTTACACGTAATGAAACATTTTTATGATATTCTTGTTCCCCGCGCTCCAAACTGCTCGTAAATAGCATTTGAGGCGAATTTGGAGCAACGTTTGGTATATGTATATTTCGTGACCAGGGAGCTGAGAATCGTAGAAATATCGACTTACACGAAATGAAATATTTTTATGATTTTCTTGTTTACCTTACTCCAAACTGCACGTATATAGCATTTGCAGCGAATTTGGAGCAACTTTTGTTATATGTATTTTTCGTGTCCAGGGAGCCGAGATTCGTCGAAATATCAACTTACACGAAATGAAATATTTTTGTGATATTCCTGCTCCCCACGCTCCAAACTGCTCGTAAATAGCATTTGCAGCAAATTTGGAGCAACTTTTGTTATATGTATATTTTGTGACCATGGAGCCGAGGATCTTCGAAATATCGACTTACACGTAATGAAACATTTTTATGATATTCTTGTTCCCCGCACTCCAAACTGCTCGAAAATAGCATTTGAGGCGAATTTGGAGCAACGTATGGTATATGTATATTTCGTGACCAGGGAGCTAAGAATCGTCGAAATATCGACTTACACGAAATGAAATATTTTTGTGATATTCTTGTTTACCTTACTCCAAACTGAAATATTTTTGTGATATTCTTGTTCCCCACGCTCCAAACTGCTCGTAAATAGCATTTCCAGCGAATTTGGAGCAACTTTCGTTATATGTATATTTTGTGACCAGGGAGCCGAGAATCGTCGAAATATCAACTTACACGAAATGAAATATTTTTGTGATATTCTTGTTCCCCACGCTCCAAACTGCTCGTAAATAGCATTTGCAGCGAATTTGGAGCAACTTTTGTTATATGTATATTTAGTGACCAGGGAGCCGAGCATCCTCGAAATATCAACTTACACGAAATGAAATATTTTTATGATATTCTTGTTCCCCACACTCCAAACTGCTCGTATATAGCTTTTGCAGCGAATTTGGAGCAACGTTTGTTAGGATAATATATTTCGTGTCCAGGGAGCTGAGAATCTTCGAATAATCAAATTACGCGAATTGAAAAATTTTTGTGATATTCTTGTTCCCCACGTTCCAAACTACTCGTAAATAGCATTTGCAGCAAATTTGGAGCAACTTTTGATATATGTATTTTCGTGTCCAGGGAGCCGAGATTCGTCGAAATATCAACTTACACGAAATGAAATATTTTTGTGATATTCTTGTTTACCTTACTCCAAACTGCTCTTATATAGCTTTTGCAGCAAATTTGGAGCAACTTTTGATATATGTATTTTCGTGACCAGGGAGCCGAGCATCGCCGAAATATCGACTTACACGTAATGAAATATTTTTATGATATTCCTGTTCCTCGCGCTCACAAACTGCTCGTAAATAGCATTTGAGGCGAATTTGGAGCAACTTTTGGTATATGTATATTTCATGACCAGGGAGCTGAGAATCGGCGAAATATCGACTTAGGCGAAATGAAAAATTTTTCTGATATTCTTATTCCCCACACTCCAAACTGCTGGTATATAGTTTTTGCAGCGAATTTGGAGCAACCGTTGTTCAGAGTATATTTAGTGTCCAGGGAGCCGAGAATCGTCGAAATTTCGACTTACACGAAATGAAACATTTTTGCGATATTCTTGTTCCCCACGCTCCAAACTGCTCTTATATATCTTTTGCAGCGAATTTGGAACAACTTATTTTTCGTGTCCAGGGAGCCGAGAATCGTCGAAATATCGACTTACACGAAATGAAATATTTTTGTGATATTCTAGTTTACCTTACTCCAAACTTCCCTTATATAGCTTTTGCAGCGAATTTGGAACAACTTTTGTTCAGAGTATATTTAGTGTCCAGGGAGCCGAGAATCGTCGAAATATCAACTTACACGAAATGAAATATTTTTGTGATATTCTTGTTCCCCACGCTCCAAACTGCTCGTAAATAGCATTTGCAGCGAATTTGGAGCAACTTTTGTTATATGTATATTTAGTGACCAGGGAGCCGAGCATCCTCGAAATATCAACTTACACGAAATGAAATATTTTTATGATATTCTTGTTCCCCACACTCCAAACTGCTCGTATATAGCTTTTGCAGCGAATTTGGAGCAACGTTTGTTAGGATAATATATTTCGTGTCCAGGGAGCTGAGAATCTTCGAAAAATCAAATTACGCGAAATGAAAAATTTTTGTGATATTCTTGTTCCTCACGCTCCAAACTGCGCGTAAATAGCATTGGCAGCGAATTTGAAACAACTTTTGTTATATGTATATTTCGTGATCAGGGAGCCGAGAATCGTCGAAAAATCGACTTACACGTAATGAAACATTTTTATGATATTCTTGTTCCCCGCGCTCCAAACTGCTCGTAAATAGCATTTAAGGCGAATTTGGAGCAACGTTTGATATATGTATATTTCGTGACCAGGGAGCTGAGAATCGTAGAAATATCGACTTACACGAAATGAAATATTTTTATGATATTCTTGTTTACCTTACTCCAAACTGCACGTATATAGCATTTGCAGCGAATTTGGAGCAACTTTTGTTATATGTATTTTTCGTGTCCAGGGAGCCGAGAATCGTCGAAATATCAACTTACACGAAATGAAATATTTTTGTGATATTCCTGCTCCCCACGCTCCAAACTGCTCGTAAATAGCATTTGCAGCGAATTTGGAGCAACTTTCGTTATATGTATATTTTGTGACCAGGGAGCCGAGAATCGTCGAAATATCAACTTACACGAAATGAAATATTTTTGTGATATTCTTGTTCCCCACGCTCCAAACTGGTCGTAAATAGCATTTGCAGCGAATTTGGAGCAACTTTTGTTATATGTATATTTAGTGACCAGGGAGCCGAGCATCCTCGAAATATCAACTTACACGAAATGAAATATTTTTATGATATTCTTGTTCCCCACACTCCAAACTGCTCGTATATAGCTTTTGCAGCGAATTTGGAGCAACGTTTGTTAGGATAATATATTTCGTGTCCAGGGAGCTGAGAATCTTCGAAAAATCAAATTACGCGAAATGAAAATTTTTTGTGATATTCTTGTTCCTCACGCTCCAAACTGCGCGTAAATAGCATTTGCAGCGAATTTGGAACAACTTTTGTTATATGTATATTTCGTGATCAGGGAGCCGAGAATCGTCGAAATATCAACTTACACGAAATGAAATATTTTTGTGATATTCTTGTTCCCCACGCTCCAAACTGCTCGTAAATAGCATTTGCAGCGAATTTGGAGCAACTTTTGTTATAATTATATTTTGTGAACATGGAGCCGAGGATCTTCGAAATATCGACTTACACGAAATGAAATATTTTTGTGATATTCTTGTTCCCCACGCTCCAAACTGCTCGTAAATAGCATTTGAAGCGAATTAGGAGCAACTTTTGTTATATGTATATTTCGTTACCAGGGAGCCGAGAATCGTCGAAATATCGACTTACACGTAATGAAACATTTTTATGATATTCTTGTTCCCCGCGCTCCAAACTGCTCGTAAATAGCATTTCAGGCGAATTTGTAGCAACTTTTGGTATATGTATATTTCGTGTCCAGGGAGCCGAGAATCGTCGAAATATCAACTTACACAAAATGAAATATTTTTGTGATATTCCTGTTCCCCACGCTCCAAACTGCTCGTAAATAGCATTTGCAGCGAATTTGGAGCAACGTTTGGTATATGTATATTTCGTTGCCAGGGAGCCGAGAATCGTCAAAAATCGACTTATACGTAATGAAACATTTTTATGATATTCTTGTTCCCCACACTCCAAACTGCTCGTATATAGCATTTGCAGAGAATTTGGACCAACTTTTGTGATATATATTTTCGTGTCCAGGGAGCCGAGAATCGTTGAAATATCAACTTACACGAAATGAAATATTTTTGTGATATTCTTGTTCCCCACGTTCCAAACTACTCGTAAATAGCATTTGCAGCAAATTTGGAGCAACTTTTGATATATGTATTTTCGTGTCCAGGGAGCCGAGATTCGTCGAAATATCAACTTACACGAAATGAAATATTTTTGTGATATTCTTGTTTACCTTACTCCAAACTGCTCTTATATAGCTTTTGCAGCAAATTTGGAGCAACTTTTGATATATGTATTTTCGTGACCAGGGAGCCGAGCATCGCCGAAATATCGACTTACACGTAATGAAATATTTTTATGATATTCCTGTTCCCCGCGCTCCAAACTGCTCGTAAATAGCATTTGAGGCGAATTTGGAGCAACTTTTGGTATATGTATATTTCATGACCAGGGAGCTGAGAATCGGCGAAATATCGACTTAGGCGAAATGAAAAATTTTTGTGATATTCTTATTCCCCACACTGCAAACTGCTGGTATATAGTTTTTGCAGCGAATTTGGAGCAACCGTTGTTCAGAGTATATTTAGTGTCCAGGGAGCCGAGAATCGTCGAAATTTCGACTTACACGAAATGAAACATTTTTGCGATATTCTTGTTCCACACGCTCCAAACTGCTCTTATATATCTTTTGCAGCGAATTTGGAACAACTTTTGTTATATGTATTTTTCGTGTCCAGGGAGCCGAGAATCGTCGAAATATCGACTTCCACGAAATGAAATATTTTTGTGATATTCTAGTTTACCTTACTCCAAACTTCCCTTATATAGCTTTTGCAGCGAATTTGGAACAACTTTTGTTCAGAGTATATTTAGTGTCCAGGGAGCCGAGAATCGTCGAAATATCAACTTACACGAAATGAAATATTTTTGTGATATTCCTGCTCCCCACGCTCCAAACTGCTCGTAAATAGCATTTGCAGCAAATTTGGAGCAACTTTTGTTATATGTATATTTTGTGACCATGGAGCCGAGGATCTTCGAAATATCGACTTACACGTAATGAAACATTTTTATGATATTCTTGTTCCCCGCACTCCAAACTGCTCGAAAATAGCATTTGAGGCGAATTTGGAGCAACGTATGGTATATGTATATTTCGTGACCAGGGAGCTAAGAATCGTCGAAATATCGACTTACACGAAATGAAATATTTTTGTGATATTCTTGTTTACCTTACTCCAAACTGAAATATTTTTGTGATATTCTTGTTCCCCACGCTCCAAACTGCTTGTAAATAGCATTTGCAGCGAATTTGGAGCAACTTTTGTTATATGTATATTTAGTGACCAGGGATCCGAGCATCCTCGAAATATCAACTTACACGAAATGAAATATTTTTATGATATTCTTGTTCCCCACACTCCAAACTGCTCGTATATAGCTTTTGCAGCGAATTTGGAGCAACGTTTGTTAGGATAATATATTTCGTGTCCAGGGAGCTGAGAATCTTCGTAAAATCAAATTACGCGAAATGAAAAATTTTTGTGATATTCTTGTTCCTCACGCTCCAAACTGCGCGTAAATAGCATTTGCAGCGAATTTGGAACAACTTTTGTTATATGTATATTTCGTGATCAGGGAGCCGAGAATCGTCGAAATATCAACTTACACGAAATGAAATATTTTTGTGATATTCCTGCTCCCCACGCTCCAAACTGCTCGTAAATAACATTTGCAACGAATTTGGAGCAACTTTTGTTATATGTATATTTCGTTACCAGGGAGCCGAGAATCGTCGAAATATCGACTTACACGTAATGAAACATTTTTATGATATTCTTGTTCCCCGCGCTCCAAACTGCTCGTAAATAGCATTTCAGGCGAATTTGTAGCAACTTTTGGTATATGTATATTTCGTGTCCAGGGAGCCGAGAATCGTCGAAATATCAACTTACACAAAATGAAATATTTTTGTGATATTCTTGTTCCCCACGCTCCAAACTGCTCGTAAATAGCATTTGCAGCGAATTTGGAGCAACGTTTGGTATATGTATATTTCGTTACCAGGGAGCCGAGAATCGTCAAAAATCGACTTATACGTAATGAAACATTTTTATGATATTCTTGTTCCCCACACTCCAAACTGCTCGTATATAGCATTTGCAGAGAATTTGGACCAACTTTTGTGATATATATTTTCGTGTCCAGGGAGCCGAGAATCGTCGAAATATCGAGTTACACGAAATGAAATATTTTTGTGATATTCCTGCTCCCCACGCTCCAAACTGCTGGTAAATAGCATTTGAGGCGAATTTGGAGCAACTTTTGGTATATGTATATTTCATGACCAGGGAGCTGAGAATCGGCGAAATATCGACTTAGGCGAAATGAAAAATTTTTGTGATATTCTTCTTCCCCACGCTCCAAACTGCTCGTATATAGCATTTGCTGCGAATTTGGAGCAACTTTTGTTACATGTATATTTCGTGACCAGGGAGCCGAGAATCGCTGAAATATCGACTTACACGTAATGAAACATTTTTATGATATTCTTGTTCCCCGCGCTCCAAACTGCTCGTAAATAGCATTTGAGGCGAATTTGGAGCAACGTTTGGTATATGTATATTTCGTGACCAGGGAGCTGAGAATCGTAGAAATATCGACTTACACGAAATGAAATATTTTTATGATATTCTTGTTTACCTTACTCCAAACTGCACGTATATAGCATTTGCAGCGAATTTGGAGCAACTTTTGTTATATGTATTTTTCGTGTCCAGGGAGCCGAGAATCGTCGAAATATCAACTTACACGAAATGAAATATTTTTGTGATATTCCTGCTCCCCACGCTCCAAACTGCTCGTAAATAGCATTTGCAGCAAATTTGGAGCAACTTTTGTTATATGTATATTTTGTGACCATGGAGCCGAGGATCTTCGAAATATCGACTTACACGTAATGAAACATTTTTATGATATTCTTGTTCCCCGCACTCCAAACTGCTCGAAAATAGCATTTGAGGCGAATTTGGAGCAACGTATGGTATATGTATATTTCGTGACCAGGGAGCTAAGAATCGTCGAAATATCGACTTACACGAAATGAAATATTTTTGTGATATTCTTGTTTACCTTACTCCAAACTGAAATATTTTTGTGATATTCTTGTTCCCCACGCTCCAAACTGCTCGTAAATAGCATTTGCAGCGAATTTGGAGCAACTTTCGTTATATGTATATTTTATGACCAGGGAGCCGAGAATCCTCGAAATATCAACTTACACGAAATGAAATATTTTTGTGATATTCTTGTTCCCCACGCTCCAAACTGCTCGTAAATAGCATTTGCAGCGAATTTGGAGCAACTTTTGTTATATGTATATTTAGTGACCAGGGAGCCGAGCATCCTCGAAATATCAACTTACACGAAATGAAATATTTTTATGATATTCTTGTTCCCCACACTCCAAACTGCTCGTATATAGCTTTTGCAGCGAATTTGGAGCAACGTTTGTTAGGATAATATATTTCGTGTCCAGGGAGCTGAGAATCTTCGAAAAATCAAATTACGCGAAATAAAAAATTTTTGTGATATTCTTGTTCCTCACGCTCCAAACTGCGCGTAAATAGCATTTGCAGCGAATTTGAAACAACTTTTGTTATATGTATATTTCGTGATCAGGGAGCCGAGAATCGTCGAAATATCAACTTACACGAAATGAAATATTTTTGTGATATTCCTGCTCCCCACGCTCCAAACTGCTCGTAAATAGCATTTGCAGCGAATTTGGAGCAACTTTTGTTATATGTATATTTCGTTACCAGGGAGCCGAGAATCGTCGAAATATCGACTTATACGAGATGATATATTTTTGTGATATTCTTGTTTACCTTACTCCAAACTGAAATATTTTTGTGATATTCTTGTTCCCCACACTCCAAACTGCTCGTATATGGCATTTGCAGAGAATTTGGACCAACTTTTGTGATATATATTTTCGTGTCCAGGGAGCCGAGATTCGTCGAAATATCAACTTACACGAAATGAAATATTTTTGTGATATTCTTGTTTACATTACTCCAAACTGCTCTTATATAGCTTTTGCAGCAAATTTGGAGCAACTTTTGATATATGTATTTTCGTGACCAGGGAGCCGAGCATCGTCGAAATATCGACTTACACGTAATGAAATATTTTTATGATATTCCTGTTCGCCGCGCTCCAAACTGCTCGTAAATAGCATTTGAGGCGAATTTGGAGCAACTTTTGGAATATGTATATTACATGACCAGGGAGCTGAGAATCGGCGAAATATCGACTTAGGCGAAATGAAAAATTTTTGTGATATTCTTATTCCCCACACTCCAAACTGCTGGTATATAGTTTTTGCAGCGAATTTGGAGCAACCGTTGTTCAGAGTATATTTAGTGTCCAGGGAGCCGAGAATCGTCGAAATTTCGACTTACACGAAATGAAACATTTTTGCGATATTCTTGTTCCCCACGCTCCAAACTGCTCTTATATATCTTTTGCAGCGAATTTGGAACAACTTTTGTTATATGTATTTTTCGTGTCCAGGGAGCCGAGAATCGTCGAAATATCGACTTACACGAAATGAAATATTTTTGTGATATTCTAGTTTACCTTACTCCAAACTTCCCTTATATAGCTTTTGCAGCGAATTTGGAACAACTTTTGTTCAGAGTATATTTAGTGTGCAGGGAGCCGAGAATCGTCGAAATATCGACTTACACGAAATGAACAATTTTTGCGATATTCTTGTTCCCCACACTCCAAACTTCTCGTATATAGCTTTTGCAGCGAATTTGGAGCAACGTTTGTTAGGATAATATATTTCGTGTCCAGGGAGCTGAGAATCCTCTAAAAATCGACTTACGCGAAATGAAAAATTTTTGTGATATTCTTCTTCCCCACGCTCCAAACTGCTCGTATATAGCATTTGCTGCGAATTTGGAGCAACTTTTGTTACATGTATATTTCGTGACCAGGGAGTCGAGAATCGTCGAAATATCGACTTACACGAAATGAAATATTTTTGTGATATTCTTGTTCCCCACGCTCCAAACTGCTCGTAAATAGCATTTGCAGCGTATTTGGAGCAACCTTTGTTATATGTATATTTCGTGACCAGGGAGCCGAGCATCGTCGAAATATCGACTTACACGAAATGAAATATTTTTGTGATATTCTTGTTTACCTTACTCCAAACTGCTCTTATATAGCTTTTGCAGCGAATTTGGAACAACGTTTGTTATATGTATTTTTCGTGTCCAGGGAGCCGAGAATCGTCGAAATATCAACTTACACGAAATGAAATATTTTTGTGATATTCTTGTTTACCTTACCCCAAACTGCTCTTATATAGCTTTTGCAGCGTATTTGGAGCAACTTTTGTTATATGTATATTTAGTGACCAGGGAGCCGAGCATCGTCGAAATATCGACTTACACGTAATGAACCATTTTTATGATATTCTTGTTCCCCACACTCCAAACTGCTCGTATATAGCTTTTGCAGCGAATTTGGAGCAACTTTTGTTATATGTATATTTCGTGTCCAGGGAGCCGAGAATCGTCGAAATATCAACTTACACGAAATGAAATATTTTTGTGATATTCTTGTTCCCCACGCTCCAAACTGCGCGTAAATAGCATTTGCAGCGAATTTGGAGCAACTTTTGTTATATGTATATCTCGTTACCAGGGAGCCGAGAATCGTCGAAATATCGACTTACACGTAATGAAACATTTTTATGATATTCTTGTTCCCCGCGCTCCAATCTGCTCGTAAATAGCATTTTAGGCGAATTTGGAGCAACTTTTGGTATATGTATATTTCATAACCAGGGAGCTGAGAATCGGCGAAATATCGACTTAGGCGAAATGAAAAATTTTTGTGATATTCGTCTTCCCCACGCTCCAAACTGCTAGTATATAGCATTTGCAGCGAATTTGGAGGAACTTTTGTTATATGTATATTTCGTGTCCAGGGAGCCGAGAATCGTCGAAATATCAACTTACACGAAAAGAAATATTTTTGTGATATTCTTGTTCCCCACGCTCCAAACTGCTTGTAAATAGCATTTGCAGCGAATTTGGAGCAACTTTTGTTATATGTATATTTCGTTACCAGGGAGCCGAGAATCGTCGAAATATCGACTTACACGTAATGAAACATTTTTATGATATTCTTGTTCCCCGCGCTCCAATCTGCTCGTAAATAGCATTTGAGGCGAATTTGGAGCAACTTTTGGTATATGTATATTTCATAACCAGGGAGCTGAGAATCGGCGAAATATCGACTTAGGCGAAATGAAAAATTTTTGTGATATTCTTGTTCCCCACACTCCAAACTGCTCGTATATAGCTTTTGCAGCGAATTTGGAGCAACTTTTGTTCAGAGTATATTTAGTGTCCAGGGAGCCGAGAATCGTCGAAATATCGACTTACACGAAATGCAAAATTTTTGCGATATTCTTGTTCCCCACGCTCCAAACTGCTCTTATATAGCTTTTGCAGCGAATTTGGAACAACTTTTGTTATATGTATTTTTCGTGTCCAGGGAGCCGAGAATCGTCGAAATATCGACTTACACGAAATGAAATATTTTTGTGATATTCTAGTTTACCTTACTCCAAACTTCCCTTATATAGCTTTTGCAGCGAATTTGGAGCAACTTTTGTTACATGTATTTTCGTGACCAGGGAGCCGAGCATCGTCGAAATATCGACTTACACGTAATGAAACATTTTTATGATATTCTAGTTCCCCGCGCTCCAAACTGCTCGTAAATAGCATTTGAGGCGAATTTGGAGCAACGTTTGGTATATGTATATTTCGTGACCAGGGAGCTGAGAATCGTAGAAATATCGACTTACACGAAATGAAATATTTTTATGATATTCTTGTTTACCTTACTCCAAACTGCAAGTATATAGCATTTGCAGCGAATTTGGAATAACTTTTGTTATATGTATTTTTCGTGTCCAGGGAGCCGGGAATCGTCGAAATATCAACTTACACGAAATGAAATATTTTTGTGATATTCCTGCTCCCCACGCTCCAAACTGCTCGTAAATAGCATTTGCAGCGAATTTGGAGCAACTTTTGTTATATGTATATTTCGTTACCAGGGAGCCGAGAATCGTCGAAATATCGACTTATACGAAATGAAATATTTTTGTGATATTCTTGTTTACCTTACTCCAAACTGAAATATTTTTGTGATATTCTTGTTCCCCACGCTCCAAACTGCTCATAAATAGCATTTGCAGCGAATTTGGAGCAACTTTCGTTATATGTATATTTTGTGACCAGGGAGCCGAGAATCGTCGAAATATCAACTTACACGAAATGAAATATTTTTGTGATATTCTTGTTCCCCACGCTCCAAACTGCTCGTAAATAGCATTTGCAGCGTATTTGGAGCAACTTTTGTTATATGTATATTTAGTGACCAGGGAGCCGAGCATCGTCGAAATATCGACTTACACGTAATGAACCATTTTTATGATATTCTTGTTCCCCACACTCCAAACTGCTCGTATATAGCTTTTGCAGCGAATTTGGAGCAACGTTTGTTAGGATAATATATTTCGTGTCCAGGGAGCTGAGAATCCTCTAAAAATCGACTTACGCGAAATGAAAAATTTTTGTGATATTCTTCTTCCCCACGCTCCAAACTGCTCGTATATAGCATTTGCAGCGAATTTGGAGCAACTTTTGTTATATGTATATTTCGTGACCAGGGAGCTGAGAATCGTCGAAATATCGACTTACACGAAATGAAATATTTTTGTGATATTCTTGTTTACCTTACTCCAAACTGCTCTTATATAGCTTTTGCAGCGAATTTGGAGCAAGTTTTGTTCAGAGTATATTTAGTGTCCAGGGAGCCGAGAATCGTCGAAATATCGACTTACACGAAATGAAAAATTTTTGTGATATTCTTGTTCCCCACACTCCAAACTTCTTGTATATAGCTGTTGCAGTGAATTTGGAGCAACGTTTGTTACGATAATATAGTTCGTGTCCAGGAAGCTGAGAATCCTCGAAAAATCGACTTACGCGGAATGAAAAATTTTTGTGATATTCTTCTTCCCCACGCTCCAAACTGCTCGTACATAGCATTTGCTGCGAATTTGGAGCAACTTTTGTTATATGTATTTTTCGTGTCCAGGGAGCCGAGAATCGTCGAAATATCAACTTACACGAAATGAAATATTTTTGTGATATTCCTGTTCCCCACGCTCCAAACTGCTCGTAAATAGCATTTGCAGCGAATTTGGAGCAACTTTTTTTATATGTATATTTCGTTACCAGGGAGCCGAGAATCGTCGAAATATCGACTTACACGAAATGAAATATTTTTGTGATATTCTTGTTTACCTTACTCCAAACTGAAATATTTTTGCGATATTCTTGTTCCCCACGCTCCAAACTGCTCGTAAATAGCATTTGCAGCGAATTTGGAGCAACGTTTGTTACATGTATATTTCGTGACCAGGGAGCCGAGAATCGTCGAAATATCGACTTACACGAAATGAAATATTTTTGTGATATTCTTATTTACCTTACTCCAAACTGCTCTTATATAGCTTTTGCAGCGAATTTGGAGCAACCTTTGTTCAGAGTATATTTAGTGTCCAGGGAGCCGAGAATCGTCGAAATATCGACTTACACGAAATGAAATATTTTTTTGATATTCATGTTTACCTTACTCCAAACTTCCCTTATATAGCTTTTGCAGCGAATTTGGAGCAACTATTGTTCAGAGTATATTTAGTGTCCAGGGAGCCGAGAATCGTCGAAATATCGACTTACACGAAATGAAAAATTTTTGTGATATTCTTGTTCCCCACACTCCAAACTTTTGCAGCGAATTTGGAGCAACTTTTGTTATATGTATATTTCGTGACCAGGGAGCCGAGAATCGTCGAAATATCAACTTACACGAAATGAAATATTTTTGTGATATTCTTGTTCCCCACGCTCCAAACTGTTCGTAAATAACTTTTGCAGCGAATTTGGAGCAACTTTTGTTATATGTATTTTTCGTGTCCAGGGAGCCGAGAATCGTCGAAATATCGACTTACACGTAATGAAACATTTTTATGATATTCTTGTTCCCCGCGCTCCAAACTGCTCGAAAATAGCATTTGAGGCGAATTTGGAGCAACGTTTGGTATATGTATATTTCGTGACCAGGGAGCTGAGAATCGTCGAATATCGACTTACACGAAATGAAATATTTTTGTGATATTCTTATTTACCTTACTCCAAACTGCTCTTATATAGCTTACGCAGCGAATTTGGAGCAACCTTTGTTCAGAGTATATTTAGTGTCCAGGGAGCCGAGAATCGTCGAAATATCGACTTACACGAAATGAAAAATTTTTGCGATATTCTTGTTCCCCACGCTCCAAACTGCTCTTATATAGCTTTTGCAGCAAATTTGGAACAACTTTTGTTATATGTATTTTTCGTGTCCAGGGAGCCGAGAATCGTCGAAATATCGACTTACACGAAATGAAAAATTTTTGTGATATTCTTGTTCCCCACACTCCAAACTTCTTGTATATAGCTTCTGCAGTGAATTTGGAGCAACGTTTGTTAGGTTAATATAGTTCGTGTCCAGGAAGCTGAGAATCCTCGAAAAATCGACATACGCGAAATGAAAAATTTTTGTGATATTCTTCTTCCCCACACTCCAAACTCCTCGTATATAGCATTTGCAGCGAATTTGGAACAACTTTTGTTATATGTATTTTTCGTGTCCAGGGAGCCGAGAATCGTCGAAATATCAACTTACACGAAATGAAATATTTTTGTGATATTCTTGTTTACCTTTCTCCAAACTGCTCTTATATAGCTTTTGCAGCGAATTTGGAACAACTTTTGTTATATGTATATTTCGTTACCAGGGAGCCGAGAATCGTCGAAATATCGACTTACACGAAATGAAATGTTTTTGTGATATTCTTGTTTACCTTACTCCAAACTGCTCTTATACAGCTTTTGCAGCGAATTTGGAACAACTTTTGTTATATGTATTTTTCGTGTCCAGGGAGCCGAGAATCGTCGAAATATCAACTTACACGAAATGAAATATTTTTGTGATATACTTGTTCCCCACGCTCCAAACTGCTCGAAAATAGCATTTGCAGCGTATTTGGAGCAACTTTTTTTATATGTATATTTCGTGACCAGGGAGCCGAGCATCGTCGAAATATCGACTTACACGTAATGAAACATTTTTATGATATTCTTGTTCCCCACATTCCAAACTGCTCGCATATAGCTTTTGCAGCGAATTTGGAGCAACTATTGTTCAGAGTATATTTAGTGTCCACGGAGCTGAGAATCGTCGAAATATCGACTTACACGAAATGAAATATTTTTGTGATATTCTTGTTTACCTTACTCCAAACTGCTCTTATATAGCTTTTGCAGCGAATTTGGAGCAAGTTTTGTTCAGAGTATATTTAGTGTCCAGGGAGCCGAGAATCGTCGAAATATCGACTTACTCGAAACGAAAAATTTTTGTGATATTCTTCTTCCCCACGCTCCAAACTGCTCGTATATAGCATTTGCAGCGAATTTGGAGCAACTTTTGTTATATGTATATTTCGTTACCAGGGAGCCGAGAATCGTCGAAATATCGACTTACACGAAATGAAATATTTTTGTGATATTCTTGTTTACCTTTCTCCAACCTGAAATATGTTTGTGATATTCTTGTTCCCCACGCTCCAAACTGCTCGTAAATAGCATTTGCAGCGAATTTGGAGCAACTTTTGTTATATGTATATTTCGTGACCAGGGAGCTGAGAATCGTCGAAATATCGACTTACACGAAATGAAATATTTTTGTGATATTCTTGTTTACCTTACTCCAAACTGCTCTTATATAGCTTTTGCAGCGAATTTGGAGCAAGTTTTGTTCAGAGTATATTTAGTGTCCAGGGAGCCGAGAATCGTCGAAATATCGACTTACAAAAAATGAAAAATTTTTGTGATATTCTTGTTCCCCACACTCCAAACTTCTTGTATATAGCTTTTGCAGTGAATTTGGAGGAACGATTGTTAGGATAATATAGTTCGTGTCCAGGAAGCTGAGAATCCTCGAAAAATCGACTTACGCGAAATGAAAAATTTTTGTGATATTCTTGTTCCCCACGCTCCAAACTGCTCGTAAATAGTATTTGCAGCGAATTTCGAGCAACTTTTGTTATATGTATATTTCGTTACCAGGGAGCCGAGAAACGTCGAAATATCGACTTACACGTAATGAAACATTTTTATGATATTCTTGTTCCCCGCGCTCCAAACTGCTCGTAAATAGCTTTTGCAGCGAATTTGGAGCAAGTTTTGTTCAGGGTATATTTAGTGTCCAGGGAGCCGAGAGTCGTCGACATATCGACTTACACGAAATGAAAAATTTTTGTGATATTCTTTTTCCCCACGCTCCAAACTGCTAGTATATAGCATTTGCAGCGAATTTGGAGCAACGTTTGGTATATGTATATTTCGTGACCAGGGAGCTGAGAATCGTCGAAATATCGACTTACACGAAATGAAATATTTTTATGATATTCTTGTTTACCTTACTCCAAACTGCACGTATATAGCATTTGCAGCGAATTTGGAGCAACTTTTGTTATATGTATTTTTCGTGTCCAGGGAGCCGAGAATCGTCGAAATATCAACTTACACGAAATGAAATATTTCTGTGATATTCTTGTTCCCCACGCTCCAAACTGTTCGTAAATAGCATTTGCAGCGAATTTGGAGCAACTTTTGTTATATGTTATTTTCGTGACCAGGGAGCCGAGAATCGTCGAAATATCGACTTACACGTAATGAAACATTTTTATGATATTCTTGTTCCCCGCGCTCCAAACTGCTCGAAAATAGCATTTGAGGCGAATTTGGAGCAACGTTTGGTATATGTATATTTCGTGACCAGGGAGCTGAGAATCGTCGAATATCGACTTACACGAAATGAAATATTTTTGTGATATTCTTATTTACCTTACTCCAAACTGCTCTTATATAGCTTACGCAGCGAATTTGGAGCAACCTTTGTTCAGAGTATATTTAGTGTCCAGGGAGCCGAGAATCGTCGAAATATCGACTTACACGAAATGAAAAATTTTTGCGATATTCTTGTTCCCCACGCTCCAAACTGCTCTTATATAGCTTTTGCAGCAAATTTGGAACAACTTTTGTTATATGTATTTTTCGTGTCCAGGGAGCCGAGAATCGTCGAAATATCGACTTACACGAAATGAAACATTTTTGTGATATTCTTGTTCCCCACACTCCAAACTTCTTGTATATAGCTTTTGCAGTGAATTTGGAGCAACGTTTGTTAGGTTAATATAGTTCGTGTCCAGGAAGCTGAGAATCCTCGAAAAATCGACATACGCGAAATGAAAAATTTTTGTGATATTCTTCTTCCCCACACTCTAAACTCCTCGTATATAGCATTTGCAGCGAATTTGGAACAACTTTTGTTATATGTATATTTCGTTACCAGGGAGCCGAGAATCGTCGAAATATCGACTTACACGAAATGAAATGTTTTTGTGATATTCTTGTTTACCTTACTCCAAACTGCTCTTATACAGCTTTTGCAGCGAATTTGGAACAACTTTTGTTATATGTATTTTTCGTGTCCAGGGAGCCGAGAATCGTCGAAATATCGACTTACACGAAATGAAATATTTTTGTGATATACTTGTTCCCCACGCTCCAAACTGCTCGAAAATAGCATTTGCAGCGTATTTGGAGCAACTTTTTTTATATGTATATTTCGTGACCAGGGAGCCGAGCATCGTCGAAATATCGACTTACACGTAATGAAACATTTTTATGATATTCTTGTTCCCCACATTCCAAACTGCTCGCATATAGCTTTTGCAGCGAATTTGGAGCAACTATTGTTCAGAGTATATTTAGTGTCCACGGAGCTGAGAATCGTCGAAATATCGACTTACACGAAATGAAATATTTTTGTGATATTCTTGTTTACCTTACTCCAAACTGCTCTTATATAGCTTTTGCAGCGAATTTGGAGCAAGTTTTGTTCAGAGTATATTTAGTGTCCAGGGAGCCGAGAATCGTCGAAATATCGACTTACTCGAAACGAAAAATTTTTGTGATATTCTTCTTCCCCACGCTCCAAACTGCTCGTATATAGCATTTGCAGCGAATTTGGAGCAACTTTTGTTATATGTATATTTCGTTACCAGGGAGCCGAGAATCGTCGAAATATCGACTTACACGAAATGAAATATTTTTGTGATATTCTTGTTTACCTTTCTCCAACCTGAAATATGTTTGTGATATTCTTGTTCCCCACGCTCCAAACTGCTCGTAAATAGCATTTGCAGCGAATTTGAAGCAACTTTTGTTATATGTATATTTCGTGACCAGGGAGCTGAGAATCGTCGAAATATCGACTTACACGAAATGAAATATTTTTGTGATATTCTTGTTTACCTTACTCCAAACTGCTCTTATATAGCTTTTGCAGCGAATTTGGAGCAAGTTTTGTTCAGAGTATATTTAGTGTCCAGGGAGCCGAGAATCGTCGAAATATCGACTTACAAAAAATGAAAAATTTTTGTGATATTCTTGTTCCCCACACTCCAAACTTCTTGTATATAGCTTTTGCAGTGAATTTGGAGGAACGATTGTTAGGATAATATAGTTCGTGTCCAGGAAGCTGAGAATCCTCGAAAAATCGACTTACGCGAAATGAAAAATTTTTGTGATATTCTTGTTCCCCACGCTCCAAACTGCTCGTAAATAGTATTTGCAGCGAATTTCGAGCAACTTTTGTTATATGTATATTTCGTTACCAGGGAGCCGAGAAACGTCGAAATATCGACTTACACGTAATGAAACATTTTTATGATATTCTTGTTCCCCGCGCTCCAAACTGCTCGTAAATAGCTTTTGCAGCGAATTTGGAGCAAGTTTTGTTCAGGGTATATTTAGTGTCCAGGGAGCCGAGAGTCGTCGACATATCGACTTACACGAAATGAAAAATTTTTGTGATATTCTTTTTCCCCACGCTCCAAACTGCTAGTATATAGCATTTGCAGCGAATTTGGAGCAACGTTTGGTATATGTATATTTCGTGACCAGGGAGCTGAGAATCGTCGAAATATCGACTTACACGAAATGAAATATTTTTATGATATTCTTGTTTACCTTACTCCAAACTGCACGTATATAGCATTTGCAGCGAATTTGGAGCAACTTTTGTTATATGTATTTTTCGTGTCCAGGGAGCCGAGAATCGTCGAAATATCAACTTACACGAAATGAAATATTTCTGTGATATTCTTGTTCCCCACGCTCCAAACTGTTCGTAAATAGCATTTGCAGCGAATTTGGAGCAACTTTTGTTATATGTTATTTTCGTGACCAGGGAGCCGAGAATCGTCGAAATATCGACTTACACGTAATGAAACATTTTTATGATATTCTTGTTCCCCGCGCTCCAAACTGCTCGAAAATAGCATTTGAGGCGAATTTGGAGCAACGTTTGGTATATGTATATTTCGTGACCAGGGAGCTGAGAATCGTCGAATATCGACTTACACGAAATGAAATATTTTTGTGATATTCTTATTTACCTTACTCCAAACTGCTCTTATATAGCTTACGCAGCGAATTTGGAGCAACCTTTGTTCAGAGTATATTTAGTGTCCAGGGAGCCGAGAATCGTCGAAATATCGACTTACACGAAATGAAAAATTTTTGCGATATTCTTGTTCCCCACGCTCCAAACTGCTCTTATATAGCTTTTGCAGCAAATTTGGAACAACTTTTGTTATATGTATTTTTCGTGTCCAGGGAGCCGAGAATCGTCGAAATATCGACTTACACGAAATGAAACATTTTTGTGATATTCTTGTTCCCCACACTCCAAACTTCTTGTATATAGCTTTTGCAGTGAATTTGGAGCAACGTTTGTTAGGTTAATATAGTTCGTGTCCAGGAAGCTGAGAATCCTCGAAAAATCGACATACGCGAAATGAAAAATTTTTGTGATATTCTTCTTCCCCACACTCTAAACTCCTCGTATATAGCATTTGCAGCGAATTTGGAACAACTTTTGTTATATGTATATTTCGTTACCAGGGAGCCGAGAATCGTCGAAATATCGACTTACACGAAATGAAATGTTTTTGTGATATTCTTGTTTACCTTACTCCAAACTGCTCTTATACAGCTTTTGCAGCGAATTTGGAACAACTTTTGTTATATGTATTTTTCGTGTGCAGGGAGCCGAGAATCGTCGAAATATCGACTTACACGAAATGAAATATTTTTGTGATATACTTGTTCCCCACGCTCCAAACTGCTCGAAAATAGCATTTGCAGCGTATTTGGAGCAACTTTTTTTATATGTATATTTCGTGACCAGGGAGCCGAGCATCGTCGAAATATCGACTTACACGTAATGAAACATTTTTATGATATTCTTGTTCCCCACATTCCAAACTGCTCGCATATAGCTTTTGCAGCGAATTTGGAGCAACTTTTTTTATATGTATATTTCGTGACCACGGAGCTGAGAATCGTCGAAATATCGACTTACACGAAATGAAATATTTTTATGATATTCTTGTTTACCTTACTCCAAACTGCACGTATATAGCATTTGCAGCGAATTTGGAGCAACTTTTGTTATATGTATTTTTCGTGTCCAGGGAGCCGAGAATCGTCGAAATATCGACTTATACGAAATGAAATATTTTTGTGATATTCTTGTTTACCTTACTCCAAACTTCCCTTATATAGCTTTTGCAGCGAATTTGGAGCAACTTTTGTGCAGAGTATATTTAGTGTCCAGGGAGCCGAGAATCATCGAAATATCGACTTACACGTAATGAAACATTTTTATGATATTCTTGTTCCCCGCGCTCCAAACTGCTCGTAAATAGCATTTGAGGCGAATTTGGAGCAACGTTTGGTATATGTATATTTCGTGACCACGGAGCTGAGAATCGTCGAAATATCGACTTACACGAAATGAAATATTTTTATGATATTCTTGTTTACCTTACTCCAAACTGCACGTATATAGCATTTGCAGCGAATTTGGAGCAACTTTTGTTATATGTATTTTTCGTGTCCAGGGAGCCGAGAATCGTCGAAATATCGACTTACACGAAATGAAATATTTTTGTGATATTCTTGTTTACCTTACTCCAAACTTCCCTTATATAGCTTTTGCAGCGAATTTGGAGCAACTTTTGTTCAGAGTATATTTAGTGTCCAGGGAGCCGAGAATCGTCGAAATATCGACTTACACGAAATGAAAAATATTTGCGATATTCTTGTTCCCCACACTCCAAACTTCTCGTATATAGCTTTTGCAGCGAATTTGGAGCAACGTTTGTTAGGATAATATATTTCGTGTCCAGGGAGCTGAGAATCCTCGAAAAATCGACTTACGCGAAATAAAAAATTTTTGTGATATTTTTCTTCCCCACGCTCCAAACTGCTCATATATAGCATTTGCAGCGAATTTGGAGCAACATTTGTTATATGTATTTTTCGTGTCCAGGGAGCCGAGAATCGTCGAAATATCAACTTACACGAAATGAAATATTTTGGTGATATTCTTGTTTACCTTACTCCAACCTGAAATATTTTTGTGATATTCTTGTTCCCCACGCTCCAAACTGCTCGTAAATAGCATTTGCAGCGAATTTGGAGCAACTTTTGTTATATGTATATTTTGTGACCAAGGAGCCGAGAATCGTCGAAATATCGACTTACACGTAATGAAACATTTTTATGATATTCTTGTTCCCCGCGCTCCAAACTGCTCGAAAATAGCATTTGAGGCGAATTTGGAGCAACGTTTGGTATATGTATATTTCGTGACCAGGGAGCTGAGAATCGTCGAAATATCGACTTACTCGAAATGAAATATTTTTTTGATATTCTTGTTTACCTTACTCCAGACTGCTCTTATATAGCTTTTGCAGCGAATTTGGAGCAAGTTTTGTTCAGAGTATATTTAGTGTCCAGGGAGCCGATAATCGTCGAAATATCGACTTACACGAAATGAAAAATTTTTGTGATATTCTTGTTCCCCACACTCCAAACTTCTTGTATATAGCTTTTGCAGTGAATTTGGAGCAACGTTTGTTAGGATAATATAGTTCGTGTCCAGGAAGCTGAGAATCCTCGAAAAATCGACTTACGCGAAATGAAAAATTTTTGTGATATTCTTGTTCCCCACGCTCCAAGCTGCTCGTAAATAGCATTTGCAGCGAATTTCGAGCAACTTTTGTTATATGTATATTTCGTTACCAGGGAGCCGAGAAACGTCGAAATATCGACTTACACGTGATGAAACATTTTTATGATATTCTTGTTCCCCGCGCTCCAAACTGCTCGTAAATAGCTTTTGCAGCGAATTTGGAGCAAGTTTTGTTCAGAGTATATTTAGTGTCCAGGCAGCCGAGAGTCGTCGAAATATCGACTTACACGAAATGAAAAATTTTTGTGATATTCTTGTTCCCCACACTCCAAACTTCTTGTATATAGCTTTTGCAGCGAATTTGGAGCAACTTTTGTTATATGTATATTTCGTTACCAGGGAGCCGAGAATCGTCGAAATATCGACTTACACGTAATGAAACATTTTTATGATATTCTTGTTCCCCACACTCCAAAATGCTCGTATATAGCTTTTGCAGCGAATTTGGAGCAACTGATGTTCAGAGTATATTTAGTGTCCAGGGAGCCGAGAATCGTCGAAATATCGACTTACATGAAATGAAAAATTTTTGTGATATTCTTGTTCCCAACACTTCAAAATTGTCGTATATAGCTTTTGCAGCGAATTTGGAGCAACGTTTGTTAGGATAATATATTTCGTGTCCAGGGAGCTGAGAATCCTCGAAATATCGACTTACGCGAAATGAAAAATTTTTGTGATATTCTTCTTCCCCACGCTCCAAACTGATCGTATATAGCATTTGCTGCGAATTTGGAGCAACTTTTGTTACATGTATATTTCGTGACCAGGGAGCCGAGAATCGTCGAAATATCGACTTACACGTAATGAAACATTTTTATGATATTCTTGTTCCCCGCGCTCCAAACTGCTCGTAAATAGCATTTGAGGCGAATTTGGAGCAACGTTTGGTATATGTATATTTCGTGACCACGGAGCTGAGAATCGTCGAAATATCGACTTACACGAAATGAAATATTTTTATGATATTCTTGTTTACCTTACTCCAAACTGCACGTATATAGCATTTGCAGCGAATTTGGAGCAACTTTTGTTATATGTATTTTTCGTGTCCAGGGAGCCGAGAATCGTCGAAATATCGACTTACACGAAATGAAATATTTTTGTGATATTCTTGTTTACCTTACTCCAAACTTCCCTTATATAGCTTTTGCAGCGAATTTGGAGCAACTTTTGTTCAGAGTATATTTAGTGTCCAGGGAGCCGAGAATCGTCGAAATATCGACTTACACGAAATGAAAAATATTTGCGATATTCTTGTTCCCCACACTCCAAACTTCTCGTATATAGCTTTTGCAGCGAATTTGGAGCAACGTTGTTAGGATAATATATTTCGTGTCCAGGGAGCTGAGAATCCTCGAAAAATCGACTTACGCGAAATAAAAAATTTTTGTGATATTCTTCTTCCCCACGCTCCAAACTGCTCGTATATAGCATTTGCAGCGAATTTGGAGCAACTTTTGTTATATGTATATTACGTTACCAGGGAGCCGAGAATCGTCGAAATATCGACTTACACGAAATGAAATATTTTGGTGATATTCTTGTTTACCTTACTCCAACCTGAAATATTTTTGTGATATTCTTGTTCCCCACGCTCCAAACTGCTCGTAAATAGCATTTGCAGCGAATTTGGAGCAACTTTTGTTATAAGTATATTTTGTGACCAAGGAGCCGAGAATCGTCGAAATATCGACTTACACGTAATGAAACATTTTTATGATATTCTTGTTCCCCGCGCTCCATACTGCTCGTAAATAACATTTGAGGCGAATTTGGAGCAACTTTTGGTATATGTATATTTCATGACCAGGGAGCTGAGAATCGGCGAAATATCGACTTAGGCGAAATGAAAAATTTTTGTGATATTCTTGTTGCCCACGCTCCAAACTGCTCTTATATAGCTTTTGCAGCTAATTTTGAACAACTTTTGTTATATGTATTTTTCGTGTCCAGGGAGCCGAGAATCGTCGATATATCGACTTACACGTAATTAAACATTTTTATGATATTCTTGTTCCCCACACTCCAAACTGCTCGTATATAGCTTTTGCAGCGAATTTGGAGTAACTAATGTTCAGAGTATATTTAGTGTCCAGGGAGCCGAGAATCGTCGAAATATCGACTTACACGAAATGAAATATTTTTGTGATATTCTTGTTTACCTTACTCCAAACTTCCCTTATATAGCTTTTGCAGCGAATTTGGAGCACCTTTTGTTCAGAGGATATTTAGTGTCCAGGGAGCCGAGAATCGTCGAAATATCGACTTACACGATATGAAAAATTTTTGCGATATTCTTGTTCCCCACACTCTAAACTTCTCGTATATAGCTTTTGCAGCGAATTTGGAGCAACGTTTGTTAGGATAATATCTTTCGTGTCCAAGGAGCTGAGAATCCTCGAAAAATCGACTTACGCGAAATGAAAAGTTTTTGTGATATTCTTCTTCCCCACGCTCCAAACTGCTCGTATATAGCATTTGCTGCGAATTTGGAGCAACTTTTGTTACATGTATATTTCGTGACCAAAGAGCCGAGAATCGTCGAAATATCGACTTACACGTAATGAAACATTTTTATGATATTCTTGTTCCCCGCGCTCCAAACTGCTCGTAAATAGCATTTGAGGCGAATTTGGAGCAACGTTTGGTATATGTATATTTCGTGACCAGGGATCTGAGAATCGTCGAAATATCGACTTACACGAAATGAAATATTTTTATGATATTCTTGTTTACCTTACTCCAAACTGCACGTATATAGCATTTGCAGCGAATTTGGAGCAACATTTGTTATATGTATTTTTCGTGTCCAGGGAGCCGAGAATCGTCGAAATATCAACTTACACGAAATGAAATATTTTTGTGATATTCCTGTTCCCCACGCTCCAAACTGCTCGTAAATAGCATTTGCAGCGAATTTGGAGCAACTTTTGTTATATGTATATTTCGTTACCAGGGAGCCGAGAATCGTCGAAATATCGACTTACACGTAATGTAACATTTTTATGATATTCTTGTTCCCCGCGCTCCAAACTGCTCGTAAATAGCATTTGAGGCGAATTTGGAGCAACGTTTGGTATATGTATATTTCGTGACCAGGGAGCTGAGAATCGTCGAAATATCGACTTACACGAAATGAAATATTTTTTTGATATTCTTGTTTACCTTACTCCAGACTGCTCTTATATAGCTTTTGCAGCGAATTTGGAGCAAGTTTTGTTCAGAGTATATTTAGTGTCCAGGGAGCCGAGAATCGTCGAAATATCGACTTACACGAAATGAAAAATTTTTGTGATATTCTTGTTCCCCGCGCTCCAAACTTCTTGTGTATAGCTTTTGCAGTGAATTTGGAGCAACGTTTGTTAGGATAATATAGTTCGTGTCCAGGAAGCTGAGAATCCTCGAAAAATCGACTTACGCGAAATGAAAAATTTTTGTGATATTCTTGTTCCCCACACTCCAAACTTCTTGTATATAGCTTTTGCAGCGAATTTGGAGCAACTTTTGTTATATGTATATTTCGTTACCAGGGAGCCGAGAATCGTCGAAATATCGACTTACACGTAATGAAACATTTTTATGATATTCTTGTTCCCCGCGCTCCAAACTTCTTGTATATAGCTTTTGCAGTGAATTTGGAGCAACGTTTGTTATTATATTATAGTTCGTGTCCAGGAAGCTGAGAATCCTCGAAAAATCGACTTACGCGAAATGAAAATTTTTTGTGATATTCTTCTTCCCCACGCTCCAAACTGCTAGTATATAGCATTTGCAGCGAATTTGGAGCAACTTTTGTTATATGTATATTTCGTGTCCAAGGAGCCGAGAATCGTCGAAATATCAACTTACACGAAATGAAATATTTTTGTGATATTCTTGTTCCCCACACTCCAAACTGCTCGTAAATAGCATTTGCAGCGAATTTGGAGCAACTTTTGTTATATGTATATTTCGTTACCAGGGAGCCGAGAATCGTCGAAATATCGACTTACACGTAATGAAACATTTTTATGATATTCTTGTTCCCCGCGCTCCAAACTGCTCGTAAATAACATTTGAGGCGAATTTGGAGCAACTTTTGGTATATTTATATTTCATGACCAGGGAGCTGAGAATCGGCGAAATATCGACTTAGGCGAAATGAAAAATTTTTGTGATATTCTTGTTCCCCACGCTCCAAACTGCTCTAATATAGCTTTTGCAGCGAATTTTGAACAACTTTTGTTATATGTATTTTTCGTGTCCAGGGAGCCGAGAATCGTCGATATATCGACTTACACGTAATTAAACATTTTTATGATATTCTTGTTCCCCACACTCCAAACTGCTCGTATATAGCTTTTGCAGCGAATTTGGAGTAACTAATGTTCAGAGTATATTTAGTGTCCAGGGAGCCGAGAATCGTCGAAATATCGACTTACACGAAATGAAAAATTTTTGTGATATTCTTGTTCCCCACACTCCAAAATTGTCGTATATAGCTTTTGCAGCGAATTTGGAGCAACGTTTGTTAGGATAATATATTTCGTGTCCAGGGAGCTGAGATTCCTCGAAAAATCGACTTACGCGAAATGAAAAATTTTTGTGATATTCTTCTTCCCCACGCTCCAAACTGCTCGTATATAGCATTTGCTGCGAATTTGGAGCAACTTTTGTTACAAGTATATTTCGTGTCCAGGGAGCCGAGAATCATCTAAATATCGACTTACACGTAATGAAACATTTTTATGATATTCTTGTTCCCCGCGCTCCAAACTGCTCGTAAATAGCATTTGAGGCGAATTTGGAGCAACGTTTGGTATATGTATATTTCGTGACCACGGAGCTGAGAATCGTCGAAATATCGACTTACACGAAATGAAATATTTTTATGATATTCTTGTTTACCTTACTCCAAACTGCACGTATATAGCATTTGCAGCGAATTTGGAGCAACTTTTGTTATATGTATTTTTCGTGTCCAGGGAGCCGAGAATCGTCGAAATATCGACTTACACGAAATGAAATATTTTTGTGATATTCTTGTTTACCTTACTCCAAACTTCCCTTATATAGCTTTTGCAGCGAATTTGGAGCAACTTTTGTGCAGAGTATATTTAGTGTCCAGGGAGCCGAGAATCATCGAAATATCGACTTACACGTAATGAAACATTTTTATGATATTCTTGTTCCCCGCGCTCCAAACTGCTCGTAAATAGTATTTGAGGCGAATTTGGAGCAACGTTTGGTATATGTATATTTCGTGACCACGGAGCTGAGAATCGTCGAAATATCGACTTACACGAAATGAAATATTTTTATGATATTCTTGTTTACCTTACTCCAAACTGCACGTATATAGCATTTGCAGCGAATTTGGAGCAACTTTTGTTATATGTATTTTTCGTGTCCAGGGAGCCGAGAATCGTCGAAATATCGACTTACACGAAATGAAATATTTTTGTGATATTCTTGTTTACCTTACTCCAAACTTCCCTTATATAGCTTTTGCAGCAAATTTGGAGCAACTTTTGTTCAGAGTATATTTAGTGTCCAGGGAGCCGAGAATCGTCGAAATATCGACTTACACGAAATGAAAAATATTTGCGATATTCTTGTTCCCCACACTCCAAACTTCTCGTATATAGCTTTTGCAGCGAATTTGGAGCAACGTTTGTTAGGATAATATATTTCGTGTCCAGGGAGCTGAGAATCCTCGAAAAATCGACTTACGCGAAATAAAAAATTTTTGTGATATTCTTCTTCCCCACGCTCCAAACTGCTCGTATATAGCATTTGCAGCGAATTTGGAGCAACATTTGTTATATGTATTTTTCGTGTCCAGGGAGCCGAGAATCGTCGAAATATCAACTTACACGAAATGAAATATTTTTGTGATATTCCTGTTCCCCACGCTCCAAGCTGCTCGTAAATAGCATTTGCAGCGAATTTGGAGCAACTTTTGTTATATGTATATTTCGTTACCAGGGAGCCGAGAATCGTCGAAATATCGACTTACACGAAATGAAATATTTTGGTGATATTCTTGTTTACCTTACTCCAACCTGAAATATTTTTGTGATATTCTTGTTCCCCACGCTCCAAACTGCTCGTAAATAGCATTTGCAGCGAATTTGGAGCAACTTTTGTTATATGTATATTTTGTGACCAAGGAGCCGAGAATCGTCGAAATATCGACTTACACGTAATGAAACATTTTTATGATATTCTTGTTCCCCGCGCTCCAAACTGCTCGAAAATAGCATTTGAGGCGAATTTGGAGCAACGTTTGGTATATGTATATTTCGTGACCAGGGAGCTGAGAATCGTCGAAATATCGACTTACTCGAAATGAAATATTTTTTTGATATTCTTGTTTACCTTACTCCAGACTGCTCTTATATAGCTTTTGCAGCGAATTTGGAGCAAGTTTTGTTCAGAGTATATTTAGTGTCCAGGGAGCCGATAATCGTCGAAATATCGACTTACACGAAATGAAAAATTTTTGTGATATTCTTGTTCCCCACACTCCAAACTTCTTGTATATAGCTTTTGCAGTGAATTTGGAGCAACGTTTGTTAGGATAATATAGTTCGTGTCCAGGAAGCTGAGAATCCTCGAAAAATCGACTTACGCGAAATGAAAAATTTTTGTGATATTCTTGTTCCCCACGCTCCAAGCTGCTCGTAAATAGCATTTGCAGCGAATTTCGAGCAACTTTTGCTATATGTATATTTCGTTACCAGGGAGCCGAGAAACGTCGAAATATCGACTTACACGTAATGAAACATTTTTATGATATTCTTGTTCCCCGCGCTCCAAACTGCTCGTAAATAGCTTTTGCAGCGAATTTGGAGCAAGTTTTGTTCAGAGTATATTTAGTGTCCAGGCAGCCGAGAATCGTCGAAATATCGACTTACACGAAATGAAATATTTTTGTGATATTCTTGTTCCCCACGCTCCAAACTGCTCGTAAATAGCATTTGCAGCGAATTTGGAGCAACCTTTGTTATATGTATATTTCGTTACCAGGGAGCCGAGAATCGTCGAAATATCGACTTACACGTAATGAAACATTTTTATGATATTCTTGTTCCCCACACTCCAAAATGCTCGTATATAGCTTTTGCAGCGAATTTGGAGCAACTGATGTTCAGAGTATATTTAGTGTCCAGGGAGCCGAGAATCGTCGAAATATCGACTTACACGAAATGAAAAATTTTTGTGATATTCTTGTTCCCCACGCTCCAAGCTGCTCGTAAATAGCATTTGCAGCGAATTTCGAGCAACTTTTGCTATATGTATATTTCGTTACCAGGGAGCCGAGAAACGTCGAAATATCGACTTACACGTAATGAAACATTTTTATGATATTCTTGTTCCCCGCGCTCCAAACTGCTCGTAAATAGCTTTTGCAGCGAATTTGGAGCAAGTTTTGTTCAGAGTATATTTAGTGTCCAGGCAGCCGAGAATCGTCGAAATATCGACTTACACGAAATGAAATATTTTTGTGATATTCTTGTTCCCCACGCTCCAAACTGCTCGTAAATAGCATTTGCAGCGAATTTGGAGCAACCTTTGTTATATGTATATTTCGTTACCAGGGAGCCGAGAATCGTCGAAATATCGACTTACACGTAATGAAACATTTTTATGATATTCTTGTTCCCCACACTCCAAAATGCTCGTATATAGCTTTTGCAGCGAATTTGGAGCAACTGATGTTCAGAGTATATTTAGTGTCCAGGGAGCCGAGAATCGTCGAAATATCGACTTACACGAAATGAAAAATTTTTGTGATATTCTTGTTCCCAACACTTCAAAATTGTCGTATATAGCTTTTGCAGCGAATTTGGAGCAACGTTTGTTAGGATAATATATTTCGTGTCCAGGGAGCTGAGAATCCTCGAAATATCGACTTACGCGAAATGAAAAATTTTTGTGATATTCTTCTTCCCCACGCTCCAAACTGATCGTATATAGCATTTGCTGCGAATTTGGAGCAACTTTTGTTACATGTATATTTCGTGACCAGGGAGCCGAGAATCGTCGAAATATCGACTTACACGTAATGAAACATTTTTATGATATTCTTGTTCCCCGCGCTCCAAACTGCTCGTAAATAGCATTTGAGGCGAATTTGGAGCAACGTTTGGTATATGTATATTTCGTGACCACGGAGCTGAGAATCGTCGAAATATCGACTTACACGAAATGAAATATTTTTATGATATTCTTGTTTACCTTACTCCAAACTGCACGTATATAGCATTTGCAGCGAATTTGGAGCAACTTTTGTTATATGTATTTTTCGTGTCCAGGGAGCCGAGAATCGTCGAAATATCGACTTACACGAAATGAAATATTTTTGTGATATTCTTGTTTACCTTACTCCAAACTTCCCTTATATAGCTTTTGCAGCGAATTTGGAGCAACTTTTGTTCAGAGTATATTTAGTGTCCAGGGAGCCGAGAATCGTCGAAATATCGACTTACACGAAATGAAAAATATTTGCGATATTCTTGTTCCCCACACTCCAAACTTCTCGTATATAGCTTTTGCAGCGAATTTGGAGCAACGTTGTTAGGATAATATATTTCGTGTCCAGGGAGCTGAGAATCCTCGAAAAATCGACTTACGCGAAATAAAAAATTTTTGTGATATTCTTCTTCCCCAGGCTCCAAACTGCTCCTATATAGCATTTGCAGCGAATTTGGAGCAACATTTGTTATATGTATTTTTCGTGTCCAGGGAGCCGAGAATCGTCGAAATATCAACTTACACGAAATGAAATATTTTTGTGATATTCCTGTTCCCCACGCTCCAAACTGCTCGTAAATAGCATTTGCAGCGAATTTGGAGCAACTTTTGTTATATGTATATTACGTTACCAGGGAGCCGAGAATCGTCGAAATATCGACTTACACGAAATGAAATATTTTGGTGATATTCTTGTTTACCTTACTCCAACCTGAAATATTTTTGTGATATTCTTGTTCCCCACGCTCCAAACTGCTCGTAAATAGCATTTGCAGCGAATTTGGAGCAACTTTTGTTATAAGTATATTTTGTGACCAAGGAGCCGAGAATCGTCGAAATATCGACTTACACGAAATGAAAAATTTTTGTGATATTCTTGTTCCCCACACTCCAAACTTCTTGTATATAGCTTTTGCAGCGAATTTGGAGCAACTTTTGTTATATGTATATTTCGTTACCAGGGAGCCGAGAATCGTCGAAATATCGACTTACACGTAATGAAACATTTTTATGATATTCTTGTTCCCCGCGCTCCATACTGCTCGTAAATAACATTTGAGGCGAATTTGGAGCAACCTTTGGTATATGTATATTTCATGACCAGGGAGCTGAGAATCGGCGAAATATCGACTTAGGCGAAATGAAAAATTTTTGTGATATTCTTGTTGCCCACGCTCCAAACTGCTCTTATATAGCTTTTGCAGCGAATTTGGAGTAACTAATGTTCAGAGTATATTTAGTGTCCAGGGAGCCGAGAATCGTCGAAATATCGACTTACACGAAATGAAATATTTTTGCGATATTCTTGTTTACCTTACTCCAAACTTCCCTTATATAGCTTTTGCAGCGAATTTGGAGCACCTTTTGTTCAGAGTATATTTAGTGTCCAGGGAGCCGAGAATCGTCGAAATATCGACTTACACGATATGAAAAATTTTTGCGATATTCTTGTTCCCCACACTCTAAACTTCTCGTATATAGCTTTTGCAGCGAATTTGGAGCAACGTTTGTTAGGATAATATCTTTCGTGTCCAAGGAGCTGAGAATCCTCGAAAAATCGACTTACGCGAAATGAAAAGTTTTTGTGATATTCTTCTTCCCCACGCTCCAAACTGCTCGTATATAGCATTTGCTGCGAATTTGGAGCAACTTTTGTTACATGTATATTTCGTGACCAAAGAGCCGAGAATCGTCGAAATATCGACTTACACGTAATGAAACATTTTTATGATATTCTTGTTCCCCGCGCTCCAAACTGCTCGTAAATAGCATTTGAGGCGAATTTGGAGCAACGTTTGGTATATGTATATTTCGTGACCAGGGATCTGAGAATCGTCGAAATATCGACTTACACGAAATGAAATATTTTTATGATATTCTTGTTTACCTTACTCCAAACTGCACGTATATAGCATTTGCAGCGAATTTGGAGCAACATTTGTTATATGTATTTTTCGTGTCCAGGGAGCCGAGAATCGTCGAAATATCAACTTACACGAAATGAAATATTTTTGTGATATTCCTGTTCCCCACGCTCCAAACTGCTCGTAAATAGCATTTGCAGCGAATTTGGAGCAACTTTTGTTATATGTATATTTCGTTAGCAGGGAGCCGAGAATCGTCGAAATATCGACTTACACGTAATGTAACATTTTTATGATATTCTTGTTCCCCGCGCTCCAAACTGCTCGTAAATAGCATTTGAGGCGAATTTGGAGCAACGTTTGGTATATGTATATTTCGTGACCAGGGAGCTGAGAATCGTCGAAATATCGACTTACACGAAATGAAATATTTTTTTGATATTCTTGTTTACCTTACTCCAGACTGCTCTTATATAGCTTTTTCAGCGAATTTGGAGCAAGTTTTGTTCAGAGTATATTTAGTGTCCAGGGAGCCGAGAATCGTCGAAATATCGACTTACACGAAATGAAAAATTTTTGTGATATTCTTGTTCCCCGCGCTCCAAACTTCTTGTATATAGCTTTTGCAGTGAATTTGGAGCAACGTTTGTTAGGATAATATAGTTCGTGTCCAGGAAGCTGAGAATCCTCGAAAAATCGACTTACGCGAAATGAAAAATTTTTGTGATATTCTTGTTCCCCACACTCCAAACTTCTTGTATATAGCTTTTGCAGCGAATTTGGAGCAACTTTTGTTATATGTATATTTCGTTACCAGGGAGCCGAGAATCGTCGAAATATCGACTTACACGTAATGAAACATTTTTATGATATTCTTGTTCCCCGCGCTCCAAACTTCTTGTATATAGCTTTTGCAGTGAATTTGGAGCAACGTTTGTTAGGATATTATAGTTCGTGTCCAGGAAGCTGAGAATCCTCGAAAAATCGACTTACGCGAAATGAAAATTTTTTGTGATATTCTTCTTCCCCACGCTCCAAACTGCTAGTATATAGCATTTGCAGCGAATTTGGAGCAACTTTTGTTATATGTATATTTCGTGTCCAAGGAGCCGAGAATCGTCGAAATATCAACTTACACGAAATGAAATATTTTTGTGATATTCTTGTTCCCCACACTCCAAACTGCTCGTAAATAGCATTTGCAGCGAATTTGGAGCAACTTTTGTTATATGTATATTTCGTTACCAGGGAGCCGAGAATCGTCGAAATATCGACTTACACGTAATGAAACATTTTTATGATATTCTTGTTCCCCGCGCTCCAAACTGCTCGTAAATAACATTTGAGGCGAATTTGGAGCAACTTTTGGTATATTTATATTTCATGACCAGGGAGCTGAGAATCGGCGAAATATCGACTTAGGCGAAATGAAAAATTTTTGTGATATTCTTGTTCCTCACGCTCCAAACTGCTCTAATATAGCTTTTGCAGCGAATTTTGAACAACTTTTGTTATATGTATTTTTCGTGTCCAGGGAGCCGAGAATCGTCGATATATCGACTTACACGTAATTAAACATTTTTATGATATTCTTGTTCCCCACACTCCAAACTGCTCGTATATAGCTTTTGCAGCGAATTTGGAGTAACTAATGTTCAGAGTATATTTAGTGTCCAGGGAGCCGAGAATCGTCGAAATATCGACTTACACGAAATGAAATATTTTTGTGATATTCTTGTTTACCTTACTCCAAACTTCCCTTATATAGCTTTTGCAGCGAATTTGGAGCACCTTTTGTTCAGAGTATATTTAGTGTCCAGGGAGCCGAGAATCGTCGAAATATCGACTTACACGAAATGAAAAATTTTTGCGATATTCTTGTTCCCCACACTCTAAACTTCTCGTATATAGCTTTTGCAGCGAATTTGGAGCAACGTTTGTTAGGATAATATCTTTCGTGTCCAAGGAGCTGAGAATCCTCGAAAAATCGACTTACGCGAAATGAAAAGTTTTTGTGATATTCTTCTTCCCCACGCTCCAAACTGCTCGTATATAGCATTTGCTGCGAATTTGGAGCAACTTTTGTTACATGTATATTTCGTGACCAAAGAGCCGAGAATCGTCGAAATATCGACTTACACGTAATGAAACATTTTTATGATATTCTTGTTCCCTGCGCTCCAAACTGCTCGTAAATAGCATTTGAGGCGAATTTGGAGCAACGTTTGGTATATGTATATTTCGTGACCAGGGATCTGAGAATCGTCGAAATATCGACTTACACGAAATGAAATATTTTTATGATATTCTTGTTTACCTTACTCCAAACTGCACGTATATAGCATTTGCAGCGAATTTGGAGCAACATTTGTTATATGTATTTTTCGTGTCCAGGGAGCCGAGAATCGTCGAAATATCAACTTACACGAAATGAAATATTTTTGTGATATTCCTGTTCCCCACGCTCCAAACTGCTCGTAAATAGCATTTGCAGCGAATTTGGAGCAACTTTTGTTATATGTATATTTCGTTACCAGGGAGCCGAGAATCGTCGAAATATCGACTTACACGTAATGTAACATTTTTATGATATTCTTGTTCCCCGCGCTCCAAACTGCTCGTAAATAGCATTTGAGGCGAATTTGGAGCAACTTTTGGTATATGTATATTTCATGACCAGGGAGCTGAGAATCGGCGAAATATCGACTTAGGCGAAATAAAAAATTTTTGTGATATTCTTGTTCCCCACACTCCAAACTGCTCGTATATAGCTTTTGCAGCGAATTTAGAGCAACCTTTGTTCAGAGTATATTTAGTGTCCAGGGAGCCGAGAATCGTCGAAATATCGACTTACACGAAATGAAATATTTTTGTGATATTCTTGTTCCCCACGCTCCAAACTGCTCGTAAATAGCATTTGCAGCGAATTTGGAGCAACTTTTGTTATATATATATTTCGTTACCATGGAGCCGAGAATCGTCGAAATATCGACTTACACGAAATGAAATATTTTTGTGATATTCTTGTTTACCTTACTCCAACCTGAAATATTTTTGTGATATTCTTGTTCCCCACGCTCCAAACTGCTCGTAAATAGCATTTGCAGTGAATTTGGAGCAACTTTTGTTATATGTATATTTTGTGACCAAGGAGCCGAGAATCGTCGAAATATCGACTTACACGTAATGAAACATTTTTATGATATTCTTGTTCCCCGCGCTCCAAACTGCTCGAAAATAGCATTTGAGGCGAATTTGGAGCAACGTTTGGTATATGTATATTTCGTGACCAGGGAGCTGAGAATCGTCGAAATATCGACTTACACGAAATGAAATATTTTTGTGATATTCTTGTTTACCTTACTACAAACTGCTCTTATATAGCTTTTGCAGCGAATTTGGAGCAAGTTTTGTTCAGAGTATATTTAGTGTCCAGGGAGCCGAGAATCGTCGAAATATCGACTTACACGAAATGAAAAATTTTTGTGATATTCTTGTTCCCCACACTCCAAACTTCTTGTATATAGCTTTTGCAGTGAATTTGGAGGAACGTTTGTTAGGATAATATAGTTCGTGTCCAGGAAGCTGAGAATCCTCGAAAAATCGACTTACGCGAAATGAAAAATTTTTGTGATATTCTTGTTCCCCACGCTCCAAACTGCTCGTAAATAGCATTTGCAGCGAATTTCGAGCAACTTTTGTTATATGTATATGTCGTTACCAGGGAGCCGAGAAACGTCGAAATATCGACTTACACGTAATGAAACATTTTTATGATATTCTTGTTCCCCGCGCTCCAAACTGCTCGTAAATAGCTTTTGCAGCGAATTTGGAGCAAGTTTTGTTCAGAGTATATTTAGTGTCCAGGGAGCCGAGAGTCGTCGAAATATCGACTTACACGAAATGAAAAATTTTTGTGATATTCTTGTTCCCCACACTCCAAACTTCTTGTATATAGCTTTTGCAGTGAATTTGGAGCAACGTTTGTTAGGATAATATAGTTCGTGTCCAGGAAGCTGAGAATCCTCGAAAAATCGACTTACGCGAAATGAAAAATTTTTGTGATATTCTTCTTCCCCACGCTCCAAACCGCTAGTATATAGCATTTGCAGCGAATTTGGAGCAACTTTTGTTATATGTATATTTCGTGTCCAGGGAGCCGAGAATCGTCGAAATATCAACTTACACGAAATGAAATATTTTTGTGATATTCTTGTTCCCCACGCTCCAAACTGCTCGTAAATAGCATTTGCAGCGAATTTGGTGCAACTTTTGTTATATGTATATTTCATGACCAGGGAGCTGAGATTCGGCGAAATATCGACTTAGGCGAAATGAAAAATTTTTGTGATATTCTTGTTCCCCACGCTCCAAACTGCTGTTATATAGCTTTTGCAGCGAATTTTGAACAACTTTTGTTATATGTATTTTTCGTGTCCAGGGAGCCGAGAATCGTCGATATATCGACTTACACGTAATGAAACATTTTTATGATATTCTTGTTCCCCATACTCCAAACTGCTCGTATATAGCTTTTGCAGCGAATTTGGAGTAACTAATGTTCAGAGTATATTTAGTTTCCAGGGAGCCGAGAATCGTCGAAATATCGACTTACACGAAATGAAATATTTTTGTGATATTCTTGTTTACCTTACTCCAAACTTCCCTTATATAGCTTTTGCAGCGAATTTGGAGCACCTTTTGTTCAGAGTATATTTAGTGTCCAGGGAGCCGAGAATCGTCGAAATATCGACTTACACGAAATGAAAAATTTTTGCGATATTCTTGTTCCCCACACTCTAAACTTCTCGTATATAGCTTTTGCAGCGAATTTGGAGCAACGTTTGTTAGGATAATATCTTTCGTGTCCAAGGAGCTGAGAATCCTCGAAAAATCGACTTACGCGAAATGAAAAATTTTTGTGATATTCTTCTTCCCCACGCTCCAAACTGCTCGTATATAGCATTTGCTGCGAATTTGGAGCAACTTTTGTTACATGTATATTTCGTGACCAAAGAGCCGAGAATCGTCGAAATATCGACTTACACGTAATGAAACATTTTTATGATATTCTTGTTCCCCGCGCTCCAAACTGCTCGTAAATAGCATTTGAGGCGAATTTGGAGCAACGTTTGGTATATGTATATTTCGTGACCACGGAGCTGAGAATCGTCGAAATATCGACTTACACGAAATGAAATATTTTTATGATATTCTTGTTTACCTTACTCCAAACTGCACGTATATAGCATTTGCAGCGAATTTGGAGCAACATTTGTTATATGTATTTTTCGTGTCCAGGGAGCTGAGAATCGTCGAAATATCAACTTACACGAAATGAAATATTTTTGTGATATTCCTGTTCCCCACGCTCCAAACTGCTCGTAAATAGCATTTGCAGCGAATTTGGAGCAACTTTTGTTATATGTATATTTCGTTACCAGGGAGCCGAGAATCGTCGAAATATCGACTTACACGTAATGTAACATTTTTATGATATTCTTGTTCCCCGCGCTCCAAACTGCTCGTAAATAGCATTTGAGGCGAATTTGGTGCAACTTTTGGTATATGTATATTTCATGACCAGGGAGCTGAGAATCGGCGAAATATCGACTTAGGCGAAATGAAAAATTTTTGTGATATTCTTGTTCCCCACACTCCAAACTGCTCGTATATAGCTTTTGCAGCGAATTTAGAGCAACCTTTGTTCAGAGTATATTTAGTATCCAGGGAGCCGAGAATCGTCGAAATATCGACTTACACGAAATGAAATATTTTTGTGATATTCTTATTCCCCACGCTCCTAACTGCTCGTAAATAGCATTTGCAGCGAATTTGGAGCAACTTTTGTTATATGTATATTTCGTTACCAGGGAGCCGAGAATCGTCGAAATATCGACTTACACGAAATGAAATATTTTTGTGATATTCTTGTTTACCTTACTCCAACCTGAAATATTTTTGTGATATTCTTGTTCCCCACGCTCCAAACTGCTCGTAAATAGCATTTGCAGCGAATTTGGAGCAACTTTTGTTATATGTATATTTTGTGACCAAGGAGCCGAGAATCGTCGAAATATCGACTTACACGTAATGAAACATTTTTATGATATTCTTGTTCCCCGCGCTCCAAACTGCTCGAAAATAGCATTTGAGGCGAATTTGGAGCAACGTTTGGTATATGTATATTTCGTGACCAGGGAGCTGAGAATCGTCGAAATATCGACTTACACGAAATGAAATATTTTTGTGATATTCTTGTTTACCTTACTACAAACTGCTCTTATATAGCTTTTGCTGCGAATTTGGAGCAAGTTTTGTTCAGAGTATATTTAGTGTCCAGGGAGCCGAGAATCGTCGAAATATCGACTTACACGAAATGAAAAATTTTTGTGATATTCTTGTTCCCCACACTCCAAACTTCTTGTATATAGCTTTTGCAGTGAATTTGGAGGAACGTTTGTTAGGATAATATAGTTCGTGTCCAGGAAGCTGAGAATCCTCGAAAAATCGACTTACGCGAAATGAAAAATTTTTGTGATATTCTTGTTCCCCACGCTCCAAACTGCTCGTAAATAACATTTGCAGCGAATTTCGAGCAACTTTTGTTATATGTATATGTCGTTACCAGGGAGCCGAGAAACGTCGAAATATCGACTTACACGTAATGAAACATTTTTATGATATTCTTGTTCCCCGCGGTCCAAACTGCTCGTAAATAGCTTTTGCAGCGAATTTGGAGCAAGTTTTGTTCAGAGTATATTTAGTGTCCAGGGAGCCGAGAGTCGTCGAAATATCGACTTACACGAAATGAAAAATTTTTGTGATATTCTTGTTCCCCACACTCCAAACTTCTTGTATATAGCTTTTGCAGAGAATTTGGAGCAACGTTTGTTAGGATAATATTGTGACGGGCTGGAATATCGGAGACCTGAATTCAAAAGTTTTAGCATTCTCTAGCTCTCGGGAAAGTACGGACTTGGACATGTGCGTCAGAGAACGGAAGTCACACCTCTCCATAGGTTATTTTAGTAAACATGACTTCCGTTCTGAACCACAGAGTCCATTCTCGCGGTTGGTAAAGAATCCTGTTTTTCAGTTATTTACAGGATTCTTGGGGTGTACCGCATCCTCGGTTTTTCTAGGGGATACGGACACTCCTGTTGACGTAAAAAGGGAAAGTTCACCGGAAGGGGGTTCATATATAATCCCAGAGAACAGACCGGAAAGAGAGAGTTTTTACAGGGCGGCTCTAGGCTTGAGAAGTCGTAGTGCAAGTTATTGAGTCGATCACATTCGACGTTAGACGGGTCTCCGACGTCCCAATCTGTCATCGAAACTCCTCGGTAAGTACGGCCGCAGGCCATACCTTCAACAACTTTAATAAGCTGTAGACATGTAATAAAGCCCCGGGTAAAGCATAATGTAGCATCATGTATTGGTAATAGCTCTGATTAAATATGGTCAAACGTTCTACTTGGACTTGATTAAATGTTAGAGTAAGCTTACCCCTTTCCCGAGCTATGTTCCCCAAATGCCTACGAAACGGTCGTGACATTTATTGGTGGAGGCGCCGACTTTTGGGATGAATGATACCTCAAAAGCATGATTTCTTTGTTGTACTCTCGTATGCCATGCAATGTGATAATGTTACGTTAGGCCTATGTTTCTGTGTATTGTTTTGCTTGGGATGTACATTGTATTTGTTGCTGTGTCTTGGGAAAATCCTTCCGCCTAGCTGTTGGTCGGAATGCTAAATTTATCGCTTCATGTCACAAAGCTTCATAGATAACCTTGCAAGTGATAGCCCCACTTCAAAAGAAATACGTAAGTTGTATAAACAATATCTAAGGTTGCAGGATTCTCAGATTCAAGTTCACACTGGTACTCTAAACGATCTTCAAAGCATCTCTAGAGAGCTACAGGATACCCAGCAATATATGTCAGAAATTAGGTTAAGGTCAGGTCGCTGCATAGATAGATCACAGGAACCACTAAATTTTTCGCGGGAGCGTAGTAGGAGTGTCGGGGATTTGGATAAAGAATTAATTAATAGGGACGTTAGTGTGACAGATCAGGATAGTAAACTCATTATGCCAGAATCGGGTACCAAAGCTGGGGGATCATTGATTCCCCCAACTCTGTCATTTGCTAGACCTGTTATTGACCCGGGAACGTTTGAAGGTAAACCAGCGCAAGACATTAGATTATATCTCTACAACTTTGATACCGTGGCTGTTGCCAATGGATGGGGTGAGGAACAGAAAAAGCAGTACCTACCGTGTTATCTAAGGGGAGCTGCGGCTACCTGGTTTCAAACATTTGTCCCTCGCAACATTGGGTACCGGTGGGATGATTTGAGAAAAGCCTTAGAAAAAGCCTTCGCTGCGCTCGCTGAAGAAGATGTGTTGGAATTTCAACTCCGACAGCGGGTGCAAGAAATTACAGAACCCACGGAAAAATATGTGTATGAGATGTTAGCACTATGTGATAGGGTTAATCCTGATATGTCGGAAAGGGAACAAATCAGACATATTCTTCGGGGTCTGAAGCCGTCACTCCTGGAGCAGGTGCTGCCAGCAGATCCACGTACGGTGAAAGACTTAGTACAATACACCCGACGGATCGAGACTGCCAGGTACTTGGCAGGTCAAAGGGTTGACAATATGGTCACCAATCGCCCTCCAGTATCCGCCATTAGGACTTCGAGCCTCTCGGAACAAGTTGAAAACCTCGCACAAGGGATGCGGGAACTTCAACAACAAATGAAGCAATTTACAGCTGGGGGTAGGCCAATGGGGAATTTTCCGCGGCCCCCATTTAGGGGAAACTCCAATAGGGGTAGAGGCTCAGGACGAGGACGCCCGATGGGTCAGGGACGCCCACGTCCAGAGAGAACGGAGGATGGGAGGCCCATTTGTTTTAACTGCCGCCGTCCGGGACACGTGGCCCTTAATTGCTCTAGGAATCAGAATTACCCAAACGGGGAACGCCCGTCACGGCTAAGTCGGCCGTGACGGTAGAAGGCACACACAAGGAAGTTCGGCAAGTTAACACTATCACACCAGCTAATGTTTTGACTCTCAAAGGCACTATTAAGGGCACTTTAGTCGATATACTATTAGACACAGGGAGTGCTGTCAGCATTGTTAGTTCTCATTTTGTTCATGGCCCAAAACTACCTTTGACGAGTCCTTTCATCCTTAAAACAGCAGATAACAAACTGTTAGACGTTTCTTTTCATACATATCTTCAATTTCAGTTAGGCAATATTTGTTTTGAGGAAGATTTGTTGGTTGTTGCCGATTTTCCTTACACTCTGTTACTCGGTATGGACTTTCTTAAACGATACCATGCTGTTTTGGACTTTAATTCTTCTACAGTGGGTCTACGTACTTCACAGAATCGACACATTCCCTTACCATGTGGCGAGCGGCAACATTATCCTTTGTCGCAGATTACTCTCGAACCAGAGGCTGGGGAGAAGGCGTGTAAGGCTGTAGTATCTGAAGACGTGCGCTTACCCCCCTTTTCCACGACTTATATACCCATCCATCTAACAGGTCAACACACTCGTGATATTATGGTAGAACCTTTGGTAGGTTTGATGCGGAAAAAGCAACTTCAAATTTTACCTGTTATGTGCGTGGCAGCGTCAGAAATTAGGGTGCCTGTGCATAACAATACGGCGGTGCCGCAAACACTGTTTACAGGCACGTCGTTGGGACAAATCCATGACGTAGCGCTAGTACAAGCTAATAACTGGAGTACCCATGATGTTTTAGATACTCAGGTTAACGACGTTACTGTCCATTTGAATTCGCAACTCAGCGCCCGGCAGAGATACACCTTGCAAACTTTAATAAAGAAATATTCCCATGTTTTTGCCACTAGGTTGCAAGATCTAGGTACCGCTAAGGTAGATGAGTTTAGGATTGAGGTAAATGACCCCACCCCAATTAGTCAACGACCTTACAGGGTGTCGCATCACCAGAGACAGATAATTGAAAATCAGGTTAAGGAAATGAAGGATGCTGGTATCATCCGGGATTCTTCGAGCCCGTGGGCATCCCCGGTAGTTTTGGTAAAGAAGCGGGATGGAACGACGAGATTCTGTGTGGACTTCAGGAAAGTCAACAGTGTAACAGTCACATCATCGTTTCCATTACCCCTCATTGATGACCTGCTCAGTTACTTAGGGAAGTCAAAGTGGTATTGCTCGTTGGATTTATTGAGTGCCTATTTCCAGGTCCCTATAGCTGAGGATTGTAAAAAGTTTACTGGGTTCATTACCAGCCAGGGGTCCTGGGAGTTCAACCGCATGGCTTTTGGCCTTCAGAATGCCCCAAGGTTCTTTAGCTCATTGGCGGATAAGTTACTAGGAGACCTTAAGTATAAGAAAGCGATAGTCTACCTTGACGATATCCTGGTGTTTGCGGAAAGCTTTGAGCAGCTTTTGGCAAACTTGGAGGAAGTGTTTCAGAGATTAGTAAAGTGTAATTTTAAATTAAAGCCAGAGAAATGTTTCTTTGCAATGACGAAAATTAAACTATTGGGGTTTGAGGTATCTAAGGCAGGTATTACCCCGGATACGGATAAGATAAGAGCTATTAAGGAACTTCCCGCCCCTAAGACAGTAAGGGATGTCCGCCGTGTCCTGGGATTGTTTAGCTTTTACCGACGGTTTGTGGAAAACTTTGCTACTATAGCACACCCTTTGCATTCACTTACTAGGGTAAGTCAAGACTTTATATGGACAGATGAACAACAACAAGCATTTGACCGGCTAAAAGACGCCCTGACGTCCGCACCCGTGCTAGCACACTATTTACCAGGGGCACCAACAAGGATACATGCGGATGCCAGTGGAGTAGGCATTGGGTGTTGCCTCCTGCAGGAAATTAATGGGGCATGGCATCCCATAGCTTATAGTAGCCGCGTACTCAATAAATATGAGAAAAATTATAGTGTGTCTGAAAAAGAGCTGCTTTCCATCATATACGCGGTGTGTCACTTTAGACCCTTCATTTACGGGTATCCGGTACAGATAGTTAGTGATCATCATGCCCTATGCTATCTGCGCAACCTGAAGGATGTCACGGGGAGGTTAGCCAGATGGGCTCTCAAGTTACAGGAGTACGACTATACTATAGTGTACAAGTCAGGTAAAAGGCACACAGATGCAGATACTCTCTCCCGGTTCCCTATAGATTCAGCGAATCCGGAAGAGCTGGCACAGACAGACGAATTAATAACTTGTTTGCTAACCGCTGCTCAGGTGGCAGACGAGCAAAGAAAGGACACCCAACTACTTCCTATCATTACAGCCTTAGAAGACTCGGCTGGAGCCCCAGCCAAAATACGCCGCCAGGCGGCAACTTACCTGCTAAAATTAGGAGTCCTGTATCGAAAGAACGCTGGATCCTCAGGTCCTCTCCATCTCATGGTCGTTCCAGAGTCGTTGAAGGACGAGATACTTTATGCCTCTCATAATCACCCCTTGGGGGCGCATCTCGGTTTCACTAAGACATTTGCTAAAGTCCATTCTCGCTATTATTGGGTTGGTATGCGAAAGCACATAGAGAGGTATGTAAAAACGTGCTCGAGTTGCCAGTCCCGGAAAGGACCTCGAAACGTGAAACCTGGGGGTTTACTGCAGCCCATTCCTGTAACTGAGGTTGGCGAATGCTGGGGGATAGATTTAATCGGACCGATTTCGAAGTCGAAATCCGGTAAGAAATGGATTATAACAGCTGTAGAGTATGCTACTAGATATTTGGAAGCAGATGCACTGCCTAGGGCCACAGTCGAGTATGTTGCTCGATTTGTGTTGGAGCGAATTATTTGCAGACATGGAGCCCCGGCGAGGCTCCTGAGCGACCGTGGCGCTGTGTTCATGAGTGAGGTAACACAACATCTCTTGAAACTCATGGGAGTAAAACCTACGTTTACCACCGCGTACCACCCCCAGTGTAACGGACTGACCGAGCGTAGTAATCAAAACATCATAAATATGCTAAGTCACTACTGCTCATCGCGTCAAAACGACTGGGATACGGCTATACCCCATGTCGTGATGGCATATAACTCCTCTAAACAGGAGACCACTAAGGAAACACCGTTTTTCCTAATGTACGGGCGGCAGCCGACACTACCCGAAGAGGTGGAGTTAAAGGCCGCGACAGAACATTTGTTTATAAAAAAGACACAGGAGCAAATTTTGCAAGCTAGAGAGGCGGCAAAGAATAACATCACTAAATCTCAAGTTAAGTCCAAACGCCTGTTTGATAAGAAACGCCGTGTTGTGCGTTTTACACCAGGCCAGTTGGTTAAGTTATTTACCCCGGTTCGCAAGAAAGGGAAAACCACTAAACTGTTGCATAGATACTATGGTCCCTTTGTGGTTGTCAAGAAACTATCTCCTGTCAATTATGTAATTAAGTCAAATATCGGGAATCGCCTTAGGCAACAAACGGTCCATGTGTCTAGGCTATTTCCTTACTATGTGCATTAGGGGTAGTTGGTGCACTGGAAACGAAAAGAAAAAAAAGGATAGATCTTCCATATGTTTTTATATGAATATGTATCTAAGTAAATCATTATGTATGTAGATAATAAGGCTTAATGATTATGAAGAGAAAAAAAAAAAAAGAGTAAGTCTTTAAGGTAGAATCCCCTTTCTATAGGATTTTAGTCAGTAAGTTTCTCTGGGTAAGCTGTATAATCGATAAGTTATAATAAAGTTTAGGGAGTTATAGGTATAACAATGATATTTGTAGTGTCAAATAATAATGTAGGTAATAAGTAATGCATAACGCTTAGTCTTACAGCGGGAGCTGAGAGGTTTAAATGTGCCATCCCTCCCCCTCCCCTCCTTTTCTCTGTTCAGGTACCTAATTCTATCGCATTACACTAGTGTCATTGAATTTCGTTTTCTTCTGTTACTTGCGGTATTATCTTCGGTTCACCTTTGTTTTCTCCTAGAGTGAGCACTCTGCGGGACTGACGGGTACCATCGTTGCCAGTCAGTGATTATTACGAGGGATTTTCGGTGAAGACGCTACCTCACGCATATATTGGGTAAGGGTCGCTATTATCTTACCTGCCCTTTCTGTTTGATTTCGTTATGAAATATGCTAATGGTATACATGGCTTCCTTCTCTTTGATATATTTTTGCTATGTTTTGTTCAGGGCACCACAAAACTCAACAGACGTGATAATCACCAACCCCAGTCACTTAAGATCGCAAGGGTAGAGAAAGGAATGTTCACCCTTGACTTCCAGTTAGTGCACAAACATTACATAATTGATCTTCACTTGAACAACGCGCTCCTGTATCAGAACGCGTATAAAGCGCGTGTAACAAATGGGAAAGTCGTTCATACAACTACTTTTAGGCTCTGTCAGTATGTTGGGAAAATACGTGGTATAAGTAGGTCCTGGGCCGCGATATCCATATGTGAAGGTGTACGCGGCATTATATACGACGGGATCGAAGCACTACGTCTACCAGAAAAGGCTGTTTTCAGTCATGGATCAGATAACATTTCGAAAACTCTGGTTGTCCACGGACCGGGTCCGCAAGCACCCATGGGTCATAGTCGACCATGCGCACGCACCATGGCCTTGAAAAAAAACAACGCGGGGTTCCATAAACAATTGCAGATAAGTTACAGAAAATGGATAGGGCCCAATAGCCTTCGAACTCCTGAGTTACTTAAACGAATGACCCGTGTTGTGGAACTATTGTTCATTATAGATAACACCGTATACACAAAATTAACACTGAGTGGACGTAGTGTCCAACAGCATTGTCTGCATTTAGCTAATCTTGTAAACGCCCTGTATACTCCATTGAATATCTCAATGGTACTCACGGGAGTTATGGTGTGGTCTACACATAATCAAATATATGTAAGTGATAATAGCAGGACGACACTAAACGACTTCCTACGATATCGCCGTGAATATTTACTCCAAGCATATCCTCATGATTATGCGATATTACTTACAGATATACAGTTTCAGCACGGGGTTGTGGGTGAAGCTTACCCATACGCTATGTGTACCTATGAGCACGCGGGTTCAGTTATAAATGACGATATGGGAGATGAGGAACTAGTAGCTACAACCATAGCTCACGAGCTAGGTCACAGCTTTGGAATGCACCATGATTCAGGTTGCTGTCCATGTAGACACTGTTGCATTATGGGGGCATCAATTTCTTCGACAATTCCTACTCTGTGGACTCCCTGTAATTTACGTGAGTTAGATTACTCGTTACGTCATCATATTGACCTCTGTCTCGAAAACGTGCCTACCACTTCATATTCGGGACCCTCTTGTGGGAATCAATTGTTGGAACAGGGTGAAGAATGTGACATAGACAATCAGTGTTGCGATTCATCGACATGTTTGTTTCATAAGAATGCCTCCTGCGCGACAGGGGAATGTTGTGATGTCACAACATGTCGTCCGAAAGTTGAGGGCACAAAATGCACGGTCCACACTTCGGAGTGTGACCTTCCAGACTATTGTGACGGAGTTTCAGCATTTTGTCCCGATAATACCTATAAAATGGATGGGACCCCCTGTAGACAAGGACGAGCATTTTGCTATCACGGGTCCTGTATAACACACACGGATCAGTGCCGTAAACTGTGGGGAAAAACCTCCTCAAATATGGACTTAGAATGCTATCAAAATAACGATCGCGGCAGTATAAATGGCAATTGCGGATATGAGTACCATCATAATCGGTACACTAAATGCAGTGCGGAGGATTTGTACTGCGGAATTTTGCAGTGTAACAGACAAAACCAAGAACTGCAAACTGGTATGCACCAGTACGCAAGAATAGGCACGATGCTAAAACATAGTACTCAGGAAAGATGCACAACGGTTATAATAGACCTAGGTGTAGATGTGATTCAACCAGGGATGGTGCCTAATGGTGCTAAATGTGGAAAAAATAAATTATGCATAAATCAAACATGTGTTTCGATCGCAAAAATTCGAAACCACACGTGTCAGTGTGGTGCCTATGGCGTTTGTGATAATAAACATCGTTGTCATTCTGACACGGGGGATAGTCCCCCTTTTAGTACTACACCTAGGGTGGCTGGTACAGTGCAACAAGACCTCTCCGCTTCTTCTCATACTCGGATGAACGAAGGGTTTGCTTCTTGCATATTCTTAGTGGGCACTGTTCTTGTAGTTACCTCTACCTTCATGCGTGAAGTTCATGTAAGTAACGCACCCTTTGGTTACCTTAAGTTGTAAGGAGAGTATTTCCCCTAACGGACTCCCAGATACATATAAGGGTGACATTCTGAGACTTTACTTGCTGATGCATATGTACAGGGTGGTGATGGAAGGAGACCCGGGAAAACAATAGGAGATATTGGGAACAATACTGAAATAACTACCCCTACACTGTTGGCATAACTAGGGATGTATTTTTGTATTTTTTTTTTCTTACATTACACTACATTACATCCCCCTTTTTTTTTTTTTTTTTTTTCTTTCTCAATTATTCGGGGATGGATCAGCCGCTGGAACCGCCGCTGGCTCCCGCGGTGGCGCCAAAATTGAATCCAACGCTAGATGTCTCTGAAAGAAACCATGCGTGTAAACATTTTTTGTTTTATGGGTGTACAAGGTATGGGAGCCAGTTTTTCACAAAACTAGGCACCTAGCTGCCGGTTGGAGGATGTGCGGGCGCAATGCGATTTTCAATTGGTCGCCGTGGTATTAGAATCCATTCAACATGTACGTGATGTCACGTATGTCTATTTTTTTTTTATAGGAATATTTTGTTTGTGTGAAATATTACAGTTCCAGAAGGAAAAAAAAAAAAAAAAATTAAATGGTTGCAAATTGTCAAGACACCTTGGGAGGAAGGATGAGACCAGTTGAAGCAAATCGCCTGTCACAGCCGATACTATGGTGGCAAATGAACTTACCTTTTGTAGTTGACACTGAAAGCACATTGCCTATATTTTCTACGATGCTTCTGATAATAAATCAATTTGATTTATCAGTACAAACACACACTGCCCTCCCAATACGCAATAAACATGTAAACAACTCAAAACAACGTGGGTAAACCTATTATAGGAATAAATGTAGTGAACAATAATGAAAATATAGAAAAAAAAAAGAAAAAGAAACTCACTTTTTATCATATATTTTTTTTTTCATTGAATTCACCTTTTTAGAGATAGACCTTGTTATTGGTTTCAGCTTTGACGTACTTAAACTTTTCTCGGTGGGAACTCCTGTCTATGCAAGGAAAACTTTTCAACTTCTTAGCAACAAGCTTTAAAATGATCTGACTATCGGTTTCACCTGGTGATTTCTCTTGTTTCCGTTCTCCTCACAAGGATGCAAGTAATAAGTCAATTTTCGTTAACGTTCGTGTCAATTATCAGGAAGTACAGAAAGAAGAGGAAGTTTTTTTTTAACAATAATTTTCATAGAAATGTAGAGAAAGTCATTTGAATGGAACACATCAGTTTTTTTTCTAACACTTGTAACCGCAATAATTATCATAATAACAACGATCCGGATGCAACGATCAGCTTACACAACAGTAATCACGGTGTATTAATAGTTTAAACATCAATATACTGTCCTGATAATAATAGCAACAACACTAAACAATAAAAATATTATGCAATGTAAACGTTGTTAACACAATAGTGATTGGAACATACACATAAACAATACCTTTAATAACCTGGAAAAAAAAAAAAAAAAAAAAAAAAAAAAAAAAAAAAAAAGGAAGAAAAGAAACGGCAGTTGTAATTTTAATACGAAAACTAACATGTTGAATTACTCCCTATGGAAATAAAATTTAATAAATGATCTTATATGAGTAAAGGAAATATAAAATATAACGGGGTGTGAACCCATGACATGCCACCCAGAGACACTATAACAATGGATCGCTATATGTGATATCATTGTTTCCCTCCATGAACAGCATTTCAGAACTTATTCCCCACCAATTAAACAAGAAATGTAGAAATAAAGAAAAAAAAATATATATAATAATAACAAATAATTCATAAACTGATATATTGTAATTATCCTCTTATAACCTAGCACTAATCATTTGATCTGAAAGAAACATAACATTAGGACAATAATTATACTTAGACATCAATCAGGTGATAACACATAATATTACTGACGATAATAATAATAATAATAATGCTAGGCATACTAATAGGAATAATAACAGTATTATCCTTTTTTATTGGAAACGCACACATGCAGTGCAAAGAATGTGAATGTAACAGCAGCTATAACACTTAACATCTTATGGTTGCCACAATATTAGTTATTAGCGACACTAATACTCACGGCGATTCTAATACAAACAATTTATGTGTACATACAATAAATAAACGAGTAAATAAATGTTCAAAAATTAATCCGATAATCATTAAATAAACACGTATTATTAATGCAGGATTATTTTTCGGTTCATGGTCAACATTTTATGTGAAATACCTTATTTCAGTGGGATCAGCAAGTATAACTTCAGAATAAGAGAATTTTTATTTATGTCGACTCACGCATTGGAACCCATGATAACTTCAGAATTTCAAAACTAGAAACACACTTCAACACCCCAGTAATAAACTAAAGATTACAAGCAAGAGAACGGAACAAACAAGAATGAAACTTATGGCAAGCAATAATCTATTTCCTACACCACACCGTAATTGGTTGAAATAATTATAAGTAATTTCGAAATCTCAACCATACACGGAAATTTCCTGTTTTAGAAATATAAAAACAAGATTAATCACTCATGTTGCACCTCTTTTGCTTTATTTTTGAAGTGGAAAGAGAACCGCGTTGCAATCCCTTCGATTCGCGACACATCTTACAACGAATAGCCGTCGTTTTGACTAGCGCAGTTGCCTTTAGTTTTGTTTACTAACTAGCTTCTAAATAATAATATTTACGCTAATCAGTATACCTGTTGGCACGAACTATATGGAAACGTCTGTGGTAACAAAAACAAAAAAAAAAAAAAAAAAAACAAAAAAAAAACAAAAAAAAAAAAAAACAAAAAAAAACAAAAATCCTCTTCAGTAATCTCACAAAGGAAGCGCATAATATGACACTTGGCTCACTGAAATCTTAACGCCACAGACAGGTTCTTTCTGAGTGTTTTGGCACGGAGTAGAGAAATGTTTCATTCTCCCACTTTGTTTTTTTTTGGGAGTATCACTTAATTACACCGCTTCCACTGACGGAACCATAGTAAAATGTACCGACCTCTTAGGTACATGCACCTTCCTTATTTTAATACAGTATGTCATCTTATAAAAAGGAGACCGCATAGTCAAGTGAAATTCTGTTGAAATTTACACCCTTGCCAAATTTTAAGAGCTGAAGCAATTATACAAGTAGTACTTACGTGAAGATGAGTTGTAGATATCCATTTGTAATCATTACGATAATTAATAACCTTGATTTTCTTGACAGATTTTACTTGTGCCACATGAACTGAACCGCACTTGCTAATGTCAAGGTTCCACAATATCTCACACATTTAAACCAAAAAAAAACAAAAAAAAAAAAAAAAAAAAAAAAACAGAACAAACAAAATAAAAAAAAAAAAAAAAAAAAAAAAAAAAAAAACTAAATAAATAAGCACTTTTTTTTGCTGTTGCTGTACGAACGTTTCCGTTAGTGCTGTTATATCACATTCCACCACACGAAATGACAACTTACTTAAGCTTCGCAGAGGCTGTGTTACTTAAGGTAATTTAAAATTGGAACGCTTAAACGACTATTCCTCCTAGCATAAATATACAATTACGCATTTACACAATACACTTCAATTTAACAAATTTCAAGCATTAAATAATTTTCATCTGCACGGTCCAGGTTAACCGCGGAGAAACATGTTTTCTTTTTATAAAGAGGAGATACACATTCACACCATGAAAATCTCAGCTGTTAAAACACCAATAACGCTTATTATATCATAGATTGTACTGCTTCGTTTTGGCACACGGAATTTACGCCAGCTTCACACATACACTAACGACCCTGTTGTATACATCGCACTAACTCGGTCCAGTTGCTTGCGAATAGAAGGAAATCTCACTACGAGCCGGAAACGTTTATCAGTAAGCCTACGCACATACGACAAAAAAAATAATTTATGTGGTTACATGACCTAGGAGTGAGAATATTCCGTGTCACAAGATTGTGTTCTGTACTATTTTTTTTTTTTAAAATAGTTTTACATGGGAAAACAAATTAAATTCTCTTCCGGTCTAATACACAGGGAGGCTCGTTTAGCTTTTGTTCCATTTTTATTACATCATGATTGAATACTTGCTTCTATAGTCCATTCTAGATTTAGTGCTATATTATCATACACACACACGCACTTGTTCAATTACCACGCGTACGCGAGCGGCCCTCTACTGCTCATATGTATTCTCAACACTTGGTACCGGGAATGAGAGCGAAATACTGTTTTATTTTTCTATCGTCGTACGCGACGAAAAGGAACACAAACTAAAATAAATAAATAAATGAAAAAAAAAACATAACGTGAAGGAATTATTATACCATTATGTATTCTTTTTTACGTATTTATATTAATTATATACTATTATATATTATTCTCTATGACCCAGAGATATTAGAATAATTTCTTTTCGAAAAATTATTGACTATAACATATATCTTTTTTTTTGCTGAGCGTTTTACTGTTATGACTTGGCGGTCAGGGGTTTGTAATACTACCCAGATAATAATGCGAAAATGAAGATAATACTCACAGCCCAGTTGTCCAGCACCTGCTGAATGACGGGAATGTAGGTCTCCCTCAAAAACTGGATTGTTTGGACTGATACCCAGCCCCGCTCTAACAAATCAATCAGCTGGGGTACCAGATCCAAGGCCGCCAGCAATATGACTCGGCTATGGGGAGGTCCTGGTCTGTGGTACGGGATGCCCCACAGACAATATGCCTGCGTATACCATGTACGCAGCACTTGGGTAATGGCTTCTTTCGTCGTCATAATGATACTCTAATGATGAGCACGCCTGTCGATCTTGCTATTATGTTTGTTTATCTCTTGGGGGAATCCTTGTGCGGTTTCTTGTTTTTCTTCGCGGTTTTTTTTTTTTAGAGATGTCCGGTGGAATTTTTGCATTCGCGCTGATCTTAGAAAAAATGTCTCTTTACTTAAAGTAGTAAGGGAATACTTAAATAATTTCTCGTTCTCTCTCTCCCTTGATTTTTTTTTTTTTTTTTTTTAATTTTATTCTACGGGCCATTTTTCGAATAATATTGTAACTGACTCTGTCTTCCTCCGTGTTTTCAGATGTCTGTGTTCCTGCTACTTTGTGTAATTATTGGTCGGGGATATGCGGCCGAGGTTCCCTCTTCGATCCCCGTTCAAGTCGTTGCGGGTGCATCATGGCGAAGGTTGCCGGAAACGATCGCCTATCAGGCCTCGATTCCCTTAACCTTTCGCATACTTAGGGAAAAGGTAGAGCTACAATCTTTGACACTCGCGCGGCCGGTTCCCCGGCGCGCGTCGTCCACGGCGTTGGACAGAATGGCCGACGATATTGATTACATTGGCAGTACTCTTGATGCTGAAATTCGTAAGTTTTATGATGCTATTTTTAATTTTACGCATAAGGAACCAACGCGGCGAAAGCGGGGGTTGCCTTTTGTAGGGGATATTTTGAGCTGGTGTTGTGATGTTGCTACGAGCTCACAATTAAATACGTTGGCTTTATCGGACCGGGATTTAGAGGATCATTTTCGGAATCTTCAAAAGCTTGTTACAAATGACCACGCATGGCTTACATCTAATATGCAAAATATTCTGGACTACAACGAGCAGGTTACTAGGTCTTTTGAAAAAATTGACGTTCGTCTAAAGCAGGTTCTGACATCGGCTAATATGACTTATAACGCATTACGCACTAGACTGGATAATGTGTCCTCTAATCAGTTTTTGGTAATGTGGGAACTATTACAGGGTACTCAGCGGGCTGTTCATACTATGCTGCTATTAAAACATACGGATGCAATGGCTCTATGCCGCGCCCATTTGTTCCCACTCTCTCTGGTACCTTTTCATATTTTCCTTCATGAACTTCGGGTTCTTAAGTCTTCATTACGCAATACGACTTTTGAGTTAGTAATTGATGATTCCGAAGCTCACCGATATTTCGACTTAGAAATTACGAGCTGCTCTTTCAGTGATAGCTACATTTTAGTTACTATTAAAATCCCTGTTAAACAGAAAAATTCTCAGTGGGACGTTTTTGAGTTTATTTCTACCCCATTCGCCTGGCACAATTCTACCTGCTCTGTGCTTCACGATAAGGCGTTTGTCGCGGTAAGTGGTGATACAATACGCCCGATAACGGGATCAGCCCTAAGGGAATGTGATCCCTTCAAAACGGGGTTATGTTTCATTCCTCGTTTTAGTACGGATTTGATTTTTGGCCCTCTCTGTGCGGTCAAGATGTTTCGCGGGATGACTGCGGTGGAATTAAATGAGTTTTGCCCGTTTCAGTGCCACGGAGCTTCTAAAATGATTATTACCGAAGTGGAACGCGATAAATACATTATTACACATCCGTTGACCCCTATTGACCTTAGGTGCACAAATACATCGCACACCATAGCCCCGCCCCCTCAGGGGACCCCAGGAGCTCTAATGGTAACACTTCCTTGTTCCTGTGAGCTGCATGTAGGTAATATGGTGCAAATACCTGCGCGCTTTCCCTGTTCTGAACTCTCACCACCGCCACCTCGCACCCTGCATATTGTGCCTGCAGGATGGTCCAGCTTAACTAGCCTATCTATTCACCCCTTCACGTCTGGAGACCACCTGACGTTTACAAATTTATCGCAATGTTTGAATTTTAATTGGTCATTAACGGTACCACATTTGAACCTCTCACAGGCCCCTGTATATGAGGGGGGCCCCGAATTTTATGTTCACGCCCTGGTCTCTCCTCAGACCTCCACTTTGTTGTTTATGTGGAGCACTTTCCTTACGCTCATTTTGGGGATAATTGTGTTTCGTAGACCGGAACTGTTGGTGGCCACACGTTTGCCAGTGGCAGAAGCCTCAGGGTTACTGCCCTCGGAGACTCTAGAGGTGTTTGTTATTATTTTTGGGATTCTGTTATTCCTTTTCTTTGCCATCATTGCTAATCGAGTATTTAAGTTGTGTTTACAGGTTTTCCGCCTGCGGCGAGGCGCCGTTGTTATCAGTGCTTCCGCTTCCGGTGGGACTTCTCAGGTGCGCCTGACGTCACCCAAGCCAGCACCACGGGACATTCCAACAGTGAACTGCACGTCTGATGTGGAAGTTTAAAAAGTTACTGTTATATATCATTTAACATTAAGAAATCTGCCTTATGTGAAAATCCACCCCCGCGGTATCTAACGTTAGCATCCTTGAGAGGGTGAGTGTACACCCCTGCAACTGGTAACTGATCTCTACGTAGCTTTTCCGGTTTCAGGGTCCTAGGTTCATATGTGGCTTCCCCTGAACAGTGTTCCTTCCATGGCCTGTTCGGGTGGAACTTTTTAGATTTTGAATGTGGCTACGTGCTAGAGGGTGATTTCCTTACATGGCCCCTCTGGCCGTAAGTCATCATAACGAAGTGTAGGAGGGTTTAGCCCTGCCTTTAGCGTCGACGCCGTGTTTTGCATATACTTTAAGCAATTTTTTTAGTGAGAAGTACTTTGTTTTTTTTTTCGTGTTGTTTAAGTGAGAACTACTTTATGATGTTGAAGTTAATTTTGTTGTTGGAGGCCATCGGCCTTATATCCGCGGGAGGAAAGCAGGTTGCTTCTCCTATTGTGGTCACCCCTGGTGTGGATTTTCACTTTTTACCAAATGTGACGTTTTACCAGACGTCTGTTCCATTATTGTTTAAGGCACCTCAGTGCGGAATACGTGCACCGGTGTCTTCTTATTGTAAGGTTAACAAAACAAATACTTTATTTTGCGATTGGATGATGTCAAAACTAAAGTCAATTCAGGAGGAATACGGGCAATTGTTTCGGTCACACTCTAACCCTTTGAGGGGAGATGGATCACTATTTGGGGCGCAGTTTGTGTTAGTAGACAAACAGCATGTAGAAAATAATTTTGTATCAGAAGAGAGTATACAGTACATTATGGCCCTGGCCCAGCAGTATAATCACTATATTGCTGTGACTAATCTTTCTCTTTGTGATGTAGCCTTTAATGCGGTGAGGGATGCTTCCGTCACTCGGGGAACAGGTGCAGGCCCCTTGTTCGAAGTAATGCTTCAGATCTATCGTACGGAACTGCTGTATCGAACTTGTATGTCTCGTCAGCTGAGCCCTCGGGTTCTGAGTCCAGCCTTGTTAACTGATATGCTGCAACAAGTGGAAGCCAATAACAGCCAATTTCGGCTCGTATGGCCGCTGGACGATATTGGAAAATATTATAGCTCCCGTATTGCAAATTGTCTGTTATCTAAAACGACTATTCTATTAGGACTACAAATACCTTTAATCTCCAAGGAAGTGAAGAGGGTGGTAGGACTGTCATTTACCCCCACCCCCTTCGCTCACCACGAGAAAACTTGTAAAGTCGACCTTCCGACGGCCCATTTGGCCGCATTATATTCAGATAGGGGTTTTCAACTGTTGATGCCGCAATGCGACGTTTTGCAGTCTTCCCTATGTTTGGTCACACCGCCCTATGGCTCGGCCATATTTACTACCTCTTGTGCCCAGGCGATATTATCAGGCGATTCCATTGCCAACCTTTATAAGGTTTGCCCTTTTTCGTGTATTACATCACAGCGCCCAATTGTCACACAACTGGACGCCCATATCTTCGTGTTAACGCATGTGAGAGGGGCGGAGGTATCCTGCCCGGGTCAGAGGGAGCTGCTACCGCTTGACAGTAATATCGGTGCGTTCCGATTCTGTTTACCTTGCCAATGTAATATTTCAATGGAAACTTTTGTGTTGAACGCGCCGCGCTATTGCTTAGCTAGAAGGGGTTCAAATTGGGAGCTTACTAGATTACTGCCGACGGCCTGGTCCTCGATTGACACAACCATCCTTCCACCATATTATGACTCTGGTTATCCTACATATTCATCGTTAAACCAATGTTATAAGTTTAATGTATATCAGAGGTTCGACTGGCATATTTTGTATTTGTCACTCCATGGTATATCCTTGTGTTTAACAGTTCTTTTGTTTGCTTATGGTATATATATTGTTAAAATGTTTGGTCTTCACCCAACAAGGTGGCATAGTTCCCCTTCCTTCAGTGACGCCTTAACCCCTCCCACGGTACCTCCTCCGGTACCCGCTCTATCACCTGCCATCCAGACGCTCCGTAGAAAAAACATTCCGCGTCAGGCGGCCCCTCCTTCCCCACCTCCACAGGAATATTCCTACATCATTCCCAGAGGACCTTCCGTCTCTTCCGCTTCTCCTCCAAGTACACCTCCCCTCTTCTTGCCGCCATTACCAGTCACCTCCACGGCTGGAGGCCAGTCCTATGTTAATTCCTCAGGAACAATGTACTGATCTTGTTCTGGTCCTGTTTCTCTTCCTCTCGAGACCGGGCTGGATCAGATTGGGGGAGGAACCCTGCACCTTGGAAGACGAGTAACAGCAGCACAATCGACCGGTGAGGCAGGAACCCTGGCCGCTGGGAGTGCTACTTCCCTATGATTTTGGATGGGTAAACGGGGCACCGCACGTCTGGCCGCCCCAGGTGGCTACTTCCTAACCAGCAGTGCCACAGTCATCAGGTCCGGCGCAGTGCACCCCACTTTACGGGCCGGCGTATGTCTAACACGTCAGGCCTCGACGACGGTACTGTAAAATACGAACCTAGCACTGCACATGGAAGGACAAGCAGCAAGAAACGGCCCTAGCCGGGACCTGATAGTGTGATTGGTGGCACACTCTAGTGGACACACAACGAGTTTAATAGCAAACAGCTCGCTGACTGTGGTTCGGACTATTGTTCTTCCCTCCAGTTCTCCCAGCCCGGATTTTCTCACCGTCTACGTAGTTTTCCTGTGGATTTCGTACCTCATTTACAGTTGACTCCTGCTTCACCCGAACCCTTTCCATGCAGAGTGGTTTACTCTCGCCCTCTCTACTCTATCCGTAACCCTGGACTATCCGCCTTTGGTGATGGCCACTACCTTGGTGTGATTGTATTTACTTTTGTTTACTCTAATTAGCTAAGGTTGTTCTCCACTGAGGACAGTGTCTAGGTGCCGGGGGGAGATGTGACGGGCTGGAATATCGGAGACCTGAATTCAAAAGTTTTAGCATTCTCTAGCTCTCGGGAAAGTACGGACTTGGACATGTGCGTCAGAGAACGGAAGTCACACCTCTCCATAGGTTATTTTAGTAAACATGACTTCCGTTCTGAACCACAGAGTCCATTCTCGCGGTTGGTAAAGAATCCTGTTTTTCAGTTATTTACAGGATTCTTGGGGTGTACCGCATCCTCGGTTTTTCTAGGGGATACGGACACTCCTGTTGACGTAAAAAGGGAAAGTTCACCGGAAGGGGGTTCATATATAATCCCAGAGAACAGACCGGAAAGAGAGAGTTTTTACAGGGCGGCTCTAGGCTTGAGAAGTCGTAGTGCAAGTTATTGAGTCGATCACATTCGACGTTAGACGGGTCTCCGACGTCCCAATCTGTCATCGAAACTCCTCGGTAAGTACGGCCGCAGGCCATACCTTCAACAACTTTAATAAGCTGTAGACATGTAATAAAGCCCCGGGTAAAGCATAATGTAGCATCATGTATTGGTAATAGCTCTGATTAAATATGGTCAAACGTTCTACTTGGACTTGATTAAATGTTAGAGTAAGCTTACCCCTTTCCCGAGCTATGTTCCCCAAATGCCTACGAAACAGTCGTGACAATATAGTTCGTGTCCAGGAAGCTGAGAATCCTCGAAAAATCGACTTACGCGAAATGAAAAATTTTTTGATATTCTTCTTCCCCACGCTCCAAACTGCTAGTATATAGCATTTGCAGCGAATTTGGAGCAACTTTTGTTATATGTATATTTCGTGTCCAGGGAGCCGAGAATCGTCGAAATATCAACTTACACGAAATGAAATATTTTTGTGATATTCTTGTTCCCCCCGCTCCAAACTGCTCGTAAATAGCATTTGCAGCGAATTTGGAGCAACTTTTGTTATATGTATATTTCGTTACCAGGGAGCCGAGAATCGTCGAAATATCGACTTACACGTAATGAAACATTTTTATGATATTCTTGTTCCCCGCGCTCCAAACTGCTCGTAAATAACATTTGAGGCGAATTTGGAGCAACTTTTGGTATATGTATATTTCATGACCAGGGAGCTGAGAATCGGCGAAATATCGACTTAGGCGAAATGAAAAATTTTTGTGATATTCTTGTTCCCCACACTCCAAACTGCTCGTATATAGCTTTTGCAGCGAATTTGGAGCAACCTTTGTTCAGAGTATATTTAGTGTCCAGGGAGACGAGAATCGTCGAAATATCGACTTACACGAAATGAAAAATGTTTGCGATATTCTTGTTCCCCACGCTCCAAACTGCTCTTATATAGCTTTTGCAGCGAATTTTGAACAACTTTTGTTATATGTATTTTTCGTGTCCAGGGAGCCGAGAATCGTCGATATATCGACTTACACGTAATGAAACATTTTTATGATATTCTTGTTCCCCACACTCCAAACTGCTCGTATATAGCTTTTGCAGCGAATTTGGAGTAACTAATGTTCAGAGTATATTTAGTGTCCAGGGAGCCGAGAATCGTCGAAATATCGACTTACACGAAATGAAATATTTTTGTGATATTCTTGTTTACCTTAATCCAAACTTCCCTTATATAGCTTTTGCAGCGAATTTGGAGCACCTTTTGTTCAGAGTATATTTAGTGTCCAGGGAGCCGAGAATCGTCGAAATATCGACTTACACGAAATGAAAATTTTTTGCGATATTCTTGTTCCCCACACTCCAAACTTCTCGTATATAGCTTTTGCAGCGAATTTGGAGCAACGTTTGTTAGGATAATATCTTTCGTGTCCAAGGAGCTGAGAATCCTCGAAAAATCGACTTACGCGAAATGAAAAATTTTTGTGATATTCTTCTTCACCACGCTCCAAACTGCTCGTATATAGCATTTGCTGCGAAATTGGAGCAACTTTTGTTACATGTATATTTCGTGACCAAAGAGCCGAGAATCGTCGAAATATCGACTTACACGTAACGAAACATTTTTATGATATTCTTGTTCCCCGCGCTCCAAACTGCTCGTAAATAGCATTTGAGGCGAATTTGGAGCAACGTTTGGTATATGTATATTTCGTGACCAGGGAGCTGAGAATCGTCGAAATATCGACTTACACGAAATGAAATATTTTTATGATATTCTTGTTTACCTTACTCCAAACTGCACGTATATAGCATTTGCAGCGAATTTGGAGCAACATTTGTTATATGTATTTTTCGTGTCCAGGGAGCCGAGAATCGTCGAAATATCAACTTACACGAAATGAAATATTTTTGTGATATTCCTGTTCCCCACGCTCCAAACTGCTCGTAAATAGCATTTGCAGCGAATTTGGAGCAACTTTTGTTATATGTATATTTCGTTACCAGGGAGCCGAGAATCGTCGAAATATCGACTTACACGTAATGAAACATTTTTATGATATTCTTGTTCTCCGGGCTCCAAACTGCTCGTAAATAGCATTTGAGGCGAATTTGGAGCAACTTTTGGTATATGTATATTTCATGACCAGGGAGCTGAGAATCGGCGAAATATCGACTTAGGCGAAATGAAAAATGTTTGTGATATTCTTGTTCCCCACACTCCAAACTGCTCGTATATAGCTTTTGCAGCGAATTTAGAGCAACCTTTGTTCAGAGTATATTTAGTGTCCAGGGAGCCGAGAATCGTCGAAATATCGACTTACACGAAATGAAATATTTTTGTGATATTCTTGTTCCCCACGCTCCAAACTGCTCGTAAATAGCATTTGCAGCGAATTTGGAGCAACTTTTGTTATATGTATATTTCGTTACCAGGGAGCCGAGAATCGTCGAAATATCGACTTACACGTAATGAAACATTTTTATGATATTCTTGTTCGCCACACTCCAAAATGCTCGTATATAGCTTTTGCAGCGAATTTGGAGCAACTAATGTTCAGAGTATATTTAGTGTCCAGGGAGCCGAGAATCGTCGAAATATCGACTTACACGAAATGAAAAATTTTGGTGATATTCTTGTTCCCAACACTCCAAAATTGTCGTATATAGCTTTTGCAGCGAATTTGGAGCAACGTTTGTTAGGATAATATATTTCGTGTCCAGGGAGCTGAGAATCCTCGAAAAATCGACTTACGCGAAATGAAAAATTTTTGTGATATTCTTCTTCCCCACGCTCCAAACTGCTCGTATATAGCATTTGCTGCGAATTTGGAGCAACTTTTGTTACATGTATATTTCGTGACCAGGGAGCCGAGAATCGTCGAAATATCGACTTACACGTAATGAAACATTTTTATGATATTCTTGTTCCCCGCGCTCCAAACTGCTCGTAAATAGCATTTGAGGCGAATTTGGAGCAACGTTTGGTATATGTATATTTCGTGACCACGGAGCTGAGAATCGTCGAAATATCGACTTACACGAAATGAAATATTTTTGTGATATTCTTGTTTACCTTACTCCAAACTTCCCTTATATAGCTTTTGCAGCGAATTTGGAGCAACTTTTGTTCAGAGTATATTTAGTGTCCAGGGAGCCGAGAATCGTCGAAATATCGACTTACACGAAATGAAAAATTTTTGCGATATTCTTGTTCCCCACACTCCAAACTTCTCGTATATAGCTTTTGCAGCGAATTTGGAGCAACGTTTGTTAGGATAATATATTTCGTGTCCAGGGCGCTGAGAATCCTCGAAAAATCGACTTACGCGAAATGAAAAATTTTTGTGATATTCTTCTTCCCCACTCTCCAAACTGCTCGTATATAGCATTTGCAGCGAATTTGGAGCAACATTTGTTATATGTATTTTTCGTGTCCAGGGAGCCGAGAATCGTCGAAATATCGACTTACACGAAATGAAATATTTTGGTGATATTCTTGTTTACCTTACTCCAACCTGAAATATTTTTGTGATATTCTTGTTCCCCAAGCTCCAAACTGCTCGTAAATAGCATTTGCAGCGAATTTGGAGCAACTTTTGTTATATGTATATTTTGTGACCAAGGAGCCGAGAATCGTCGAAATATCGACTTACACGAAATGAAATATTTTTTTGATATTCTTGTTTACCTTACTCCAGACTGCTCTTATATAGCTTTTGCAGCGAATTTGGAGCAAGTTTTGTTCAGAGTATATTTAATGTCCAGGGAGCCGAGAATCGTCGAAATATCGACTTACACGAAATGAAAAATTTTTGTGATATTCTTGTTTACCTTACTCCAAACTTCCCTTATATAGCTTTTGCAGCGAATTTGGTGCACCTTTTGTTCAGAGTATATTTAGTGTCCAGGAAGCCGAGAATCGTCGAAATATCGACTTACACTAAATGAAAAATGTTTGCGATATTCTTGTTCCCCACACTCTAAACTTCTCGTATATAGCTTTTGCAGCGAATTTGGAGCAACGTTTGTTAGGATAATATCTTTCGTGTCCAAGGAGCTGAGAATCCTCGAAAAATCGACTTAGGCGAAATGAAAAATTTTTGTGATATTCTTCTTCCCCACGCTCCAAACTGCTCGTATATAGCATTTGCAGCGAATTTGGAGCAACATTTGTTATATGTATTTTTCGTGTCCAGGGAGCCGAGAATCGTCGAAATATCAACTTACACGAAATGAAATATTTTTGTGATATTCCTGTTCCCCACGCTCCAAACTGCTCGTAAATAGCATTTGCAGCGAATTTGGAGCAACTTTTGTTATATGTATATTTCGTTACCAGGGAGCCGAGAATCGTCGAAATATCGACTTACACGTAATGAAACATTTTTATGATATTCTTGTTCCCCGCGCTCCAAACTGCTCGTAAATAGCATTTGAGGCGAATTAGGAGCAACTTTTGGTATATGTATATTTCATGACCAGGGAGCTGAGAATCGGCGAAATATCGACTTAGGCGAAATGAAAAATTTTTGTGATATTCTTGTTCCCCACACTCCAAACTGCTCGTATATAGCTTTTGCAGCGAATTTAGAGCAACCTTTGTTCAGAGTATATTTAGTGTCCAGGGAGCCGAGAATCGTCGAAATATCGACTTACACGAAATGAAATATTTTTGTGATATTCTTGTTCCCCACGCTCCAAACTGCTCGTAAATAGCATTTGCAGCGAATTTGGAGCAACTTTTGTTATATGTATATTTCGTTACCAGGGAGCCGAGAATCGTCGAAATATCGACTTACACGTAATGAAACATTTTTATGATATTCTTGTTCCCCGCGCTCCAAACTGCTCGTAAATAGCATTTGAGGCGAATTTGGAGCAACTTTTGGTATATGTATATTTCATGACCAGGGAGCTGAGAATCGGCGAAATATCGACTTAGGCGAAATGAAAAATTTTTGTGATATTCTTGTTCCCCACACTCCAAACTGCTCGTATATAGCTTTTGCAGCGAATTTAGAGCAACTTTTGTTCAGAGTATATTTAGTGTCCAGGGAGCCGAGAATCGTCGAAATATCGACTTACACGAAATGAAATATTTTTGTGATATTCTTGTTCCCCACGCTCCAAACTGCTCGTAAATAGCATTTGCAGCGAATTTGGAGCAACTTTTGTTATATGTATATTTCGTTACCAGGGAGCCGAGAATCGTCGAAATATCGACTTACACGTAATGAAACATTTTTATGATATTCTTGTTCCCCACACTCCAAAATGCTCGTATATAGCTTTTGCAGCGAATTTGGAGCAACTAATGTTCAGAGTATATTTAGTGTCCAGGGAGCCGAGAATCGTCGAAATATCGACTTACACGAAATGAAAAATTTTGGTGATATTCTTGTTCCCCACACTCCAAAATTGTCGTATATAGCTTTTGCAGCGAATTTGGAGCAACGTTTGTTAGGATAATATATTTCGTGTCCAGGGAGCTGAGAATCCTCGAAAAATCGACTTACGCGAAATGAAAAATTTTTGTGATATTCTTCTTCCCCACGCTCCAAACTTCTCGTATATAGCATTTGCTGCGAATTTGGAGCAACTTTTGTTACATGTATATTTCGTGACCAGGGAGCCGAGAATCGTCGAAATATCGACTTACACGTAATGAAACATTTTTATGATATTCTTGTTCCCCGCGCTCCAAACTGCTCGTAAATAGCATTTGAGGCGAATTTGGAGCAACGTTTGGTATATGTATATTTCGTGACCACGGAGCTGAGAATCGTCGAAATATCGACTTACACGAAATGAAATATTTTTGTGATATTCTTGTTTACCTTACTCCAAACTTCCCTTATATAGCTTTTGCAGCGAATTTGGAGCAACTTTTGTTCAGAGTATATTTAGTGTCCAGGGAGCCGAGAATCGTCGAAATATCGACTTACGCGAAATGAAAAATTTTTGCGATATTCTTGTTCCCCACACTCCAAACTTCTCGTATATAGCATTTGCAGCGAATTTGGAGCAACATTTGTTATATGTATTTTTCGTGTCCAGGGAGCCGAGAATCGTCGAAATATCAACTTACACGAAATGAAATATTTTTGTGATATTCCTGTTCCCCACGCTCCAAACTGCTCGTAAAGAGCATTTGCAGCGAATTTGGAGCAACTTTTGTTATATGTATATTTCGTTACCAGGGAGCCGAGAATCGTTGAAATATCGACTTACACGAAATGAAATATTTTGGTGATATTCTTGTTTACCTTACTCCAACCTGAAATATTTTTGTGATATTCTTGTTCCCCACGCTCCAAACTGCTCGTAAATAGCATTTGAGGCGAATTTGGAGCAACTTTTGGTATATGTATATTTCATGACCAGGGAGCTGAGAATCGGCGAAATATCGACTTAGGCGAAATGAAAAATTTTTGTGATATTCTTGTTCCCCACACTCCAAACCGCTCGTATATAGCTTTTGCAGCGAATTTAGAGCAACCTTTGTTCAGAGTATATTTAGTGTCCAGGGAGCCGAGAATCGTCGAAATATCGACTTACACGAAATGAAATATTTTTGTGATATTCTTGTTCCCCACGCTCCAAACTGCTCGTAAATAGCATTTGCAGCGAATTTGGAGCAACTTTTGTTATATGTATATTTCGTTACCAGGGAGCCGAGAATCGTCGAAATATCGACTTACACGTAATGAAACATTTTTATGATATTCTTGTTCCCCACACTCCAAAATGCTCGTATATAGCTTTTGCAGCGAATTTGGAGCAACTAATGTTCAGAGTATATTTAGTGTCCAGGGAGCCGAGAATCGTCGAAATATCGACTTACACGAAATGAAAAATTTTGGTGATATTCTTGTTCCCCACACTCCAAAATTGTCGTATATAGCTTTTGCAGCGAATTTGGAGCAACGTTTGTTAGGATAATATATTTCGTGTCCAGGGAGCTGAGAATCCTCGAAAAATCGACTTACGCGAAATGAAAAATTTTTGTGATATTCTTCTTCCCCACGCTCCAAACTGCTCGTATATAGCATTTGCAGCGAATTTGGAGCAACTTTTGTTATATGTATATTTCGTTACCAGGGAGCCGAGAATCGTTGAAATATCGACTTACACGAAATGAAATATTTTGGTGATATTCTTGTTTACCTTACTCCAACCTGAAATATTTTTGTGATATTCTTGTTCCCCACGCTCCAAACTGCTCGTAAATAGCATTTGCAGCGAATTTGGAGCAACTTTTGTTATATGTATATTTTGTGACCAAGGAGCCGAGAATCGTCGAAATATCGACTTACACGTAATGAAACATTTTTATGATATTCTTGTTCCCCGCGCTCCAAACTGCTCGAAAATAGCATTTGAGGCGAATTTGGAGCAACGTTTGGTATATGTATATTTCGTGACCAGGGAGCTGAGAATCGTCGAAATATCGACTTACACGAAATGAAATATTTTTTTGATATTCTTGTTTACCTTACTCCAGACTGCTCTTATATAGCTTTTGCAGCGAATTTGGAGCAAGTTTTGTTCAGAGTATATTTAGTGTCCAGGGAGCCGAGAATCGTCGAAATATCGACTTACACGAAATGAAAAATTTTTGTGATATTCTTGTTTACCTTACTCCAAACTTCCCTTATATAGCTTTTGCAGCGAATTTGGTGCACCTTTTGTTCAGAGTATATTTAGTGTCCAGGGAGCCGAGAATCGTCGAAATATCGACTTACACGAAATGAAAAATTTTTGCGATATTCTTGTTCCCCACACTCTAAACTTCTCGTATATAGCTTTTGCAGCGAATTTGGAGCAACGTTTGTTAGGATAATATCTTTCGTGTCCAAGGAGCTGAGAATCCTCGAAAAATCGACATACGCGAAATGAAAAATTTTTGTGATATTCTTCTTCCCCACGCTCCAAACTGCTCGTATATAGCATTTGCTGCGAATTTGGAGCAACTTTTGTTACATGTATATTTCGTGACCAAAGAGCCGAGAATCGTCGAAATATCGACTTACACGTAATGAAACATTTTTATGATATTCTTGTTCCCCGCGCTCCAAACTGCTCGTAAATAGCATTTGAGGCGAATTTGGAGCAACGTTTGGTATATGTATATTTCGTGACCAGGGAGCTGAGAATCGTCGAAATATCGACTTACACGAAATGAAATATTTTTATGATATTCTTGTTTACCTTACTCCAAACTGCACGTATATAGCATTTGCAGCGAATTTGGAGCAACTTTTGTTATATGTATATTTCGTTACCAGGGAGCCGAGAATCGTCGAAATATCAACTTACACGAAATGAAATATTTTTGTGATATTCCTGTTCCCCACGCTCCAAACTGCTCGTAAATAGCATTTGCAGCGAATTTGGAGCAACTTTTGTTACAAGTATATTTCGTTACCAGGGAGCCGAGAATCGTCGAAATATCGACTTACACGTAATGAAACATTTTTATGATATTCTTGTTCCCCGCGCTCCAAACTGCTCGTAAATAGCATTTGAGGCGAATAAGGAGCAACTTTTGGTATATGTATATTTCATGACCAGGGAGCTGAGAATCGGCGAAATATCGACTTACACGAAATGAAATATTTTTGTGATATTCTTGTTTACCTTACTCCAACCTGAAATATTTTTGTGATATTCTTCTTCCCCACGCTCCAAACTGCTCGTATATAGCATTTGCAGCGAATTTGGAGCAACATTTGTTATATGTATTTTTCGTGTCCAGGGAGCCGAGAATCGTCGAAATATCAACTTACACGAAATGAAAAATTTTTGTGATATTCTTGTTCCCCATACTCCAAACTGCTCGTATATAGCTTTTGCAGCGAATTTAGAGCAACCTTTGTTCAGAGTATATTTAGTGTCCAGGGAGCCGAGAATCGTCGAAATATCGACTTACACGAAATGAAATATTTTTGTGATATTCTTGTTCCCCACGCTCCAAACTGCTCGTAAATAGCATTTGCAGCGAATTTGGAGCAACATTTGTTATATGTATTTTTCGTGTCCAGGGAGCCGAGAATCGTCGAAATATCAACTTACACGAAATGAAAAATTTTTGTGATATTCTTGTTCCCCATACTCCAAACTGCTCGTATATAGCTTTTGCAGCAAATTTAGAGCAACCTTTGTTCAGAGTATATTTAGTGTCCAGGGAGCCGAGAATCGTCGAAATATCGACTTACACGAAATGAAATGTTTTTGTGATATTCTTGTTCCCCACGCTCCAAACTGCTCGTAAATAGCATTTGCAGCGAATTTGGAGCAACTTTTGTTATATGTATATTTCGTTACCAGGGAGCCGAGAATCGTCGAAATATCGAATTACACGAAATGAAATATTTTTGTGATATTCTTGTTTACCTTACTCCAACCTGAAATATTTTTGTGATATTCTTGTTCCCCACGCTCCAAACTGCTCGTAAATAGCATTTGCAGCGAATTTGGAGCAACTTTTGTTATATGTATATTTTGTGACCAAGGAGCCGAGAATCGTCGAAATATCGACTTACACGTAATGAAACATTTTTATGATATTCTTGTTCCCCGCGCTCCAAACTGCTCGAAAATAGCATTTGAGGCGAATTTGGAGCAACGTTTGGTATAAGTATATTTCGTGACCAGGGAGCTGAGAATCGTCGAAATATCGACTTACACGAAATGAAATATTTTTGTGATATTCTTGTTTACCTTACTACAAACTGCTCTTATATAGCTTTTGCAGCGAATTTGGAGCAAGTTTTGTTCAGAGTATATTTAGTGTCCAGGAAGCCGAGAATCGTCGAAATATCGACTTACACGAAATGAAAATTTTTTGTGATATTCTTGTTCCCCACACTCCAAACTTCTTGTATATAGCTTTTGCAGTGAATTTTGAGGAACGTTTGTTAGGATAATATAGTTCGTGTCCAGGAAGCTGAGAATCCTCGAAAAATCGACTTACGCGAAATGAAAAATTTTTGTGATATTCTTGTTCCCCACGCTCCAAACTGCTCGTAAATAGCATTTGCAGCGAATTTCGAGCAACTTTTGTTATATGTATATGTCGTTACCAGGGAGCCGAGAAACGTCGAAATATCGACTTACACGTAATGAAACATTTTTATGATATTCTTGTTCCCCGCGCTCCAAACTGCTCGTAAATAGCTTTTGCAGCGAATTTGGAGCAAGTTTTGTTCAGAGTATATTTAGTGTCCAGGGAGCCGAGAGTCGTCGAAATATCGACTTACACGAAATGAAAAATTTTTGTGATATTCTTGTTCCCCACACTCCAAACTTCTTGTATATAGCTTTTGCAGTGAATTTCGAGCAACGTTTGTTAGGATAATATAGTTCGTGTCCAGGAAGATGAGAATCCTCGAAAAATCGACTTACGCGAAATGAAAAATTTTTGTGATATTCTTCTTCCCCACGCTCCAAACTGCTAGTATATAGCATTTGCAGCGAATTTGGAGCAACTTTTGTAATATGTATATTTCGTGTCCAGGGAGCCGAGAATCGTCGAAATATCAACTTACACGAAATGAAATATTTTTGTGATATTCTTGTTCCCCACGCTCCAAACTGCTCGTAAATAGCATTTGCAGCGAATTTGGAGCAACTTTTGTTATATGTATATTTCGTTACCAGGGAGCCGAGAATCGTCGAAATATCGACTTACACGTAATGAAACATTTTTATGATATTCTTGTTCCCCGCGCTCCAAACTGCTCGTAAATAACATTTGAGGCGAATTTGGAGCAACTTTTGGTATATGTATATTTCATGACCAGGGAGCTGAGAATCGGCGAAATATCGACTTAGGCGAAATGAAAAATTTTTGTGATATTCTTGTTCCCCACACTCCAAACTGCTCGTATATAGCTTTTGCAGCGAATTTGGAGCAACCTTTGTTCAGAGTATATTTAGTGTCCAGGGAGACGAGAATCGTCGAAATATCGACTTACACGAAATGAAAAATTTTTGCGATATTCTTGTTCCCCACGCTCCAAACTGTTCTTATATAGCTTTTGCAGCGAATTTGGAACAACTTTTGTTATATGTATTTTTCGTGTCCAGGGAGCAGAGAATCGTCGATATATCGACCTACACGTAATGAAACATTTTTATGATATTCTTGTTCCCCACACTCCAAACTGCTCGTATATAGCTTTTGCAGCGAGTTTGGAGTAACTAATGTTCAGAGTATATTTAGTGTCCAGGGAGCCGAGAATCGTCGAAATATCGACTTACACGAAATGAAATATTTTTGTGATATTCTTGTTTACCTTAATCCAAACTTCCCTTATATAGCTTTTGCAGCGAATTTGGAGCACCTTTTGCTCAGAGTATATTTAGTGTCCAGGGGGCCGAGAATCGTCGAAATATCGACTTACACGAAATGAAAAATTTTTGCGATATTCTTGTTCCCCACACTCCAAACTTCTCGTATATAGCTTTTGCAGCGAATTTGGAGCAACGTTTGTTAGGATAATATCTTTCGTGTCCAAGGAGCTGAGAATCCTCGAAAAATCGACTTACGCGAAATGAAAAATTTTTGTGATATTCTTCTTCACCACGCTCCAAACTGCTCGTATATAGCATTTGCTGCGAATTTGGAGCAACTTTTGTTACATGTATATTTCGTGACCAAAGAGCCGAGAATCGTCGAAATATCGACTTACACGAAATGAAATATTTTTGTGATATTCTTGTTCCCCACGCTCCAAACTGCTCATAAATAGCATTTGCAGCGAATTTGGAGCAACTTTTGTTATATGTATATTTCGTTACCAGGGAGCCGAGAATCGTCGAAATATCGACTTACACGTAATGAAACATTTTTATGATATTCTTGTTACCTACACTCCAAAATGCTCGTATATAGCTTTTGCAGCGAATTTGGAGCAACTAATGTTCAGAGTATATTTAGTGTCCAGGGAGCCGAGAATCGTCGAAATATCGACTTACACGAAATGAAAAATTTTGGTGATATTCTTGTTCCCCACACTCCAAAATTGTCGTATATAGCTTTTGCAGCGAATTTGGAGCAACGTTTGTTATGATAATATATTTCGTGTCCAGGGAGCTGAGAATCCTCGAAAAATCGACTTACACGGAATGAAAAATTTTTGTGATATTCTTCTTCCCCACGCTCCAAACTGCTCGTATATAGCATTTGCTGCGAATTTGGAGCAACTTTTGTTACATGTATATTTCGTGACCAGGGAGCCGAGAATCGTCGAAATATCGACTTACACGTAATGAAACATTTTTATGATATTCTTGTTCCCCGCGCTCCAAACTGCTCGTAAATAGCATTTGAGGCGAATTTGGAGCAACGTTTGGTATATGTATATTTCGTGACCAGGGAGCTGAGAATCGTCGAAATATCGACTTACACGAAATGAAATATTTTTGTGATATTCTTGTTTACCTTACTACAAACTGCTCTTATATAGCTTTTGCAGCGAATTTGGAGCAACTTTTGTTCAGAGTATATTTAGTGTCCAGGGAGCCGAGAATCGTCGAAATATCGACTTACACGAAATGAAAAATTTTTGCGATATTCTTGTTCCCCATACTCCAAACTTCTCGTATATAGCTTTTGCAGCGAATTTGGAGCAACGTTTGTTAGGATAATATATTTCGTGTCCAGGGAGCTGAGAATCCTCGAAAAATCGACTTACGCGAAATGAAAAATTTTTGTGATATTCTTCTTCCCCACGCTCCAAACTGCTCGTATATAGCATTTGCAGCGAATTTGGAGCAACATTTGTTATATGTATTTTTCGTGTCCAGGGAGCCGAGAATCGTCGAAATATCAACTTACACGAAATGAAATATTTTTGTGATATTCCTGTTCCCCACGCTCCAAACTGCTCGTAAAGAGCATTTGCAGCGAATTTGGAGCAACTTTTGTTATATGTATATTTCGTTACCAGGGAGCCGAGAATCGTTGAAATATCGACTTACACGAAATGAAATATTTTGGTGATATTCTTGTTTACCTTACTCCAACCTGAAATATTTTTGTGATATTCTTGTTCCCCACGCTCCAAACTGCTCGTAAATAGCATTTGAGGCGAATTTGGAGCAACTTTTGGTATATGTATATTTCATGACCAGGGAGCTGAGAATCGGCGAAATATCGACTTAGGCGAAATGAAAAATTTTTGTGATATTCTTGTTCCCCACACTCCAAACTGCTCGTATATAGCTTTTGCAGCGAATTTAGAGCAACCTTTGTTCAGAGTATATTTAGTGTCCAGGGAGCCGAGAATCGTCGAAATATCGACTTACACGAAATGAAATATTTTTGTGATATTCTTGTTCCCCACGCTCCAAACTGCTCGTAAATAGCATTTGCAGCGAATTTGGAGCAACTTTTGTTATATGTATATTTCGTTACCAGGGAGCCGAGAATCGTCGAAATATCGACTTACACGTAATGAAACATTTTTATGATATTCTTGTTCCCCACACTCCAAAATGCTCGTATATAGCTTTTGCAGCGAATTTGGAGCAACTAATGTTCAGAGTATATTTAGTGTCCAGGGAGCCGAGAATCGTCGAAATATCGACTTACACGAAATGAAAAATTTTGGTGATATTCTTGTTCCCCACACTCCAAAATTGTCGTATATAGCTTTTGCAGCGAATTTGGAGCAACGTTTGTTAGGATAATATATTTCGTGTCCAGGGAGCTGAGAATCCTCGAAAAATCGACTTACGCGAAATGAAAAATTTTTGTGATATTCTTCTTCCCCACGCTCCAAACTGCTCGTATATAGCATTTGCTGCGAATTTGGAGCAACTTTTGTTACATGTATATTTCGTGACCAGGGAGCCGAGAATCGTCGAAATATCGACTTACACGTAATGAAACATTTTTATGATATTCTTGTTCCCCGCGCTCCAAACTGCTCGTAAATAGCATTTGAGGCGAATTTGGAGCAACGTTTGGTATATGTATATTTCGAGACCACGGAGCTGAGAATCGTCGAAATATCGACTTACACGAAATGAAATATTTTTGTGATATTCTTGTTTACCTTACTCCAAACTTCCCTTATATAGCTTTTGCAGCGAATTTGGAGCAACTTTTGTTCAGAGTATATTTAGTGTCCAGGGAGCCGAGAATCGTCGAAATATCGACTTACACGAAATGAAAAATTTTTGCGATATTCTTGTTCCCCACGCTCCAAACTGCTCGTAAAGAGCATTTGCAGCGAATTTGGAGCAACTTTTGTTATATGTATATTTCGTTACCAGGGAGCCGAGAATCGTTGAAATATCGACTTACACGAAATGAAATATTTTGGTGATATTCTTGTTTACCTTACTCCAACCTGAAATATTTTTGTGATATTCTTGTTCCCCACGCTCCAAACTGCTCGTAAATAGCATTTGCAGCGAATTTGGAGCAACTTTTGTTATATGTATATTTTGTGACCAAGGAGCCGAGAATCGTCGAAATATCGACTTACACGTAATGAAACATTTTTATGATATTCTTGTTCCCCGCGCTCCAAACTGCTCGAAAATAGCATTTGAGGCGAATTTGGAGCAACGTTTGGTATATGTATATTTCGTGACCAGGGAGCTGAGAATCGTCGAAATATCGACTTACACGAAATGAAATATTTTTTTGATATTCTTGTTTACCTTACTCCAGACTGCTCTTATATAGCTTTTGCAGCGAATTTGGAGCAAGTTTTGTTCAGAGTATATTTAGTGTCCAGGGAGCCGAGAATCGTCGAAATATCGACTTACACGAAATGAAAAATTTTTGTGATATTCTTGTTTACCTTACTCCAAACTTCCCTTATATAGCTTTTGCAGCGAATTTGGTGCACCTTTTGTTCAGAGTATATTTAGTGTCCAGGGAGCCGAGAATCGTCGAAATATCGACTTACACGAAATGAAAAATTTTTGCGATATTCTTGTTCCCCACACTCTAAACTTCTCGTATATAGCTTTTGCAGCGAATTTGGAGCAACGTTTGTTAGGATAATATCTTTCGTGTCCAAGGAGCTGAGAATCCTCGAAAAATCGACATACGCGAAATGAAAAATTTTTGTGATATTCTTCTTCCCCACGCTCCAAACTGCTCGTATATAGCATTTGCTGCGAATTTGGAGCAACTTTTGTTACATGTATATTTCGTGACCAAAGAGCCGAGAATCGTCGAAATATCGACTTACACGTAATGAAACATTTTTATGATATTCTTGTTCCCCGCGCTCCAAACTGCTCGTAAATAGCATTTGAGGCGAATTTGGAGCAACGTTTGGTATATGTATATTTCGTGACCAGGGAGCTGAGAATCGTCGAAATATCGACTTACACGAAATGAAATATTTTTATGATATTCTTGTTTACCTTACTCCAAACTGCACGTATATAGCATTTGCAGCGAATTTGGAGCAACTTTTGTTATATGTATATTTCGTTACCAGGGAGCCGAGAATCGTCGAAATATCAACTTACACGAAATGAAATATTTTTGTGATATTCCTGTTCCCCACGCTCCAAACTGCTCGTAAATAGCATTTGCAGCGAATTTGGAGCAACTTTTGTTACAAGTATATTTCGTTACCAGGGAGCCGAGAATCGTCGAAATATCGACTTACACGTAATGAAACATTTTTATGATATTCTTGTTCCCCGCGCTCCAAACTGCTCGTAAATAGCATTTGAGGCGAATAAGGAGCAACTTTTGGTATATGTATATTTCATGACCAGGGAGCTGAGAATCGGCGAAATATCGACTTACACGAAATGAAATATTTTTGTGATATTCTTGTTTACCTTACTCCAACCTGAAATATTTTTGTGATATTCTTCTTCCCCACGCTCCAAACTGCTCGTATATAGCATTTGCAGCGAATTTGGAGCAACATTTGTTATATGTATTTTTCGTGTCCAGGGAGCCGAGAATCGTCGAAATATCAACTTACACGAAATGAAAAATTTTTGTGATATTTTGTTCCCCATACTCCAAACTGCTCGTATATAGCTTTTGCAGCGAATTTAGAGCAACCTTTGTTCAGAGTATATTTAGTGTCCAGGGAGCCGAGAATCGTCGAAATATCGACTTACACGAAATGAAATATTTTTGTGATATTCTTGTTCCCCACGCTCCAAACTGCTCGTAAATAGCATTTGCAGCGAATTTGGAGCAACATTTGTTATATGTATTTTTCGTGTCCAGGGAGCCGAGAATCGTCGAAATATCAACTTACACGAAATGAAAAATTTTTGTGATATTCTTGTTCCCCATACTCCAAACTGCTCGGATATAGCTTTTGCAGCAAATTTAGAGCAACCTTTGTTCAGAGTATATTTAGTGTCCAGGGAGCCGAGAATCGTCGAAATATCGACTTACACGAAATGAAATATTTTTGTGATATTCTTGTTCCCCACGCTCCAAACTGCTCGTAAATAGCATTTGCAGCGAATTTGGAGCAACTTTTGTTATATGTATATTTCGTTACCAGGGAGCCGAGAATCGTCGAAATATCGAATTACACGAAATGAAATATTTTTGTGATATTCTTGTTTACCTTACTCCAACCTGAAATATTTTTGTGATATTCTTGTTCCCCACGCTCCAAACTGCTCGTAAATAGCATTTGCAGCGAATTTGGAGCAACTTTTGTTATATGTATATTTTGTGACCAAGGAGCCGAGAATCGTCGAAATATCGACTTACACGTAATGAAACATTTTTATGATATTCTTGTTCCCCGCGCTCCAAACTGCTCGAAAATAGCATTTGAGGCGAATTTGGAGCAACGTTTAGTATATGTATATTTCGTGACCAGGGAGCTGAGAATCGTCGAAATATCGACTTACACGAAATGAAATATTTTTGTGATATTCTTGTTTACCTTACTACAAACTGCTCTTATATAGCTTTTGCAGCGAATTTGGAGCAAGTTTTGTTCAGAGTATATTTAGTGTCCAGGAAGCCGAGAATCGTCGAAATATCGACTTACACGAAATGAAAATTTTTTGTGATATTCTTGTTCCCCACACTCCAAACTTCTTGTATATAGCTTTTGCAGTGAATTTTGAGGAACGTTTGTTAGGATAATATAGTTCGTGTCCAGGAAGCTGAGAATCCTCGAAAAATCGACTTACGCGAAATGAAAAATTTTTGTGATATTCTTGTTCCCCACGCTCCAAACTGCTCGTAAATAGCATTTGCAGCGAATTTCGAGCAACTTTTGTTATATGTATATGTCGTTACCAGGGAGCCGAGAAACGTCGAAATATCGACTTACACGTAATGAAACATTTTTATGATATTCTTGTTCCCCGCGCTCCAAACTGCTCGTAAATAGCTTTTGCAGCGAATTTGGAGCAAGTTTTGTTCAGAGTATATTTAGTGTCCAGGGAGCCGAGAGTCGTCGAAATATCGACTTACACGAAATGAAAAATTTTTGTGATATTCTTGTTCCCCACACTCCAAACTTCTTGTATATAGCTTTTGCAGTGAATTTCGAGCAACGTTTGTTAGGATAATATAGTTCGTGTCCAGGAAGCTGAGAATCCTCGAAAAATCGACTTACGCGAAATGAAAAATTTTTGTGATATTCTTCTTCCCCACGCTCCAAACTGCTAGTATATAGCATTTGCAGCGAATTTGGAGCAACTTTTGTAATATGTATATTTCGTGTCCAGGGAGCCGAGAATCGTCGAAATATCAACTTACACGAAATGAAATATTTTTGTGATATTCTTGTTCCCCACGCTCCAAACTGCTCGTAAATAGCATTTGCAGCGAATTTGGAGCAACTTTTGTTATATGTATATTTCGTTACCAGGGAGCCGAGAATCGTCGAAATATCGACTTACACGTAATGAAACATTTTTATGATATTCTTGTTCCCCGCGCTCCAAACTGCTCGTAAATAACATTTGAGGCGAATTTGGAGCAACTTTTGGTATATGTATATTTCATGACCAGGGAGCTGAGATTCGCGAAATATCGACTTAGGCGAAATGAAAAATTTTTGTGATATTCTTGTTCCCCACACTCCAAACTGCTCGTATATAGCTTTTGCAGCGAATTTGGAGCAACCTTTGTTCAGAGTATATTTAGTGTCCAGGGAGACGAGAATCGTCGAAATATCGACTTACACGAAATGAAAAATTTTTGCGATATTCTTGTTCCCCACGCTCCAAACTGTTCTTATATAGCTTTTGCAGCGAATTTGGAACAACTTTTGTTATATGTATTTTTCGTGTCCAGGGAGCAGAGAATCGTCGATATATCGACCTACACGTAATGAAACATTTTTATGATATTCTTGTTCCCCACACTCCAAACTGCTCGTATATAGCTTTTGCAGCGAATTTGGAGTAACTAATGTTCAGAGTATATTTAGTGTCCAGGGAGCCGAGAATCGTCGAAATATCGACTTACACGAAATGAAATATTTTTGTGATATTCTTGTTTACCTTAATCCAAACTTCCCTTATATAGCTTTTGCAGCGAATTTGGAGCACCTTTTGTTCAGAGTATATTTAGTGTCCAGGGGGCCGAGAATCGTCGAAATATCGACTTACACGAAATGAAAAATTTTTGCGATATTCTTGTTCCCCACACTCCAAACTTCTCGTATATAGCTTTTGCAGCGAATTTGGAGCAACGTTTGTTAGGATAATATCTTTCGTGTCCAAGGAGCTGAGAATCCTCGAAAAATCGACTTACGCGAAATGAAAAATTTTTGTGATATTCTTCTTCACCACGCTCCAAACTGCTCGTATATAGCATTTGCTGCGAATTTGGAGCAACTTTTGTTACATGTATATTTCGTGACCAAAGAGCCGAGAATCGTCGAAATATCGACTTACACGAAATGAAATATTTTTGTGATATTCTTGTTCCCCACGCTCCAAACTGCTCATAAATAGCATTTGCAGCGAATTTGGAGCAACATTTGTTATATGTATTTTTCGTGTCCAGGGAGCCGAGAATCGTCGAAATATCAACTTACACGAAATGAAAAATTTTTGTGATATTCTTGTTCCCCATACTCCAAACTGCTCGGATATAGCTTTTGCAGCAAATTTAGAGCAACCTTTGTTCAGAGTATATTTAGTGTCCAGGGAGCCGAGAATCGTCGAAATATCGACTTACACGAAATGAAATATTTTTGTGATATTCTTGTTCCCCACGCTCCAAACTGCTCGTAAATAGCATTTGCAGCGAATTTGGAGCAACTTTTGTTATATGTATATTTCGTTACCAGGGAGCCGAGAATCGTCGAAATATCGAATTACACGAAATGAAATATTTTTGTGATATTCTTGTTTACCTTACTCCAACCTGAAATATTTTTGTGATATTCTTGTTCCCCACGCTCCAAACTGCTCGTAAATAGCATTTGCAGCGAATTTGGAGCAACTTTTGTTATATGTATATTTTGTGACCAAGGAGCCGAGAATCGTCGAAATATCGACTTACACGTAATGAAACATTTTTATGATATTCTTGTTCCCCGCGCTCCAAACTGCTCGAAAATAGCATTTGAGGCGAATTTGGAGCAACGTTTAGTATATGTATATTTCGTGACCAGGGAGCTGAGAATCGTCGAAATATCGACTTACACGAAATGAAATATTTTTGTGATATTCTTGTTTACCTTACTACAAACTGCTCTTATATAGCTTTTGCAGCGAATTTGGAGCAAGTTTTGTTCAGAGTATATTTAGTGTCCAGGAAGCCGAGAATCGTCGAAATATCGACTTACACGAAATGAAAATTTTTTGTGATATTCTTGTTCCCCACACTCCAAACTTCTTGTATATAGCTTTTGCAGTGAATTTTGAGGAACGTTTGTTAGGATAATATAGTTCGTGTCCAGGAAGCTGAGAATCCTCGAAAAATCGACTTACGCGAAATGAAAAATTTTTGTGATATTCTTGTTCCCCACGCTCCAAACTGCTCGTAAATAGCATTTGCAGCGAATTTCGAGCAACTTTTGTTATATGTATATGTCGTTACCAGGGAGCCGAGAAACGTCGAAATATCGACTTACACGTAATGAAACATTTTTATGATATTCTTGTTCCCCGCGCTCCAAACTGCTCGTAAATAGCTTTTGCAGCGAATTTGGAGCAAGTTTTGTTCAGAGTATATTTAGTGTCCAGGGAGCCGAGAGTCGTCGAAATATCGACTTACACGAAATGAAAAATTTTTGTGATATTCTTGTTCCCCACACTCCAAACTTCTTGTATATAGCTTTTGCAGTGAATTTCGAGCAACGTTTGTTAGGATAATATAGTTCGTGTCCAGGAAGCTGAGAATCCTCGAAAAATCGACTTACGCGAAATGAAAAATTTTTGTGATATTCTTCTTCCCCACCCCCCCAGGGGCCTACTACGGTAGGTACGGGTTAGGCGCACCCGGGGTCCCGAGCCACCTTGACTCCCTCTGTGGGCAACCTCAGAGTGGTGAGGGAGTCAGTAGGTGAAAATGCCCACCCACGTGTAGGCCGTGCGTGGAGACCCGTGTCGGTGAAGAGGAATATCCTGGTTGGTTGAGGGTTGCGTACCTGAGCCTGGGCTTCTGTCTTTCAGTAACTGGGGAGGGTGCGCAGCCTAATACACCGCTTTGGTTTCTGATTTGCCTAAACGGGAGGCTAGGGACTAACCCACCCCTAGTCAATCGGCCAGGACTAGGTATTACACCGAACTCCAGGGTGAGTGGGACGGCGAGCCCGCTATATCCCCTGTGTAGCCCTGTCACCCCAGTGGGGTGACCCCTCGTTGGGCTCCGTGGTGGGTGGGGAGCACTGGGGGATGAATTTATACCATTTTTTCTATGGCACCAAAACAAAAACCCCTTAATAAAGAAGTTGGAAAGGAAGTAGTCGAGTCATGTGGTCCTCGCTACTTGGTCATTCATAGGACAGAGGAAGGTAAGAAGTTCCTTACGGTGAGCCCTTTTACTATCCAAAAGGGTCTCGATGCCATTGCTGGTCCTGTTAAATCCTGCGTTCGAGCTCGCAATGGTACACTTCTTGTCGAAGCCAACTCCGCCTCGCAAGCTGCAAGAATACTTAAAGCCACCATGTTAGCCAGCTATCCAGTGAAGGTCGAGGTGCACAAGTCGCTGAACTCCTCCCGCGGTGTAATAACAACCCGCGCGTTGGACGGTTTGTCAATTGAGGAGATCCAAGAAAATCTTGCGACTCAGGGTGTCTCAGCTGTTTATCGGGTACAACGTAAGATCAACGGTGAATTCCTGCCTACTCGTACCCTGTTTCTTACTTTTGATCGGGTTGATCTGCCTCAAAAGATTAGGGCAGGGTATGAAGCCATCGAAGTTAGGCCTTATATACCCAATCCGCTGAGGTGCTTTAAATGCCAACGTTTTGGTCACACTAGTGAGTTGTGTACCGGCAAGTCCACCTGCGTCCACTGCGGTGACATCTCCCACGATGGGGCTTGTGCTTCAGCTCCATCGTGTGTGAACTGTAACGGGGAACACCCATCTAGTTCCCGAGACTGCCCCCGTTTTGCAGAGGAACGAGCGATCCAGGAGATACGGGTGAAAGAGAAGGTGTCCTTCTTGGAAGCCCGGAAGCTCCTGCGACTCCGCCAACCCTCTGCCCCGAGGTCCGGTACCTATAGCTCAGTTGCAGCTAAACCGGTACCGCGTCGGGAAATCGCAACACAGACCGGCGATATGAACGGGGCTACAATTGCGGAAAAGGTTATTTTAGCCCAAGCGCTGCCAAAGCCTTCGGCACCTACACCCAAGTTGGTATCAACATCTGCCAAATCCGCTAGCTTACAGAATAGTCCTGCACAGTTGTCACCGAAAGCCTCGACCTCTGGAACTAAAGTTGGTAAATTCACGACGTCTTCTGCCCCGGAAAAACAGTTTAAGACCAAGTATGTACGACAAGACTTCTTGAAAGAGAATGTGCAATCTATTACCAAGTCATCTAAAGGTAAGAAAAGTTCACGCAACTCCACACGTGTATCCTCCTCTGAAGGGTCATCTGGGGAGGAGGGCGTGAATCGGCGACGGCCGTCTTCGCCGATCAGCACATCCAATCGGTTCGAACTACTTGGACCTAAAACTGCTCTTGAAAAAGGGACCTCCCTTGTGGAGGAGATGGACCAGGAGGATTCTGCCGCCACTGCCAGAGGGACAGTGCGGAAACGGCAGGATCGTGCTCCTGAAAATAGTACTAGCCCAACGCCTAAGAAGAACAAATTGAACCGACCAGCTAATCCCAATCTGCAGAAGCGTCTTTCGATTTGAAACTTATCCCATAATATACTCAATGGCTATCCTCCATTGGAACATACGCGGAATTCGACCACATCGACCAGAGCTTGACTTGTTGCTGCGCCAGCATGAACCCTTGGCAGTATGTTTACAAGAGACGAAGCTCCGTCCACAGGACACCGTTACCATCAGGCAGTACTCCTCCGTACGATGTGATTTATCCCCGGAGGACGGTGTCCCGGCACATGGGGGCACTATGATGCTTATTCGAGATGATATTTTTGCCAACTCCGTACCCATACAATCTGCAATCCAGTCCGTTGCTGTCAGCATTAAGCTACCCTCCGCTTCATTCACCATTTGCAGTATCTATTTGCCTCCATCTGCGGACCTCTCGCACAGCGACTTAGAACACCTCATTTCGCAGTTGCCACCACCCTTTTTATTGGTAGGCGACGTCAATGCCCATCACCCTCTTTGGGGTTCTCCTCGGGCTTGTGCGAGAGGTACGCTACTTAAAGACTTCTTGGATAGTCAGAATCTTGCTCTCTTGAACACCGGAGAGCCCACCTTTCTATCTGACGCATTTCATAGTTTTTCACACATTGACATTGCAATTTGTTCCCCTCAGCTGGCAGTCACCTTATGCTGGAATATCATCTCGGATTTGCATTCTAGTGACCACTTTCCTTGTCGTATTAGTGTCTTGACACCCGTTGTATGTTCCACCCGTTTACCTAGTTGGCGCCTAGACCACGCCAGCTGGGAACTGTACTCCCACTTGGCTGAATTTAGCTACGAAGAGCACGACTCTGTGAACCACTTGGTCGAACATCTTACAGGGACCATTCTTTCTGCTGCTGAGCAATCCATTCCGCGTTCGACTGGCTACAGCCGTCGATTTCCGGTACCTTGGTGGACCGCTGACTGTCGGGATGCTATTCGCGCTCGCAGACGAGCTCTACGGGTTTTCCAGCGTTTTCCTACACTGGATAACCTGATACACTATAAACGGATGCGTGCACATTCTAGGCGGGTTATTAAGGATAGCAAAAAGATGTCATGGAATAAATTCGTGGGTTCCTTTAATCGACATACACCTTCCTCTGTCGTATGGGATAAGTTAAGACGTGTGGCTGGGAAACCGAACCATATGCCCATCGCCGGTCTCAAAACACCTACCGGAGCTGTTGTTGATACATTTGACGTGGCGAATTCTTTAGGCAGTGCTTTCGCTCAGGTGTCTAGCTCAGGCAACTATTCCCCTGAGTTTCTTACAGTTAAGAACCAGGTGGAATCTCAAGAATTCTCGTTTCTTTCTGGCAACCTTGAGGATTATAATCGCCTTTTCACCCTGGCAGAGCTAGACAATGCACTCTCCTCTTCACGACACTCAGCACCAGGTCCAGATGGTATCCACGTCCAAATGTTGCAACATCTCTCTCCTGATGGCAAAGATTTCCTACTCGAGGTCTATAATCGTGTCTGGGTTGATGGCATTTTTCCAGACAAGTGGCGGGAGGCCACCATCATACCCATTCTTAAACCTGGAAAGGACCGCCATCTTCCTTCCAGTTACCGTCCTATTTCCCTCACCAGTTGCGTTTGCAAGGTGATGGAACGCATGATCAATGGACGGTTGGTGTGGTGGCTGGAATCCCACAATCTTCTGACGAACATCCAGTGTGGCTTTCGACGACGACGTTCAACTGCTGACCACCTTGTCTCTCTGTCAACTCAGATTATGGACGGGTTTCTTAAGAACAGCCCCACAGTTGGGATATTTTTTGACCTCGAGAAGGCCTACGACACGTGTTGGCGGGCGGGAATATTGCGTTCTCTGCACAACTGGAACATACGTGGACGCCTACCGTTGGTCATTCAGGAGTTTATGCGGGACCGCGTTTTTCGAGTGAGGGTGGGTTCGGTTTTTTCTAACCATTTTATTCAAGAGAACGGTGTGCCGCAGGGCTCGGTACTCAGCGTGACTCTATTTGCTATTGCGATAAATTCCATATCACTATGTGTGCCTCAAGGTGTCTCTTCCTGTTTATTCGTGGACGACTTTGCCATCTTCTGTACTTCTCAGCGTACACCGTTTTTGGAACGCCGTCTCCAGCGGTGTTTGGACAATCTCTATGCATGGAGCTCGAAACACGGTTTTCGTTTCTCCGCTGAGAAGACAGTCTGCGTTAACTTCTGGCGCCGTAAGTGGCATATGCCGCCGTCTCTTCGACTCGGGCCAGATTTACTTCCTTTCGCAGACGAGGCGAGATTCCTTGGTTTGATCTTCGATCGGAAACTTTGTTGGGCACCACAAATAGCACAGCTTAGAGCACGATGTGACCGTTCTCTAAATCTTTTACGGATACTAAGTGGCAAGTCTTGGGGTGCGGATCGGACGACATTGCTCCGTCTTTATCGTGCTGTTATTCGTTCGAAGTTGGACTATGGCAGCATTGTGTATTCTTCAGCTCGACCTTCAGTGCTCAGAAGGTTAGACACAGTCCATAACCAGGGCATCCGTGTGGCCGTTGGAGCTTTTCCAACGAGCCCAGTTGTTAGCCTCTACGCCGAATCGGGAGAACCTCCTCTGCGTTGTCGGCGTGATGTCCTGCTTGCTAATTATGGCTGTGGGCTGAAGTGTATGCCTGGGCATCCAACTTATCACGCGTTTTTCTCCCCTGAGCTGCACGAGCGATACTGCCTCCGCTCTCTGAGCCCCAGGCCAGCAGGTTTTCGTTTCCGTGAGCTTCTACGCCAGCACCATGTTGACATTCCTCGGCTGTTATCCAAGGGAGAGAGTATACACCCCCCTTGGTTACGCGCTACCTCCCATGTCGATCTCGGGATGACGCTCTACGGGAAATCTGTTACGCCTCTTGATAGTATTCGTCGTTGCTTTTTAGAATTTTTATCCAAATACAGTGGCCGTATTTGTATTTACACCGATGGTAGTAAGAGCCCCGACGGTGTTGGATGTGCCTTTGTAACTGGCACCGCAACTTCTACTTACGGTTTGCCTAGTTGCACATCTATATATTCTGCCGAGCTATATGCTATTTATCAAGCCCTTCTGTATATTCGACGTCGAAAATTAGGTGACTGCCTTATTCTTAGTGATTCCCTTAGTGCCCTTCAGAGCATTCGTGAGCTGTACAATTACCATCCTTTGGTGCAGCGCATCCAGGACGTTCTCCACATTTTGCACGCTTCTGGCTTTAATGTGGAGTGCGCATGGATTCCTGGACACGTTGGCTTGCCAGGGAATGACACGGCGGATTTGGCAGCGAAATCGGCAGTCACAGCGCCCAGTGTTACGATTACCCATTCAACAGCAGAAGATTTTAGAGTGGCTGTACGGAGAGCCGTTTTTTCGACTTGGCATGCGGAGTGGTCGGCTCTCCGTGGTAATAAGCTGCGAGAGGTGAAGGACCTCCCTGTCAACTGGGTAACCTCCTCTCGTTTATTCCGCCGGGAGGAGGTAGTACTAGCTCGGCTAAGAATTGGCCACTGTATTTTTACTCACAGTTACCTTTTTAAACGTGAACCTGCTCCTGTCTGTGCGCTCTGTGGGGAGGCACAGACAGTTCGTCATGTGTTGCTGGAGTGTGGTCACCTGGCACACATTCGGTCATCTATGGGCATGCCGGCCTCTCTTGCCGAGGTCCTGGCAGATGACCCAAGAGCAGTGGACAGGGTTTTTAAATTTTTAGCCAAACTTTCTTTTACCTTGAGGTTTTAGTGTGATAGCGGTTTTTTTAAACTCTTTTGGTTTTAATGTGTTGATTTTAGATGGAGTTTTATATCCAGCTCTGGTTAGAGGGCTGGACGTTTCTGTTACTTCCGTTTCAACTGTGTTAGCTCTTTTATTTGTGTTTACTTTTTTGTTTGGTATTTTCTTACTGGCTATTGCCAAGTTTTAATCGTAAGGGCGCTTATGACCTCGGCAGTTGAGCGCCCTTAAACACCATCATCATCATCATCTCTTCTTCCCCACGCTCCAAACTGCTAGTATATAGCATTTGCAGCGAATTTGGAGCAACTTTTGTAATATGTATATTTCGTGTCCAGGGAGCCGAGAATCGTCGAAATATCAACTTACACGAAATGAAATATTTTTGTGATATTCTTGTTCCCCACGCTCCAAACTGCTCGTAAATAGCATTTGCAGCGAATTTGGAGCAACTTTTGTTATATGTATATTTCGTTACCAGGGAGCCGAGAATCGTCGAAATATCGACTTACACGTAATGAAACATTTTTATGATATTCTTGTTCCCCGCGCTCCAAACTGCTCGTAAATAACATTTGAGGCGAATTTGGAGCAACTTTTGGTATATGTATATTTCATGACCAGGGAGCTGAGATTCGCGAAATATCGACTTAGGCGAAATGAAAAATTTTTGTGATATTCTTGTTCCCCACACTCCAAACTGCTCGTATATAGCTTTTGCAGCGAATTTGGAGCAACCTTTGTTCAGAGTATATTTAGTGTCCAGGGAGACGAGAATCGTCGAAATATCGACTTACACGAAATGAAAAATTTTTGCGATATTCTTGTTCCCCACGCTCCAAACTGTTCTTATATAGCTTTTGCAGCGAATTTGGAACAACTTTTGTTATATGTATTTTTCGTGTCCAGGGAGCAGAGAATCGTCGATATATCGACCTACACGTAATGAAACATTTTTATGATATTCTTGTTCCCCACACTCCAAACTGCTCGTATATAGCTTTTGCAGCGAATTTGGAGTAACTAATGTTCAGAGTATATTTAGTGTCCAGGGAGCCGAGAATCGTCGAAATATCGACTTACACGAAATGAAATATTTTTGTGATATTCTTGTTTACCTTAATCCAAACTTCCCTTATATAGCTTTTGCAGCGAATTTGGAGCACCTTTTGTTCAGAGTATATTTAGTGTCCAGGGGGCCGAGAATCGTCGAAATATCGACTTACACGAAATGAAAAATTTTTGCGATATTCTTGTTCCCCACACTCCAAACTTCTCGTATATAGCTTTTGCAGCGAATTTGGAGCAACGTTTGTTAGGATAATATCTTTCGTGTCCAAGGAGCTGAGAATCCTCGAAAAATCGACTTACGCGAAATGAAAAATTTTTGTGATATTCTTCTTCACCACGCTCCAAACTGCTCGTATATAGCATTTGCTGCGAATTTGGAGCAACTTTTGTTACATGTATATTTCGTGACCAAAGAGCCGAGAATCGTCGAAATATCGACTTACACGAAATGAAATATTTTTGTGATATTCTTGTTCCCCACGCTCCAAACTGCTCATAAATAGCATTTGCAGCGAATTTGGAGCAACTTTTGTTATATGTATATTTCGTTACCAGGGAGCCGAGAATCGTCGAAATATCGACTTACACGTAATGAAACATTTTTATGATATTCTTGTTACCTACACTCCAAAATGCTCGTATATAGCTTTTGCAGCGAATTTGGAGCAACTAATGTTCAGAGTATATTTAGTGTCCAGGGAGCCGAGAATCGTCGAAATATCGACTTACACGAAATGAAAAATTTTGGTGATATTCTTGTTCCCCACACTCCAAAATTGTCGTATATAGCTTTTGCAGCGAATTTGGAGCAACGTTTGTTATGATAATATATTTCGTGTCCAGGGAGCTGAGAATCCTCGAAAAATCGACTTACACGGAATGAAAAATTTTTGTGATATTCTTCTTCCCCACGCTCCAAACTGCTCGTATATAGCATTTGCTGCGAATTTGGAGCAACTTTTGTTACATGTATATTTCGTGACCAGGGAGCCGAGAATCGTCGAAATATCGACTTACACGTAATGAAACATTTTTATGATATTCTTGTTCCCCGCGCTCCAAACTGCTCGTAAATAGCATTTGAGGCGAATTTGGAGCAACGTTTGGTATATGTATATTTCGTGACCAGGGAGCTGAGAATCGTCGAAATATCGACTTACACGAAATGAAATATTTTTGTGATATTCTTGTTTACCTTACTACAAACTGCTCTTATATAGCTTTTGCAGCGAATTTGGAGCAACTTTTGTTCAGAGTATATTTAGTGTCCAGGGAGCCGAGAATCGTCGAAATATCGACTTACACGAAATGAAAAATTTTTGCGATATTCTTGTTCCCCACACTCCAAACTTCTCGTATATAGCTTTTGCAGCGAATTTGGAGCAACGTTTGTTAGGATAATATATTTCGTGTCCAGGGAGCTGAGAATCCTCGAAAAATCGACTTACGCGAAATGAAAAATTTTTGTGATATTCTTCTTCCCCACGCTCCAAACTGCTCGTATATAGCATTTGCAGCGAATTTGGAGCAACATTTGTTATATGTATTTTTCGTGTCCAGGGAGCCGAGAATCGTCGAAATATCAACTTACACGAAATGAAATATTTTTGTGATATTCCTGTTCCCCACGCTCCAAACTGCTCGTTAATAGCATTTGCAGCGAATTTGGAGCAACTTTTGTTATATGTATATTTCGTTACCAGGGAGCCGAGAATCGTCGAAATATCGACTTACACGAAATGAAAAATTTTGGTGATATTCTTGTTTACCTTACTCCAACCTGAAATATTTTTGTGATATTCTTGTTCCCCACGCTCCAAACTGCTCGTAAATAGCATTTGCAGCGAATTTGGAGCAACTTTTGTTATATGTATATTTTGTGACCAAGGAGCCGAGAATCGTCGAAATATCGACTTACACGTAATGAAACATTTTTATGATATTCTTGTTCCCCGCGCTCCAAACTGCTCGAAAATAGCATTTGAGGCGAATTTGGAGCAACGTTTGGTATATGTATATTTCGTGACCAGGGAGCTGAGAATCGTCGAAATATCGACTTACACGAAATGAAATATTTTTTTGATATTCTTGTTTACCTTACTCCAGACTGCTCTTAAATAGCTTTTGCAGCGTATTTGGAGCAAGTTTTGTTCAGAGTATATTTAGTGTCCAGGGAGCCGAGAATCGTCGAAATATCGACTTACACGAAATGAAAAATTTTTGTGATATTCTTGTTCCCCACACTCCAAACTTGTTGTATATACCTTTTGCAGTGAATTTGGAGCAACGTTTGTTAGGATAATATAGTTCGTGTCCAGGAAGCTGAGAATCCTCGAAAAATCGACTTACGCGAAATGAAAAATTTTTGTGATATTCTTGTTCCCCACGCTCCAAGCTGCTCGTAAATAGCTTTTGCAGCGAATTTGGAGCAAGTTTTGTTCAGAGTATATTTAGTGTCCAGGCAGCCGAGAATCGTCGAAATATCGACTTACACGAAATGAAATATTTTTGTGATATTCTTGTTCCCCACGCTCCAAACTGCTCGTAAATAGCATTTGCAGCGAATTTGGAGCAACTTTTGTTATATGTATATTTCGTTACCAGGGAGCCGAGAATCGTCGAAATATCGACTTACACGTAATGAAACATTTTTATGATATTCTTGTTCCCCACACTCCAAAATGCTCGTATATAGCTTTTGCAGCGAATTTGGAGCAACTAATGTTCAGAGTATATTTAGTGTCCAGGGAGCCGAGAATCGTCGAAATATCGACTTACACGAAATGAAAAATTTTTGTGATATTCTTGTTCCCCACACTCGAAAATTGTCGTATATAGCTTTTGCAGCGAATTTGGAGCAACGTTTGTTAGGATAATATATTTCGTGTCCAGGGAGCTGAGAATCCTCGAAATATCGACTTACGCGAAATGAAAAATTTTTGTGATATTCTTCTTACCCACGCTCCAAACTGCTCGTATATAGCATTTGCTGCGAATTTGGAGCAACTTTTGTTACATGTATATTTCGTGACCAGGGAGCCGAGAATCGTCGAAATATCGACTTACACGTAATGAAACATTTTTATGATATTCTTGTTCCCCGCGCTCCAAACTGCTCGTAAATAGCAATTGAGGCGAATTTGGAGCAACGTTTGGTATATGTATATTTCGTGACCACGGAGCTGAGAATCGTCGAAATATCGACTTACACGAAATGAAATATTTTTATGATATTCTTGTTTACCTTACTCCAAACTGCACGTATATAGCATTTGCAGCGAATTTGGAGCAACTTTTGTTATATGTATTTTTCGTGTCCAGGGTGCCGAGAATCGTCGAAATATCGACTTACACGAAATGAAATATTTTTGTGATATTCTTGTTTACCTTACTCCAAACTTCCCTTATATAGCTTTTGCAGCGAATTTGGAGCAACTTATGTTCAGAGTATATTTAGTGTCCAGGGAGCCGAGAATCGTCGAAATATCGACTTACACGAAATGAAAAATATTTGCGATATTCTTGTTCCCCACACTCCAAACTTCTCGTATATAGCTTTTGCAGCGAATTTGGAGCAACGTTTCTTTGGATAATATATTTCGTGTCCAGGGAGCTGAGAATCCTCGAAAAATCGACTTACGCGAAATAAAAATTTTTGTGATATTCTTCTTCCCCACGCTCCAAACTGCTCGTATATAGCATTTGCAGCGAAATTGGAGCAACATTTGTTATATGTATTTTTCGTGTCCAGGGAGCCGAGAATCGTCGAAATATCAACTTACACGAAATGAAATATTTTTGTGATATTCCTGTTCCCCACGCTCCAAACTGCTCGTAAATAGCATTTGCAGCGAATTTGGAGCAACTTTTGTTATATGTATATTTCGTTACCAGGGAGCCGAGAATCGTCGAAATATCGACTTACACGAAATGAAATATTTTGGTGATATTCTTTTTTACCTTACTCCAACCTGAAATATTTTTGTGATATTCTTGTTCCCCACGCTCCAAACTGCTCGTAAATAGCATTTGCAGCGAATTTGGAGCAACTTTTGTTATATGTATATTTTGTGACCAAGGAGCCGAGAATCGTCGAAATATCGACTTACACGTAATGAAACATTTTTATGATATTCTTGTTCCCCGCGCTCCAAACTGCTCGAAAATAGCATTTGAGGCGAATTTGGAGCAACGTTTGGTATATGTATATTTCGTGACCAGGGAGCTGAGAATCGTCGAAATATCGACTTACACGAAATGAAATATTTTTTTGATATTCTTGTTTACCTTACTCCAGACTGCTCTTATATAGCTTTTGCAGCGAATTTGGAGCAAGTGTTCAGAGTATATTTAGTGTCCAGGGAGCCGAGAATCGTCGAAATATCGACTTACACGAAATGAAAAATTTTTGTGATATTCTTGTTCCCCACACTCCAAACTTCTTGTATATAGCTTTCGCAGTGAATTTGGAGCAACGTTTGTTAGGATAATATAGTTCGTGTCCAGGAAGCTGAGAATCCTCGAAAAATCGACTTACGCGAAATGAAAAATTTTTGTGATATTCTTGTTCCCCACGCTCCAAGCTGCTCGTAAATAGCATTTGCAGTGAATTTCGAGCAACTTTTGTTATATGTATATTTCGTTACCAGGGAGCCGAGAAACGTCGAAATATCGACTTACACGTGATGAAACATTTTTATGATATTCTTGTTCCCCGCGCTCCAAACTGCTCGTAAATAGCTTTTGCAGCGAATTTGGAGCAAGTTTTGTTCAGAGTATATTTAGTGTCCAGGCAGCCGAGAGTCGTCGAAATATCGACTTACACGAAATGAAAAATTTTTGTGATATTCTTGTTCCCCACACTCCAAACTTCTTGTATATAGCTTTTGCAGCGAATTTGGAGCAACTTTTGTTATATGTATATTTCGTTACCAGGGAGCCGAGAATCGTCGAAATATCGACTTACACGTAATGAAACATTTTTATGATATTCTTGTTCCCCGCGCTCCAAACTGCTAGTAAATAGCATTTGAGGCGAATTTGGAGCAACTTTTGGTATATGTATATTTCATGACCAGGGAGCTGAGAATCGGCGAAATATCGACTTAGGCGAAATGAAAAATTTTTGTGATATTCTTGTTCCCCACACTCCAAACTGCTCGTATATAGCTTTTGCAGCGAATTTGGAGCAACCTTTGTTCAGAGTATATTTAGTGTCCAGGGAGCCGAGAATCGTCGAAATATCGACTTACACGAAATGAAAAATTTTTGTGATATTCTTGTTCCCCACACTCGAAAATTGTCGTATATAGCTTTTGCAGCGAATTTGGAGCAACGTTTGTTAGGATAATATATTTCGTGTCCAGGGAGCTGAGAATCCTCGAAAAATCGACTTACGCGAAATGAAAAATTTTTGTGATATTCTTCTTCCCCACGCTCCAAACTGCTCGTATATAGCATTTGCTGCGAATTTGGAGCAACTTTTGTTACATGTATATTTCGTGACCAGGGAGCCGAGAATCGTCGAAATATCGACTTACACGTAATGAAACATTTTTATGATATTCTTGTTCCCCGCGCTCCAAACTGCTCGTAAATAGCAATTGAGGCGAATTTGGAGCAACGTTTGGTATATGTATATTTCGTGACCACGGAGCTGAGAATCGTCGAAATATCGACTTACACGAAATGAAATATTTTTATGATATTCTTGTTTACCTTACTCCAAACTGCACGTATATAGCATTTGCAGCGAATTTGGAGCAACTTTGTTATATGTATATTTCGTGACCAGGGAGCCGAGAATCGTCGAAATATCGAATTACACGTAATGAAACTTTTTTATGATATTCTTGTTCCCCGCGCTCCAAACTGCTCGTAAATAGCATTTGAGGCGAATTTGGAGCAACGTTTGGTATATGTATATTTCGTGACCAGGGAGCTGAGAATCGTCGAAATATCGACTTACACGAAATGAAATATTTTTGTGATATTCTTGTTTACCTTACTACAAACTGCTCTTATATAGCTTTTGCAGCGAATTTGGAGCAACTTTTGTTCAGAGTATATTTAGTGTCCAGGGAGCCGAGAATCGTCGAAATATCGACTTACACGAAATGAAAAATTTTTGCGATATTCTTGTTCCCCACACTCCAAACTTCTCGTATATAGCTTTTGCAGCGAATTTGGAGCAACGTTTGTTAGGATAATATATTTCGTGTCCAGGGAGCTGAGAATCCTCGAAAAATCGACTTACGCGAAATGAAAAATTTTTGTGATATTCTTCTTCCCCACGCTCCAAACTGCTCGTATATAGCATTTGCAGCGAATTTGGAGCAACATTTGTTATATGTATTTTTCGTGTCCAGGGAGCCGAGAATCGTCGAAATATCAACTTACACGAAATGAAATATTTTTGTGATATTCCTGTTCCCCACGCTCCAAACTGCTCGTTAATAGCATTTGCAGCGAATTTGGAGCAACTTTTGTTATATGTATATTTCGTTACCAGGGAGCCGAGAATCGTCGAAATATCGACTTACACGAAATGAAATATTTTGGTGATATTCTTGTTTACCTTACTCCAACCTGAAATATTTTTGTGATATTCTTGTTCCCCACGCTCCAAACTGCTCGTAAATAGCATTTGCAGCGAATTTGGAGCAACTTTTGTTATATGTATATTTTGTGACCAAGGAGCCGAGAATCGTCGAAATATCGACTTACACGTAATGAAACATTTTTATGATATTCTTGTTCCCCGCGCTCCAAACTGCTCGAAAATAGCATTTGAGGCGAATTTGGAGCAACGTTTGGTATATGTATATTTCGTGACCAGGGAGCTGAGAATCGTCGAAATATCGACTTACACGAAATGAAATATTTTTTTGATATTCTTGTTTACCTTACTCCAGACTGCTCTTATATAGCTTTTGCAGCGTATTTGGAGCAAGTTTTGTTCAGAGTATATTTAGTGTCCAGGGAGCCGAGAATCGTCGAAATATCGACTTACACGAAATGAAAAATTTTTGTGATATTCTTGTTCCCCACACTCCAAACTTGTTGTATATACCTTTTGCAGTGAATTTGGAGCAACGTTTGTTAGGATAATATAGTTCGTGTCCAGGAAGCTGAGAATCCTCGAAAAATCGACTTACGCGAAATGAAAAATTTTTGTGATATTCTTGTTCCCCACGCTCCAAGCTGCTCGTAAATAGCTTTTGCAGCGAATTTGGAGCAAGTTTTGTTCAGAGTATATTTAGTGTCCAGGCAGCCGAGAATCGTCGAAATATCGACTTACACGAAATGAAATATTTTTGTGATATTCTTGTTCCCCACGCTCCAAACTGCTCGTAAATAGCATTTGCAGCGAATTTGGAGCAACTTTTGTTATATGTATATTTCGTTACCAGGGAGCCGAGAATCGTCGAAATATCGACTTACACGTAATGAAACATTTTTATGATATTCTTGTTCCCCACACTCCAAAATGCTCGTATATAGCTTTTGCAGCGAATTTGGAGCAACTAATGTTCAGAGTATATTTAGTGTCCAGGGAGCCGAGAATCGTCGAAATATCGACTTACACGAAATGAAAAATTTTTGTGATATTCTTGTTCCCCACACTCGAAAATTGTCGTATATAGCTTTTGCAGCGAATTTGGAGCAACGTTTGTTAGGATAATATATTTCGTGTCCAGGGAGCTGAGAATCCTCGAAAAATCGACTTACGCGAAATGAAAAATTTTTGTGATATTCTTCTTCCCCACGCTCCAAACTGCTCGTATATAGCATTTGCTGCGAATTTGGAGCAACTTTTGTTACATGTATATTTCGTGACCAGGGAGCCGAGAATCGTCGAAATATCGACTTACACGTAATGAAACATTTTTATGATATTCTTGTTCCCCGCGCTCCAAACTGCTCGTAAATAGCAATTGAGGCGAATTTGGAGCAACGTTTGGTATATGTATATTTCGTGACCACGGAGCTGAGAATCGTCGAAATATCGACTTACACGAAATGAAATATTTTTATGATATTCTTGTTTACCTTACTCCAAACTGCACGTATATAGCATTTGCAGCGAATTTGGAGCAACTTTTGTTATATCTATTTTTCGTGTCCAGGGTGCCGAGAATCGTCGAAATATCGACTTACACGAAATGAAATATTTTTGTGATATTCTTGTTTACCTTACTCCAAACTTCCCTTATATAGCTTTTGCAGCGAATTTGGAGCAACTTTTGTTCACAGTATATTTAGTGTCCAGGGGGCCGAGAATCGTCGAAATATCGACTTACACGAAATGAAAAATTTTTGCGATATTCTTGTTCCCCACACTCCAAACTTCTCGTATATAGCTTTTGCAGCGAATTTGGAGCAACGTTTGTTAGGATAATATCTTTCGTGTCCAAGGAGCTGAGAATCCTCGAAAAATCGACTTACGCGAAATGAAAAATTTTTGTGATATTCTTCTTCACCACGCTCCAAACTGCTCGTATATAGCATTTGCTGCGAATTTGGAGCAACTTTTGTTACATGTATATTTCGTGACCAAAGAGCCGAGAATCGTCGAAATATCGACTTACACGAAATGAAATATTTTTGTGATATTCTTGTTCCCCACGCTCCAAACTGCTCATAAATAGCATTTGCAGCGAATTTGGAGCAACTTTTGTTATATGTATATTTCGTTACCAGGGAGCCGAGAATCGTCGAAATATCGACTTACACGTAATGAAACATTTTTATGATATTCTTGTTACCTACACTCCAAAATGCTCGTATATAGCTTTTGCAGCGAATTTGGAGCAACTAATGTTCAGAGTATATTTAGTGTCCAGGGAGCCGAGAATCGTCGAAATATCGACTTACACGAAATGAAAAATTTTGGTGATATTCTTGTTCCCCACACTCCAAAATTGTCGTATATAGCTTTTGCAGCGAATTTGGAGCAACGTTTGTTATGATAATATATTTCGTGTCCAGGGAGCTGAGAATCCTCGAAAAATCGACTTACACGGAATGAAAAATTTTTGTGATATTCTTCTTCCCCACGCTCCAAACTGCTCGTATATAGCATTTGCTGCGAATTTGGAGCAACTTTTGTTACATGTATATTTCGTGACCAGGGAGCCGAGAATCGTCGAAATATCGACTTACACGTAATGAAACATTTTTATGATATTCTTGTACCCCGCGCTCCAAACTGCTCGTAAATAGCATTTGAGGCGAATTTGGAGCAACGTTTGGTATATGTATATTTCGTGACCAGGGAGCTGAGAATCGTCGAAATATCGACTTACACGAAATGAAATATTTTTGTGATATTCTTGTTTACCTTACTACAAACTGCTCTTATATAGCTTTTGCAGCGAATTTGGAGCAACTTTTGTTCAGAGTATATTTAGTGTCCAGGGAGCCGAGAATCGTCGAAATATCGACTTACACGAAATGAAAAATTTTTGCGATATTCTTGTTCCCCACACTCCAAACTTCTCGTATATAGCTTTTGCAGCGAATTTGGAGCAACGTTTGTTAGGATAATATATTTCGTGTCCAGGGAGCTGAGAATCCTCGAAAAATCGACTTACGCGAAATGAAAAATTTTTGTGATATTCTTCTTCCCCACGCTCCAAACTGCTCGTATATAGCATTTGCAGCGAATTTGGAGCAACATTTGTTATATGTATTTTTCGTGTCCAGGGAGCCGAGAATCGTCGAAATATCAACTTACACGAAATGAAATATTTTTGTGATATTCCTGTTCCCCACGCTCCAAACTGCTCGTTAATAGCATTTGCAGCGAATTTGGAGCAACTTTTGTTATATGTATATTTCGTTACCAGGGAGCCGAGAATCGTCGAAATATCGACTTACACGAAATGAAATATTTTGGTGATATTCCTGTTTACCTTACTCCAACCTGAAATATTTTTGTGATATTCTTGTTCCCCACGCTCCAAACTGCTCGTAAATAGCATTTGCAGCGAATTTGGAGCAACTTTTGTTATATGTATATTTTGTGACCAAGGAGCCGAGAATCGTCGAAATATCGACTTACACGTAATGAAACATTTTTATGATATTCTTGTTCCCCGCGCTCCAAACTGCTCGAAAATAGCATTTGAGGCGAATTTGGAGCAACGTTTGGTATATGTATATTTCGTGACCAGGGAGCTGAGAATCGTCGAAATATCGACTTACACGAAATGAAATATTTTTTTGATATTCTTGTTTACCTTACTCCAGACTGCTCTTAAATAGCTTTTGCAGCGTATTTGGAGCAAGTTTTGTTCAGAGTATATTTAGTGTCCAGGGAGCCGAGAATCGTCGAAATATCGACTTACACGAAATGAAAAATTTTTGTGATATTCTTGTTCCCCACACTCCAAACTTGTTGTATATACCTTTTGCAGTGAATTTGGAGCAACGTTTGTTAGGATAATATAGTTCGTGTCCAGGAAGCTGAGAATCCTCGAAAAATCGACTTACGCGAAATGAAAAATTTTTGTGATATTCTTGTTCCCCACGCTCCAAGCTGCTCGTAAATAGCTTTTGCAGCGAATTTGGAGCAAGTTTTGTTCAGAGTATATTTAGTGTCCAGGCAGCCGAGAATCGTCGAAATATCGACTTACACGAAATGAAATATTTTTGTGATATTCTTGTTCCCCACGCTCCAAACTGCTCGTAAATAGCATTTGCAGCGAATTTGGAGCAACTTTTGTTATATGTATATTTCGTTACCAGGGAGCCGAGAATCGTCGAAATATCGACTTACACGTAATGAAACATTTTTATGATATTCTTGTTCCCCACACTCCAAAATGCTCGTATATAGCTTTTGCAGCGAATTTGGAGCAACTAATGTTCAGAGTATATTTAGTGTCCAGGGAGCCGAGAATCGTCGAAATATCGACTTACACGAAATGAAAAATTTTTGTGATATTCTTGTTCCCCACACTCGAAAATTGTCGTATATAGCTTTTGCAGCGAATTTGGAGCAACGTTTGTTAGGATAATATATTTCGTGTCCAGGGAGCTGAGAATCCTCGAAATATCGACTTACGCGAAATGAAAAATTTTTGTGATATTCTTCTTCCCCACGCTCCAAACTGCTCGTATATAGCATTTGCTGCGAATTTGGAGCAACTTTTGTTACATGTATATTTCGTGACCAGGGAGCCGAGAATCGTCGAAATATCGACTTACACGTAATGAAACATTTTTATGATATTCTTGTTCCCCGCGCTCCAAACTGCTCGTAAATAGCAATTGAGGCGAATTTGGAGCAACGTTTGGTATATGTATATTTCGTGACCACGGAGCTGAGAATCGTCGAAATATCGACTTACACGAAATGAAATATTTTTATGATATTCTTGTTTACCTTACTCCAAACTGCACGTATATAGCATTTGCAGCGAATTTGGAGCAACTTTTGTTATATGTATTTTTCGTGTCCAGGGTGCCGAGAATCGTCGAAATATCGACTTACACGAAATGAAATATTTTTGTGATATTCTTGTTTACCTTACTCCAAACTTCCCTTATATAGCTTTTGCAGCGAATTTGGAGCAACTTTTGTTCAGAGTATATTTAGTGTCCAGGGAGCCGAGAATCGTCGAAATATCGACTTACACGAAATGAAAAATATTTGCGATATTCTTGTTCCCCACACTCCAAACTTCTCGTATATAGCTTTTGCAGCGAATTTGGAGCAACGTTTCTTTGGATAATATATTTCTGTCCAGGGAGCTGAGAATCCTCGAAAAATCGACTTACGCGAAATAAAAATTTTTGTGATATTCTTCTTCCCCACGCTCCAAACTGCTCGTATATAGCATTTGCAGCGAAATTGGAGCAACATTTGTTATATGTATTTTTCGTGTCCAGGGAGCCGAGAATCGTCGAAATATCAACTTACACGAAATGAAATATTTTTGTGATATTCCTGTTCCCCACGCTCCAAACTGCTCGTAAATAGCATTTGCAGCGAATTTGGAGCAACTTTTGTTATATGTATATTTCGTTACCAGGGAGCCGAGAATCGTCGAAATATCGACTTACACGAAATGAAATATTTTGGTGATATTCTTGTTTACCTTACTCCAACCTGAAATATTTTTGTGATATTCTTGTTCCCCACGCTCCAAACTGCTCGTAAATAGCATTTGCAGCGAATTTGGAGCAACTTTTGTTATATGTATATTTTGTGACCAAGGAGCCGAGAATCGTCGAAATATCGACTTACACGTAATGAAACATTTTTATGATATTCTTGTTCCCCGCGCTCCAAACTGCTCGAAAATAGCATTTGAGGCGAATTTGGAGCAACGTTTGGTATATGTATATTTCGTGACCAGGGAGCTGAGAATCGTCGAAATATCGACTTACACGAAATGAAATATTTTTTTGATATTCTTGTTTACCTTACTCCAGACTGCTCTTATATAGCTTTTGCAGCGAATTTGGAGCAAGTGTTCAGAGTATATTTAGTGTCCAGGGAGCCGAGAATCGTCGAAATATCGACTTACACGAAATGAAAAATTTTTGTGATATTCTTGTTCCCCACACTCCAAACTTCTTGTATATAGCTTTCGCAGTGAATTTGGAGCAACGTTTGTTAGGATAATATAGTTCGTGTCCAGGAAGCTGAGAATCCTCGAAAAATCGACTTACGCGAAATGAAAAATTTTTGTGATATTCTTGTTCCCCACGCTCCAAGCTGCTCGTAAATAGCATTTGCAGTGAATTTCGAGCAACTTTTGTTATATGTATATTTCGTTACCAGGGAGCCGAGAAACGTCGAAATATCGACTTACACGTGATGAAACATTTTTATGATATTCTTGTTCCACGCGCTCCAAACTGCTCGTAAATAGCTTTTGCAGCGAATTTGGAGCAAGTTTTGTTCAGAGTATATTTAGTGTCCAGGCAGCCGAGAGTCGTCGAAATATCGACTTACACGAAATGAAAAATTTTTGTGATATTCTTGTTCCCCACACTCCAAACTTCTTGTATATAGCTTTTGCAGCGAATTTGGAGCAACTTTTGTTATATGTATATTTCGTTACCAGGGAGCCGAGAATCGTCGAAATATCGACTTACACGTAATGAAACATTTTTATGATATTCTTGTTCCCCGCGCTCCAAACTGCTAGTAAATAGCATTTGAGGCGAATTTGGAGCAACTTTTGGTATATGTATATTTCATGACCAGGGAGCTGAGAATCGGCGAAATATCGACTTAGGCGAAATGAAAAATTTTTGTGATATTCTTGTTCCCCACACTCCAAACTGCTCGTATATAGCTTTTGCAGCGAATTTGGAGCAACCTTTGTTCAGAGTATATTTAGTGTCCAGGGAGCCGAGAATCCTCGAAAAATCGACTTACGCGAAATGAAAAATTTTTGTGATATTCTTCTTCCCCACGCTCCAAACTGCTCGTATATAGCATTTGCAGCGAATTTGGAGCAACATTTGTTATATGTATTTTTCGTGTCCAGGGAGCCGAGAATCGTCGAAATATCAACTTACACGAAATGAAATATTTTTGTGATATTCCTGTTCCCCACGCTCCAAACTGCTCGTTAATAGCATTTGCAGCGAATTTGGAGCAACTTTTGTTATATGTATATTTCGTTACCAGGGAGCCGAGAATCGTCGAAATATCGACTTACACGAAATGAAACATTTTTATGATATTCTTGTTCCCCGCGCTCCAAACTGCTCGTAAATAGCAATTGAGGCGAATTTGGAGCAACGTTTGGTATATGTATATTTCGTGACCACGGAGCTGAGAATCGTCGAAATATCGACTTACACGAAATGAAATATTTTTGTGATATTCTTGTTTACCTTACTACAAACTGCTCTTATATAGCTTTTGCAGCGAATTTGGAGCAACTTTTGTTCAGAGTATATTTAGTGTCCAGGGAGCCGAGAATCGTCGAAATATCGACTTACACGAAATGAAAAATTTTTGCGATATTCTTGTTCCCCACACTCCAAACTTCTCGTATATAGCTTTTGCAGCGAATTTGGAGCAACGTTTGTTAGGATAATATATTTCGTGTCCAGGGAGCTGAGAATCCTCGAAAAATCGACTTACGCGAAATGAAAAATTTTTGTGATATTCTTCTTCCCCACGCTCCAAACTGCTCGTATATAGCATTTGCAGCGAATTTGGAGCAACATTTGTTATATGTATTTTTCGTGTCCAGGGAGCCGAGAATCGTCGAAATATCAACTTACACGAAATGAAATATTTTTGTGATATTCCTGTTCCCCACGCTCCAAACTGCTCGTTAATAGCATTTGCAGCGAATTTGGAGCAACTTTTGTTATATGTATATTTCGTTACCAGGGAGCCGAGAATCGTCGAAATATCGACTTACACGAAATGAAATATTTTGGTGATATTCTTGTTTACCTTACTCCAACCTGAAATATTTTTGTGATATTCTTGTTCCCCACGCTCCAAACTGCTCGTAAATAGCATTTGCAGCGAATTTGGAGCAACTTTTGTTATATGTATATTTTGTGACCAAGGAGCCGAGAATCGTCGAAATATCGACTTACACGTAATGAAACATTTTTATGATATTCTTGTTCCCCGCGCTCCAAACTGCTCGAAAATAGCATTTGAGGCGAATTTGGAGCAACGTTTGGTATATGTATATTTCGTGACCAGGGAGCTGAGAATCGTCGAAATATCGACTTACACGAAATGAAATATTTTTTTGATATTCTTGTTTACCTTACTCCAGACTGCTCTTATATAGCTTTTGCAGCGTATTTGGAGCAAGTTTTGTTCAGAGTATATTTAGTGTCCAGGGAGCCGAGAATCGTCGAAATATCGACTTACACGAAATGAAAAATTTTTGTGATATTCTTGTTCCCCACACTCCAAACTTGTTGTATATACCTTTTGCAGTGAATTTGGAGCAACGTTTGTTAGGATAATATAGTTCGTGTCCAGGAAGCTGAGAATCCTCGAAAAATCGACTTACGCGAAATGAAAAATTTTTGTGATATTCTTGTTCCCCACGCTCCAAGCTGCTCGTAAATAGCTTTTGCAGCGAATTTGGAGCAAGTTTTGTTCAGAGTATATTTAGTGTCCAGGCAGCCGAGAATCGTCGAAATATCGACTTACACGAAATGAAATATTTTTGTGATATTCTTGTTCCCCACGCTCCAAACTGCTCGTAAATAGCATTTGCAGCGAATTTGGAGCAACTTTTGTTATATGTATATTTCGTTACCAGGGAGCCGAGAATCGTCGAAATATCGACTTACACGTAATGAAACATTTTTATGATATTCTTGTTCCCCACACTCCAAAATGCTCGTATATAGCTTTTGCAGCGAATTTGGAGCAACTAATGTTCAGAGTATATTTAGTGTCCAGGGAGCCGAGAATCGTCGAAATATCGACTTACACGAAATGAAAAATTTTTGTGATATTCTTGTTCCCCACACTCGAAAATTGTCGTATATAGCTTTTGCAGCGAATTTGGAGCAACGTTTGTTAGGATAATATATTTCGTGTCCAGGGAGCTGAGAATCCTCGAAAAATCGACTTACGCGAAATGAAAAATTTTTGTTATATTCTTCTTCCCCACGCTCCAAACTGCTCGTATATAGCATTTGCTGCGAATTTGGAGCAACTTTTGTTACATGTATATTTCGTGACCAGGGAGCCGAGAATCGTCGAAATATCGACTTACACGTAATGAAACATTTTTATGATATTCTTGTTCCCCACGCTCCAAACTGCTCGTAAATAGCATTTGCAGCGAATTTGGAGCAACTTTTGTTATATGTATATTTTGTGACCAAGGAGCCGAGAATCGTCGAAATATCGACTTACACGTAATGAAACATTTTTATGATATTCTTGTTCCCCGCGCTCCAAACTGCTCGAAAATAGCATTTGAGGCGAATTTGGAGCAACGTTTGGTATATGTATATTTCGTGACCAGGGAGCTGAGAATCGTCGAAATATCGACTTACACGAAATGAAATATTTTTTTGATATTCTTGTTTACCTTACTCCAGACTGCTCTTATATAGCTTTTGCAGCGTATTTGGAGCAAGTTTTGATCAGAGTATATTTAGTGTCCAGGGAGCCGAGAATCGTCGAAATATCGACTTACACGAAATGAAAAATTTTTGTGATATTCTTGTTCCCCACACTCCAAACTTGTTGTATATACCTTTTGCAGTGAATTTGGAGCAACGTTTGTTAGGATAATATAGTTCGTGTCCAGGAAGCTGAGAATCCTCGAAAAATCGACTTACGCGAAATGAAAAATTTTTGTGATATTCTTGTTCCCCACGCTCCAAGCTGCTCGTAAATAGCTTTTGCAGCGAATTTGGAGCAAGTTTTGTTCAGAGTATATTTAGTGTCCAGGCAGCCGAGAATCGTCGAAATATCGACTTACACGAAATGAAATATTTTTGTGATATTCTTGTTCCCCACGCTCCAAACTGCTCGTAAATAGCATTTGCAGCGAATTTGGAGCAACTTTTGTTATATGTATATTTCGTTACCAGGGAGCCGAGAATCGTCGAAATATCGACTTACACGTAATGAAACATTTTTATGATATTCTTGTTCCCCACACTCCAAAATGCTCGTATATAGCTTTTGCAGCGAATTTGGAGCAACTAATGTTCAGAGTATATTTAGTGTCCAGGGAGCCGAGAATCGTCGAAATATCGACTTACACGAAATGAAAAATTTTTGTGATATTCTTGTTCCCCACACTCGAAAATTGTCGTATATAGCTTTTGCAGCGAATTTGGAGCAACTTTTGTTAGGATAATATATTTCGTGTCCAGGGAGCTGAGAATCCTCGAAAAATCGACTTACACGGAATGAAAAATTTTTGTGATATTCTTCTTCCCCACGCTCCAAACTGCTCGTATATAGCATTTGCTGCGAATTTGGAGCAACTTTTGTTACATGTATATTTCGTGACCAGGGAGCCGAGAATCGTCGAAATATCGACTTACACGTAATGAAACATTTTTATGATATTCTTGTTCCCCGCGCTCCAAACTGCTCGTAAATAGCATTTGAGGCGAATTTGGAGCAACGTTTGGTATATGTATATTTCGTGACCAGGGAGCTGAGAATCGTCGAAATATCGACTTACACGAAATGAAATATTTTTGTGATATTCTTGTTTACCTTACTACAAACTGCTCTTATATAGCTTTTGCAGCGAATTTGGAGCAACTTTTGTTCAGAGTATATTTAGTGTCCAGGGAGCCGAGAATCGTCGAAATATCGACTTACACGAAATGAAAAATTTTTGCGATATTCTTGTTCCCCACACTCCAAACTTCTCGTATATAGCTTTTGCAGCGAATTTGGAGCAACCTTTGTTAGGATAATATATTTCGTGTCCAGGGAGCTGAGAATCCTCGAAAAATCGACTTACGCGAAATGAAAAATTTTTGTGATATTCTTCTTCCCCACGCTCCAAACTGCTCGTATATAGCATTTGCAGCGAATTTGGAGCAACATTTGTTATATGTATTTTTCGTGTCCAGGGAGCCGAGAATCGTCGAAATATCAACTTACACGAAATGAAATATTTTTGTGATATTCCTGTTCCCCACGCTCCAAACTGCTCGTTAATAGCATTTGCAGCGAATTTGGAGCAACTTTTGTTATATGTATATTTCGTTACCAGGGAGCCGAGAATCGTCGAAATATCGACTTACACGAAATGAAATATTTTGGTGATATTCCTGTTTACCTTACTCCAACCTGAAATATTTTTGTGATATTCTTGTTCCCCACGCTCCAAACTGCTCGTAAATAGCATTTGCAGCGAATTTGGAGCAACTTTTGTTATATGTATATTTTGTGACCAAGGAGCCGAGAATCGTCGAAATATCGACTTACACGTAATGAAACATTTTTATGATATTCTTGTTCCCCGCGCTCCAAACTGCTCGAAAATAGCATTTGAGGCGAATTTGGAGCAACGTTTGGTATATGTATATTTCGTGACCAGGGAGCTGAGAATCGTCGAAATATCGACTTACACGAAATGAAATATTTTTTTGATATTCTTGTTTACCTTACTCCAGACTGCTCTTAAATAGCTTTTGCAGCGTATTTGGAGCAAGTTTTGTTCAGAGTATATTTAGTGTCCAGGGAGCCGAGAATCGTCGAAATATCGACTTACACGAAATGAAAAATTTTTGTGATATTCTTGTTCCCCACACTCCAAACTTGTTGTATATACCTTTTGCAGTGAATTTGGAGCAACGTTTGTTAGGATAATATAGTTCGTGTCCAGGAAGCTGAGAATCCTCGAAAAATCGACTTACGCGAAATGAAAAATTTTTGTGATATTCTTGTTCCCCACGCTCCAAGCTGCTCGTAAATAGCTTTTGCAGCGAATTTGGAGCAAGTTTTGTTCAGAGTATATTTAGTGTCCAGGCAGCCGAGAATCGTCGAAATATCGACTTACACGAAATGAAATATTTTTGTGATATTCTTGTTCCCCACGCTCCAAACTGCTCGTAAATAGCATTTGCAGCGAATTTGGAGCAACTTTTGTTATATGTATATTTCGTTACCAGGGAGCCGAGAATCGTCGAAATATCGACTTACACGTAATGAAACATTTTTATGATATTCTTGTTCCCCACACTCCAAAATGCTCGTATATAGCTTTTGCAGCGAATTTGGAGCAACTAATGTTCAGAGTATATTTAGTGTCCAGGGAGCCGAGAATCGTCGAAATATCGACTTACACGAAATGAAAAATTTTTGTGATATTCTTGTTCCCCACACTCGAAAATTGTCGTATATAGCTTTTGCAGCGAATTTGGAGCAACGTTTGTTAGGATAATATATTTCGTGTCCAGGGAGCTGAGAATCCTCGAAATATCGACTTACGCGAAATGAAAATTTTTTGTGATATTCTTCTTCCCCACGCTCCAAACTGCTCGTATATAGCATTTGCTGCGAATTTGGAGCAACTTTTGTTACATGTATATTTCGTGACCAGGGAGCCGAGAATCGTCGAAATATCGACTTACACGTAATGAAACATTTTTATGATATTCTTGTTCCCCGCGCTCCAAACTGCTCGTAAATAGCAATTGAGGCGAATTTGGAGCAACGTTTGGTATATGTATATTTCGTGACCACGGAGCTGAGAATCGTCGAAATATCGACTTACACGAAATGAAATATTTTTATGATATTCTTGTTTACCTTACTCCAAACTGCACGTATATAGCGTTTGCAGCGAATTTGGAGCAACTTTTGTTATATGTATTTTTCGTGTCCAGGGTGCCGAGAATCGTCGAAATATCGACTTACACGAAATGAAATATTTTTGTGATATTCTTGTTTACCTTACTCCAAACTTCCCTTATATAGCTTTTGCAGCGAATTTGGAGCAACTTTTGTTCAGAGTATATTTAGTGTCCAGGGAGCCGAGAATCGTCGAAATATCGACTTACACGAAATGAAAAATATTTGCGATATTCTTGTTCCCCACACTCCAAACTTCTCGTATATAGCTTTTGCAGCGAATTTGGAGCAACGTTTCTTTGGATAATATATTTCGTGTCCAGGGAGCTGAGAATCCTCGAAAAATCGACTTACGCGAAATAAAAATTTTTGTGATATTCTTCTTCCCCACGCTCCAAACTGCTCGTATATAGCATTTGCAGCGAAATTGGAGCAACATTTGTTATATGTATTTTTCGTGTCCAGGGAGCCGAGAATCGTCGAAATATCAACTTACACGAAATGAAATATTTTTGTGATATTCCTGTTCCCCACGCTCCAAACTGCTCGTAAATAGCATTTGCAGCGAATTTGGAGCAACTTTTGTTATATGTATATTTCGTTACCAGGGAGCCGAGAATCGTCGAAATATCGACTTACACGAAATGAAATATTTTGGTGATATTCTTTTTTACCTTACTCCAACCTGAAATATTTTTGTGATATTCTTGTTCCCCACGCTCCAAACTGCTCGTAAATAGCATTTGCAGCGAATTTGGAGCAACTTTTGTTATATGTATATTTTGTGACCAAGGAGCCGAGAATCGTCGAAATATCGACTTACACGTAATGAAACATTTTTATGATATTCTTGTTCCCCGCGCTCCAAACTGCTCGAAAATAGCATTTGAGGCGAATTTGGAGCAACGTTTGGTATATGTATATTTCGTGACCAGGGAGCTGAGAATCGTCGAAATATCGACTTACACGAAATGAAATATTTTTTTGATATTCTTGTTTACCTTACTCCAGACTGCTCTTATATAGCTTTTGCAGCGAATTTGGAGCAAGTGTTCAGAGTATATTTAGTGTCCAGGGAGCCGAGAATCGTCGAAATATCGACTTACACGAAATGAAAAATTTTTGTGATATTCTTGTTCCCCACACTCCAAACTTCTTGTATATAGCTTTCGCAGTGAATTTGGAGCAACGTTTGTTAGGATAATATAGTTCGTGTCCAGGAAGCTGAGAATCCTCGAAAAATCGACTTACGCGAAATGAAAAATTTTTGTGATATTCTTG